>JAMAGW010000004.1:1200000-1725282 GCA_023626355.1 Penicillium sp. S1602
CCTGCTGAAGACCCTTGATCCACCAGTCTGCATCAACGCTAGGGCTGACAGATTGGTCTTCGGGCCGCTTCGCGGAAAGTATATCCTTGAAGCTTTCTTGAACTGCTGGGGGTTGGTGGCTGAAGTTTTTCTCTCCCTCGTCACGCTTGAACGAGCAAAGGCATGAAAAGCAGATTCGGCCGTCTTGCCGGGCATCAACAGAGCGCGTGCAATACATGAATCCATCCCGTACATGTCGAACTGTATACGTGTACGGGACATCCAGCCGGCCACCGAGAATAAATGAGCCGGTCATATCCTGTTGAAGTGTCAGGTAATCTGAATTTGAGGGTATAGAGCTCCATAGGACTGACATATATCATAAATCCCTTCTCGACTGTCTTTGATGCCGCATAGGCAGATTGGGCGTATGCATGCCCCCCGAAGGCTCGGTCACCCTCACCGGGAGGATAAGGGGCAGATAGAGATCGGAAACGCTCAACCTTCTCAGGTTCGCTGGGGTTGGTGTGGGACTCCGTATCGTCCAGTCGCTCCAGTGCCATTAGCTCCACGAAGGAAAGCGGGGAAGGCATCTCATTCGGGCCAATGTCTGCATCATGGGATGACATGGTTGATTGCGCACAAACAGACAGGAGACAAATGCATATAACAAGGCGCAAAAGATGTAATTTCGATATGAATCAGAACTCCCAGTTAGGTTCAACCCCGACGGTAAGCCCCAGCTGAAGCGATAAGGCTGGATTAGCTCTACTTCACAAGATAAGAACGTGACGAAGACGAAAAGCCCAATCTGTAACTTATTAAAGGAGCGTTATAGGTGATATCAAAGGAAGAAAAACAGAACACTGGGATTCCGGGGTTGACATTTCAGAACTGGGGAACCTCGGCAAACATACCTCTTGTCTGGGCTTAGACAGATCACGTGGCAAGATTTGCCGATAGACTAGGATCTTATATAAACGGAGAGCCATGGAGACATTGAAGTAGAAAAAGATGATATCAGATTGTAATTTTGTACAAGATGCGCCAATTGTGCTGACAATGCTGAGTAATGTCGAATCCCCATGCCATAATGATACACAAGATAAATAAGAAAAGTTGCTGAAGACCAATCACTGAGCCCCAAAATGTCATCGCAATGGTGGAACGTTGAAACGGCATTTCGAGTTCGATCACAATGTAAGCCAATTAGATGGAGTCGCTGATGTTACGGGTGTTGTTCCACTGGACCTTGCCCTCGACATCCTTGACCTCCGCGAGCTTGTCACCCAGCTTGACGACCGAGAAGTTGATCATACGCGGATCGAGACCGAGAGTGCGGCGGATAGATGATTGAACGGGACCGGAGGAGTCGAAACGCATAATAAAGTGGTGGCCCTCGCTGTATCGAGCCTGGTGCTTGGTGGTGACCTTGGGAAGGCGGAAAGTGCCCCAGTTGGTGAAGCCGCGAACAACACCGCCGGAGCGGATAACTTGGGCACCGGCGTTACGGGCAATCCTATTGATGGCATTAGTCGACCGGTCGATGGTGAAAGCGCCGAAACTTCATGGTAACACATACTCCCGAACCTCGCTGAGGCTGCCCGGGCGGACCTGTGAAGAACACGCATTAGCCTATTGCCATCCCAAATTTCCCATCTCAACATTGGCGCAAGTTTCCATCAAGACGTACAATGGCAATTAGCTCGTACAACATGGCATCGAGTGGTGGTGCAATAACCCGATAAAATTGACGTAGGGAAACCGTGAGTTTCTCCTTTGACCGCGCAAAATCCTATCGAAGTTCAGAATCCTTATCGCGCGGTCTTGGCAAATGCGGATTCCCTTATCAGTGCACCACCATCTCCGCCGGGGAAGCACGTATTCCTTTCCCTTCTTAAACTCTCCCCTCCTCCCTTTTCACTTCTTCTTTTCCCTCCAATCCTCCCTTCAAAATCTCAAAAATGGCCTCCGTTGCTCGCGCTTTCCGTCCCCTTACCTCCCGGGCCCTTGCCCAGAAGCCTCTGGCTTCCAGCTGCCGTGCTACACCTGCTTTCCGCTTCCCGCGGGGAACCCGGAGCTTCTCGCAGAGCCCTCTTGGTGAGTAAATTTACTCTCTCAAGCTGGCCATTGAGTCACAAAAGGCTTTTTACAATGGAATTGGCCTTCCGAAGGCCTTACCGGAGCTAAACCAAGCTTTTAATGGAAACATATCGCTGACGTAGCCATGCATTGGCATTTACAGCTCAGGTGAAGAAGTACACCGAGTCGCACGAGTGGATTGAGCGCGTTGACGGCACCAACACTGGTTAGTGTATACTCCATTGTCATCTTTTATTACTCCGATAGTTTGGAGACGTTGCGAACAATATACTGATCCGCTCCGTTTACAGCCAAGATCGGTATCACCAAGTACGCCGCCAACTCCCTCGGTGACGTCGTCTTCGTTGAGCTCCCGGAGGCCGACCTCGAGGTCTCCGCCGGTGAGCCCGTCGGTGCTGTCGAGTCCGTCAAGTCGGCTTCCGATGTCCTCTCCCCCGTCGCCGGCAAGGTCATCCAGGGTAACGCCGTTCTGGAGGACAACGCTAAGACCATCAACTCCAGCCCCGAGCAGGATGGATGGATTGCTGAGATTGAGGTTAGCGATGCTGCTGAGTTTGAGACTCTCATGAGCGAGGAGGCCTACCTCGCGACTCTTGAGGGTGACCACTAGATTATGAGGTCATAGGGTGATGTGGTGGAATTAGATGTGCGGGGCGGATTACTATGAAGAATCCCTCTCGATTTTATGTTCAATTGTGATTTTATATTATTTATGTGTCCCAACGGAGACGAGTTGTCCTTTTTTCAACAATGGTGTTTAGAACTAGTCGGGCCCTCCACGGCTTTGACTCAATCAATGTATGAAGTGTGTGCTGAATCCGGTTAAGTATGTAACTACGAAAATTTAAAGTTTCAATTGGATCAAGGTTGCGCGTAATCATAATCGGATTTTTCACATTAAGTCAATCTAAGTATATGTACAGGCCGGATATCCATAAAACCAACCATAATCTATACAGGAGGGATAGTATCACGACAAATAGGGCATTGGAGACGAAGTCTCATCCAACTTTCCAAGCAGGCCGTATGGAAAATATGTCGACACGGTGTCACCATGTAATTGCGGCGACTCAAGATGCTTGAAGCCCCCTCAGAAACACTACTTCCGCCAGCAGAAGCAAGTGCAGGAAGAACAGGAACCTCAATATCCTGCATGCAAATTGCACAGTCAAACACCACTTTCTTGCGATCCTTCGATCGCTGTTTGTCGTCATCCTTGGAGTCGCTGACCAAATCCTGTTTATCGGCCCGAAGGGATGCAATAGATAACGTGCCACCGGCTTCCAGATCATCATCAGGCCCGGCAGTATCCCGCAAGGTTGGGTGGTAATCGTAGGCCGGGGGAGCCCATCCACGTGGTACGAAGAAACGGGGACCCAAGATGTCTTGACTCGCTAGCATCCAAGCTTGAACCCACATCCACCCCGCCATAATGAATGCGGTTGTCCAGTCGGGTCGAATGAATAGTACATTGCCCCGCGCTGTAAGGAAGTACAGGAAGGGGAACAATCGAAGAATGCTCTGACCAATCACAAAATCCCACCGCAGGGCTTTGCGACAGTTGCGCATGACATTGCGGTGAATCTGTGGAACCCAGAAAGAAAGATAAACACCTGACAACAGGCGCGCATAGATGGACCCTAAGCGCCGAGGCAAGAGGAACGCCCAAATTGAAAGTATGAGCATACCAAAAAGAGCGAGATAGAAACGCGCATACATGGCGCCAACGTCACTGCGCATTTGTCCAGGGGTTGGCGCAGCGGTACGGTTGGCAGGCGGGGTCTCCGTTTCATTCTCTGGAGGATCTTGATCAGGCGTGAGGATGATCGGAGTAGCACCGGTGTCCCGAGGTGCAGTTGCAGGTAAAGGTAAAGTCCCCGGGCGTGTAGCGGGGGCCGGTGGATTGGCCGGCTGTTCTTCGCGTCGTTCTGGTTCCTGTACAGCCCAGATCTCCATCATAAATTTCATTCCAATGTAACTGACAGACAGGAATGCCAAAAAGGAAGCAGTTGCCAAGACCAAAAATGACACAGCCTCGTAGAGCTCCAAGACAATGAACGTGAGGACGAAAGCGTCACCAAGCGCCATCAATGCGATTGTATAGAAACTGACCCGACTTCGAGTCGAAGGGGTCGAAGCCTCTTTAATTTGGCGCAGAAGCAGAGTGATCTGTGCAACAAAAGCTCCAGAAACCACGAATATAAGGCGAGCTGCATATTTACTGTACTCTTCATGCTTGGGACCAGAGAGGTAGAGCGTGTCTGTTGGTGGGAACTCCGGAGTACCTTTCGTTTCGAGCACGTAACCGCAGTCCGGAGAGAAGACGACGGCGGACATGGTCATCAAAGGAGGATCCGGGATAGGTGCACCTGTGGGATACCTAAGTTCCGCCTCGATCTTTTCTAGGGTCAAGCGGTCGGCAAGAACACCATCGATCACGACTGGATGTTGTTGCAGGAAGATGATATGTTCACATTTGGGTGCTGGGAATTCCATTTGCTCATTGCCTGCCAAAGAAGCCCATGGAAACAGCGTAGGGGGTCGATTCGGCTTATTAGACATGCTGTCTATGAGTGACTTGAGTAGAAGCCGTTGGGATAATTCGTAAGTATCGGCAGATAATGCGAAGTGCGGCAAGGAAAAAATGCCACCGAACTTCTCACTCGAAGTAGTCAATATGATCCCTCCAGTTTCTGGGAAGTGCATTCCGAACAATGAGAGGTACCAGGTGCTGCCCCAGAAGTCATCGCTCTCAACAGTCACGCTCGCTCGAATCTCGCGTACAAGCCCCTCGCCAAGTCGGAGCTCTTCTCCGCCCCCCTCTTCCAAATTAAAGTATAGTGTGCCTCCGATACCCGTGATATTTGAGCTGAATTCGTGGGTAAAGTATTCGTGTTCGCGGGCAATGGCCGTTGTATTGAGAGGCACCTGTCGCTGGGGATCTCCAGTCCGACGAACCCAATCACCTCGTAATTTTCCCGTCGCATTGCGATACACCGGTAGGGATAGGTTGGTCAGATTGAACGGAGAAGCCCCAGTTGGATCGTCTAAACCTTTCGGTGGTTCGAGGCCGGCATTGGTGAGAACGGACTGGAGCTGATTTCGCGCACGGCCTTGGACATGCGAAAACAAATCCCATGCATAACTGTCGTTCTTCCGCACTCCTGGAAATGGAAGCCATCGATCTTCTGGCGGATTAAAGTCCCCATACTTCGATTCGTTCAGGAGCTTGAGTGCATGTTCCGAGCGAGCGAGCTCACGCTGACGCTGGCGGTTCTCATCGATCAAAGGTGGACGCGACTGTGAACTAAGCAGGAGGTAGAATATCAACATAAGAAAGAAAAAGGAGCCGCGGTTATCCATTGACGCCACGGGGTGTCCAAATCGGACGTCTCTCTCCACTTCAGAACGGCACGATAAGCATCGCGGGGAGACCGGGGAGGTAAGCACGGGGATGCGCGCTTCTTAATGTAGGATCAAGGAAAATCAAACTTCCAGCCTCGAAAAATAATGAATGACGAGGATGAAAATGGTAACATGAACAGTATGAAGAGTGGATGATGTACACGACAAGGCCTCGATCCCCGCCCCTTCCGCTAGCATCGACACCTTGGAAATCGGGTGTGAATATCTAATCTTAACCCCGTTAGCTAAGGATGATAGGAGATCGATCTCCTATTCCAGATTCAGCTCCCCCCGCAACCACACTTCACGGTGGAAACGCGTTCACGGAGAGCCATCATGATGGCTTCCAACATGCCTCTCCCTATTCCTCCACGAACTCCTACTCCGCCGGCGGACGATTCATCCTACAATGCATTTACAAATCCTAGAGTTACTGTTGATCGCGACGCCTTGTCGCCACTGCGGGAAACTTTCCCCCAAAGCTTCTCGTTAGAGTCAAGCAGTCGGGACCGTCTAAGCCCTACAAAGGGATCGTTCAATTTAAGCCCCGGGCCTGCAGAATCAACATCTGAGCAAAATGGCTCGACCGACTCTACCCCAGCGGGCCCCTTCAATTTCAATACCACAGTGATGGCAAAGAGTCCAGTGGTGAAATCGGTAAGAAGCATTGATTGTGAAGGGCTTGCAAACCATTGCTAATGGATATTTCTCTGTCAGAACATCGGACAACGTCGTGGTCACAAATACAAGCACAGTAGTATTTCGCATCAAATATTCCTTGAGCCTCCCCCTCGCGCGCCCTTGGCTCTCCCCAATTCACTTCCTATCCCAACACTCAGTGAATGCCGTGCCAGCATGTCCAAGGAGCAGAAAACACGGTTTTGGTGGAGCGTGTGCCATATGTTCGTGGCTGCATATACACTATGGACGGCGCATGGATCGCTGGCGATGACCGCGTTGTCCCATTTGATTTTGTTTGACTCCTTGGGAGCTCTTCTATGTGTTGCTGTGGATGTTCTGGGCAATTTCGAAGTCTGGAAAAGATCCAGTATCCGCCACCCGTTTGGCCTGGAGCGGGCGGAAGTTCTTGCTGGGTTCGCCATGTGTGTCCTGCTTCTCTTCATGGGTCTCGACTTGATATCCCACAATCTGCAGCATTTCTTGGAGAAGTCGGGCCATGAGCCTCACCATCCGCACCCCCACGATCGAGTTCCTTTAGGCAGCGTTGACGTGACTGCCGTTCTGGCTATTACTTCGACTCTTGTCTCTGCGATTGGCTTGAAGAACCATGCGCGAATTGGAAAAGCCATGCGTTTTGCATATATCGACTCTCTTCCTTCTGTCCTGAGTAACCCAACTCACTTTTTGACTCTCTCATGCTCTGTTCTCCTGCTTGTGCTCCCATTGGTGTCAATTCAAATTTACAACTGGCTCGATAAGCTCCTGTCGGGTACCATCGCCCTCTCAATGTGCTTCCTCGGAGTTCGGTTGGTAAAGACATTGGGCTCAATGCTTCTGATGTCGTACTCGGGCCCAGGTGTCGCCGAGGTTATCAAGGATATTGAAGCAGAGCCTTCGGTATTTGGTGTTGACGACGCACGGTTCTGGCAGGTTCATTATGGCCTATGCATGGCCAACGTCAAGTTGCGTGTCTCGGGCAGTGAGGACAATATCTCTCGTCTGCGAGAGAAGATATCCAGCCTGATTCGAAACCGGCTTGGTGGGGGCTATGGTACTGGAGGACAGAAGTGGGAAGTCTCCCTTCAGTTCACTATTGAGCGGACTTGAATCCTACTAGATGGTGCATGTTGAAGTAAATGTGCGGACATACTTGGATATACTATTCTTGTACATTACCAATTCAAGCATTGATTGTATTATTTGTAGAAATCTTTCTCTTCGTCATAGACTTGAAACTTGAAACCTGTATTGCACCATCCAAAGAGTACATTTCTGATATAGATTCGAAGCGGGGTTAATTGAAATGATAAACTACTTGGGTAGAAGATTTAGGCAAAAGAAAATAATCTAATTGACGAAAAGCCTTCTTCATATTCAATAGCACACATCGCTGTCGGATACAATGCCCGCGCGAAGACTTCCCAGATAGGATGTCGATATCAAACCGTGGAATTTTGGTACATGCAACAAAAGAAACAAGAAGATAAAAATAAAGGGAATACACATCGCGATGCTGAATCTCTACCACCACAGACACATTCGGAGTCTTTTATGTAGAAAGAATAGCACCCTCCTCGACCGTGGTCAGGCCTTCACGCTGGTCTCGTCGTCGGCGCTTCTCCAAAATAGCCTCGCGGCGCTGTGCAAGCATCTTGAGCTGTCGGTTCTCAACACCCTGGAGCCAGTAGCCGAAGCTTCCACCGACACCGGCGAAGAGAGGGTAGACCCAGAGGGATTCCCGGGCGAGAATGGGACGCATTTCGATTCCGAGTTGCCAAAGGCGGACGGCAATGCCTGGACAGCATAGGTTAGCTTCAATATTCAATTCAAAGGTCTGTTACCACAACAGCCCGGTAATTGGGCTAGTTCCGATATGTAGAGAGCAATTGAGGAGGATATCGTCACGTACCGAAGCCGCTCCAGAAGAGGACTTTGTGGACCATGATCGCGACCGGCTGGGGGCGGATAGGGGGATGTAAAAGAGAGGCGAGTAGTTCCAACAGGTATGGAAGAGGTAGACTCTGCGCGCTCGCAGTGTAATGTCGCCCGGGGTCGGAGTCGAATTCGGGGGCTTGGAGTCGTACTGGGGCGGCAGGAGTGTGGTTGGAAGCAAATCAGACACCCGCAGTAACCAAGCACGGAACAACCGTTTCTCCGCTTCTTACAACCCATCTGTTATCGCTTATCACCTTACGCGCGACTTCCGAACTTCGAAACTTTGGTCATTTATTCTATTGCCCGTTGCTCTGTCCAACAATGGCCAACCCGGAGGCCATGGAAGACGTGCAGCTGGGCGCCAAAAGACCAGCGCTGGATATTGAGAGTCTCAAATCGAAGAAATTCAAGGCAGATGATCTGCCTTTGTCTTCGGCGCAGCATGCGAGCATCGATAAACTCCTACTTTCGTTTAAGAAGAAGGGTGGATTCGACAGCATTCGCAAGAAGATCTGGGCAGACTTTAATGATGGAGTATGTAAAAACTACTACTATTTCACATCGCCTGTGATCGCTCTGTTTTATTTAGACTGATATCTAACACATCCCTACAGGAGTCGAAAACTAAGTTCACCGACGAATTGTTTGCATTGGCTGAGTCAGAAATCGAGCGCGAGCCAGCCCTCCTTTCACGCGAGAGAGGAAAAGCTGCAACTTTGATCGAGGGTGCCGTCGACCGAAGCGATGTCTACAAGAACGCCGAACTGTCCATCGACACGCTAGCATCCAACCATTTGCAGTCCATACTTGATTCCGTGCGCGAGATTCGTCGACTAGAAATTGGCGACGAAGCAGCGACGAAAGAAGAGGAGGCTGGCAACAAAACTGATGCGGAGTACGAAGCCCATGTGCGAACCAAGCGAGAGGAACGGGAAAAGGTCTGGCGCGAGGAAATGCGCAAGCAAAAGGAGATTGACGACGAACAAAAACGCATCAGGGACGAGGAGCGCCGCAAAAAACGTGAACTGGAACGGAAGAAGGAAGAAGAAGAATTGGCGAGGAGGAAAGAGATCGATGACCAACGGCGAGCCGAGCGTGAGCGTGAGCGCGAAGAGCAAAGGGCTATTGATGACCGGGAGCGAGAGGAGAGACGCGAACGGCGCAGACGAGAAGATCGAGACCGGTATCGTGACTACGATCGCTTCAATGATTGGTCGCCAGCCTATCGCTCTGATCGTGGAGTGTCACGCAACCGGGATACAAAACGAGAGAAGTCTGCCGTATCGAAAGATGCAACTCCTGCACCAGCTGGCCCTGTAGATGAGGAGTCACTCGAGGAAGCTGCCTTGAAGCTGCTGCTGAAAGAGGGAGAGGAGCTCGCAGCTAAGGCGCGCCAAAAGCCAGATTTTGACTTTGAAAAGGCCGAGGCCCTTGAGAGTGGACTGAAACCAGACAATAAAACTGGCGACTCAAAGTTAGGAACCTTGACCAGGGCGACTAGCCCATCGCGCGACTCCAGGCCCCGCGATTCCATATCCGACCGAAGAGATCGGACCCGACACCACACCCGAGACCGGAGCCGAAGCCGCTCTCGCCGACGCGGATCTAGGTATAGCCCTGACCGTCGTCGTGATCGGTCTAGGGATGCTTCAGTGAGATCCCGTGATGAACGACGTGGCTTCCGTGATTTCCGTGATTCCCGCGATGATCGAAGCTATCGACCAAGCCGTCGCACTCGTAGTCGATCAGTAGCTAGGGAACGAGATCGTGACAGAGACAGACCTCGACCACGTTCCAAATCCCGGGACCGAGACCCTGACCGCCGTCGCGATAGAAGCCGAGACCGTGATCGTGACCGTGATGATTACCGCCCCCGTCGCAGGTCTCCTTCACGCCGACGTTCACGTTCTCGATCTCGATCTCGTCAACGTGTCCCCCGAGAACCACGCTCTCGTTCTCGGTCTGTCGCCGCGCGACGAAGGTCACGATCCCGACGTGCCTCACGCACTCGACGCCCTTCTCCCGCCAGGCGGGCCTCTCCTGCCAGAAAAGCCTCACCTTCACTTGATATCGACCGTTATGTGCCGTCGACTAGCAACCGAAGCAAATCACCCCGTCGTCGAGCCCGCTCCCCGGATCGCGAACAAAGACCGCGACTTGGCGAAATTGATCGCTACGTTCCTGGCTCTGAGCGAGAGATTGGCAAAGAAAGAGACACCAAAACTACCGCAGAGCCGATTAAAGACACGGATGACCGAAATATTCGTCGGCGGAGTCGTAGTCGACGAAGAAGCCCAAGCCGACGTCGAAGTCGTTCCCGTCGACGAAGCCGTTCTCGCAGACGAAGCCGAGGATAGATACGAGGGATACCGGAAATTCTTAGTATTCCAGTGTAATAATAGTATGCATGTACGACTAGCAGAAATGCAAAAGCGACGACTCTTTAAGATTTTAGTCTGGTTCTCGATCTATAGATTTAGCCTTTTTCCTTATCGTTATCGGGGATCCACTCCACCCAAAAAGTTGAAATCGACTGCGACTAAACTTTCTTCAACCACATTGATCCACTCGCAAAAGGCCTCAGTCGTGCCTTGAAGTCGACAAATTGTTAATGATTACAAGCATTATCACTCTGGTTTATTAGCGCCCTCAATATCTTTCTACAACACGTTATAGCCCCACGCGGCAGCCAACCACATCATCTCAGCGCAGCGCATATTTCATTCCGCCTTCAACGAACGCAACTTCAAGCACACCCTCGATAAACACGCCTCAAAATGGGTTCAACAAACCGCAAAACAACTCTCCCAATGCGGCCCTCAGCGCCCGTCCCCGACAACGAAGACTCAGACCCAACTTCCTCCTCCGGCTCCTCATCCTCAGAAAGCGACAGCGAAGACTCAGAAGATGGAAACGAGTCCATTCACCACGAATCCAAGGCTACACCTGCGAACACATTATCAATACCCAATATCTCTGGTCGCCCCAAGCCGCAAATACACAGGATTCAGGGGAACTCGGAATTGCTAGCGCGGTTGTCGGCGTTTTTGCCGCAGATGAAGAGTGCGAATGAAGAGTTGGAGAAGGATATTGCTGCCGGAAAGGATGTTGTTATGGACGATGAGGATGAGAATAAGGATTACATTGAGATGGTATGTATTCCCTATGTACTGGTTGGGGGTTTATTCTGTTGGATGGTTGCTAACTTGACTTGTTTAGAATCTTGGGTTGGGAGTATTGGAGGAAAAGCGTGATAATGGGGATGCTAGCGGTGATGAGGCTGATGATGAAGCTATGGGTGGTATGGAGTCTGATAAGAAGGCTAAGGCTGGCTTTGATGATGATGATATTTTGGAGAAATTGATGGGCGGGAAGGATTTAGATGCTGATAAGCCATCTATTGAGGAGCTTGGTCAGTAGAATGATTCGTGATGCAATGTCCCATTCTTTGTCAGAAATATCTCTAAGTATACAACTACAATGAATACAGACACAAAGACAAAAAAGTCAAATAGGCATATAGTTTCGTACATTTTATGCAATCGCATCGCCAATATCCTGTAAACCTAACCAAGAAAGTCTATGAAGACACCCGTGAAGAAAAGAAAAAGAAAATAAGAACAAAAACAAGCATGTCAAGTGTCTATTTATATGCATGATCCCATCACACTATGGCAGAGCCATATGATTAAAATTTGATTAAAGTTGAACATGGCGTCATATCAAGGCTTATGAGACCTCCTTGATGCGGCATGTCCAGCCAGATTCCTGGCTGAGAAGAGGCAAGCTAGCACCAAGACACCAGCCCAGCTCGTTGTCCTTGATCTTCTTAGCAATCTTGACCTCGCGAGACAAGGGCATCTCGTAACCGGTGTGGAGAAGACCAAGCATGAAGTTCAGGTCCAGGCACCACTCCGGACGATCACGAAGCTCTGCCATCGCGCCTTCGACGCTCTCAAAGACACCCCAGCTGTCCTCACCACCACAGACGGTAGAGGTGAGGTCGTGGAGCTCACCCAGAGTGAAGGAGGAAGGCATACCAAGAGGGGCAGTGCGGTCGTAGAAGTAGGAGAAAATGTAGACATCCTCGCGAGAGAAGGTCTTCTCGAGAGACGGCTGGTGAACACCGTTGAACGAGCAAGGGGCCAGCTTGCAGTCGGTATCCTTCTTCAAGGTCTTCTCGGCAATAGCACGGCACTGAGGAGCAGCAGTCGAGTCCTTGGGACCCACCATGTTCACAGTGACGGAGGGGCTAAGAGGGTGGGGCTCGGCGAACTTCACGGTAACCTCCCGCTCCATATCAGGACCAATACAAGGGTTGGAGATGGGGCGCTTCAGCCAGGACAGGTCCTTCGGGCTGTTGGCCAACATAGCCTCCAGAACAACTTTGTGCATGGCCTCACGAGCCGACATCAGACCGTAGCCAAGGTGAGAGTGTTGGTAGAGTTCGAACTGGCGACCGCCGAAGTTGAGCTCGTATTTGTGGTCACCAGCAGCCATGTGCTCGGGCATACCACCAGCCTTGCTCTGCTCAAAGGTGGGCTGGAAAACAATCTGAGTGGAACCACCACCCAAGTCGAAGACGGCAGCGGTGGGGGTCAGATCGGGGCCACCAATCTTGCCGAGGAGGTAGTTAGTGGTAATCCAAGCGTAGACACCCTCATCCTTGCCGTCCATGATCTCCACACCACCCTTCTCCTTGGAAACAACGGGGAAGGGGTAGGCGGTTTCCAGACGGTGGCGCACAGCATCCAGAATGTTGCCACTCAACTCGGGGCCCAATAGACGCAAACCGGCGGTGGCTTTGACCGCAACCGGAGTGCAAGACCGGTACTCCGCGGGGACGTTCTGCATAGCAACCTCCATAAGAGGATCCAAGCTGAGAGCAGCACCCTCGGCATCTTCCTTGTAGGAGCTGAGACCAGAGCCGCCGCCCTCCTTCTTAGCAGTCTGCTCGAAGACCTCGTTCTCCAATTCCGGAGTAGAACCACAGTTGTTGAATCGGTAGACGTGAATCCGGGAGCCAGTGCTACCGGCATCAATCATGAGTGCATATTGAATCAGGGGCTTGGAAGGATCGAAAGGTTTGGTGCACTTTCCGGAACCGGAGGTCGCAGGGGTTTGTTCTATGAAAAGGATGATTAGTCTCCTTGTTCGCTTGAAACTTCGGGGTGAAACTCACTTTGGGTGTAGCTAGAAACAGTTGAGCGGGACGGGGACAGCCACAAAAGGACCATAAAAACAAAGGCGATGATGGCGCCAGTCTTTACGTAGCGCGTTCTCTGGGTCTGTGCCATGGTGGCGGTTTGTTTGTCGAATACTCGACCGGATTCGATAGCTGACGCGAAAATAGAACCGTTGCTCCGGGAGAAAGAGCGCTGACGGACAGATGTGCTCTGATCTAGAGGTTGATTAGGGGCTGGTTGATCGTCGACTCCAGTCGACATGCGAGCAATCGTCGAGGCGATAAGCAGAAAAGGCAGGCGCTGTTGCCACCGGGAAAGAGAAAAGAATGACAAAGACTAAAAAAGGCGAAACTAGACGCAAGAAATCATTGAGCCTCCAGGAACACCAAACAGTCCAGAAAGGAAACTGGGGAAGTAAATATGGTGAAAATCGGGGAAGAAAAACAGGAGAACATGAGAAAGGAGATCCAGGGTTTCAGGGTTGTGGCGCATGGTGTGGCGTGGAATTACTCGATCCGGTCAACTCCATACTCTTCTCCTCATTTAACACGCGAGCCATTGTCTTGGCTTGGAGCCGCTTAAAACACTCCGGTCACTACAAACCACCAAGATTTCCTCATTATCGTGATCGATCACTCAAAGTCTTACGTTCCCTTCCCTCTCTGCCGAATTCACCATGAATCATACGCGTGGTCTTATATCCACCGCGCAGGCCTTGCGCCAAACCTTCTTCACACCTCTCCAGAGCTCCAGGGTCAGCTTCCTACAGCCATTTGCCCTCCAAAATGGTCTACAAATCAGAAACTTTCAACACTCCCGCTGCCTCGCCCTTAATAAACCTCGAGCCCCTGTTAAGGGGCCCATCAAAGACGAAGAGATTCGCTCTCAGCTGGTGCAGGTAGTCAATTCCGAGGGAGATCTCGACCCACCCGAGTATCTTGCCGATGTCCTTGAGACATTCGACCGCAAGAAGTACTTTCTCATCCAAGTGTCTCCGGGTGCTTTCAAGAAGCCACCGGTATGCAAAGTCATGAACAAATTGGAGTATCGGAATGCCGAGAAAGCGAAGGAAAAGGCAGCCAAGGCAGCCGTAAAAGCCGTCAAGCAGATTGAATTGAACTGGGCCATCGATGCTCACGATCTTGAACACCGCTTGAAGCAGTTGGCTGCGTTTTTGGAGAAAGGTCGGAAGGTCGAGGTCATCTTGACTCGGAAGAAGCACAAGCGACCCCCAACGGTCGATGAGATTAAGCATGTCATGCAGACTGTGCTGGACACCACACGAGAGGCAGGAGGCACACAAGTCAAACCAATGGAGGGAGAACCAGGCAAGCGTGTTCTGCTTACTGTGAAGAAGGGTGACAATTGAACTGGAAAAATAACTTCCATTCTGTATCAATGTGGACTTTGTGATAAATGTATATTGTGTATATTTCTGCAGGTGTTGACACCTAATGGATTGGCTTGGAAATTTCATCATCAACCTCGGAAGCCAATTACCTCTAATCCTTCTACTCCCATACCTGGGGAGCTTACGGGTTATACATAGCTTCATCCCCTTATTACCCAGACATTCGGCGATTTATAGACCATGGGCTGCTGAACTTGAGCTATGAAAAAGTACTTAGGTGCCTATAGCCTGGGACACGCCATATCCAAGGGTCAGCTAATCCCGTCAATATCTACTCCGTACCGCCTGCTTTATCGTACCAATTGGTGACAGCCGTAAACCTCCGCAATTCGTAGCTTGTGATTGGTGGATGTATGACTAAGCCTCTGGGCCCAGAAAAATTGGGTGTTGATTCTCCCCGTTTCTTCTCATCGATTGCTCTTCTTGCTACCGTGTTCTATCGTTTTTGCTTCCCAATTGCAAGATGTCGGGTCTCTCTCGTTCCTTCAACATCCTGGCGCGCTCCAGCCGGGCTTCCATTCTGCGCCCCAGCGCCGTCAACCCCATCCACCATGTCTTTGCCAACAACAAGATGGCTGCTCGTGGCCTGGCCACTGCTTTCGAGCGCAACAAGCCCCATGTGAACATTGGTACTATCGGTCACGTCGATCACGGCAAGGTGAGATGATTGAAATGCTATCCCGGATATGCGCGCGCGTCTAACCTGATTTCCCTAGACCAGTTTGACTGCTGCCATCACCAAGTGCCAGGCTGCTAAGGGTCTGGCCGACTTCTCGGATTACGCTTCCATCGATAAGGCCCCTGAGGAACGCAAGCGTGGTATTACCATCTCGTCTGCCCACATTGAATTCCAGACCAACGACCGCCACTACGCCCACGTTGACTGCCCCGGTCACGCCGATTACATTAAGAACATGATTACTGGTGCCGCCAACATGGACGGTGCCATTGTTGTCGTTGCTGCCTCTGATGGTCAAATGTAAGAATCGCAATGGTTCCCTTTTGATACCGGCGCAGTGAAGGATTTGCGCTGACATTTTCTTTGACAACTAGGCCCCAGACCCGTGAGCACTTGCTGCTTGCCCGCCAGGTCGGTGTCCAGAAGATTGTCGTTTTCGTGAACAAGGTCGACGTTGTCGAGGACCCTGAGATGCTTGAGCTTGTCGAGCTTGAGATGCGTGAGCTCCTCACCACCTACGGATTCGAGGGTGAGGAAACCCCTATTATCTTCGGTTCCGCCCTTTGCGCCCTCGAGGACCGCCGCCCCGAGATCGGTACTCAGCAGATCGACAAGCTCATGGAGGCTGTCGACACTTGGATCCCCACCCCCGCTCGTGACATGGACAAGCCTTTCCTTATGTCCGTTGAGGAGGTGTTCTCCATCCCCGGCCGTGGTACTGTCGTCTCTGGCCGTGTCGAGCGCGGTCTCCTGAAGAAGGATACTGAGGTCGAGATTGTTGGTGGTAGCGAGGCTCCCATCAAGACCAAGGTCACTGACATTGAGACCTTCAAGAAGACCTGTGACGAGTCCCGAGCTGGTGACAACTCCGGTCTGCTCCTCCGTGGTATCAAGCGTGAGGACATCCGCCGTGGTATGGTCGTTGCCGCTCCCGGCTCCACCAAGGCTGCCCAGAAGTTCCTGGTCTCCATGTACGTTTTGACTGAGGCTGAGGGTGGTCGCCGCACTGGTTTCGGCAGCAACTACCGCCCCCAGGTCTACCTCCGCACTGCTGATGAGCCCGGTGACCTCACCTTCCCTGGTGAGGACCAGTCCGGCCGTGTCCAGCCCGGTGACAACGTCGAGATGGTTCTTGCCACCCACCGCCCTGTCGCCGCCGAGGCCGGTCAGCGTTTCAACATCCGTGAGGGTGGCCGCACCGTTGCCACTGGTCTGATCACCCGTGTTCTTGAGGAGTAAATGGTTCCCTTCGATGTGAGCCTATGACTGAACTGCTTTCGCAGTCCAGTCTTTGTATTATGACACCCTTTTTCTTTTACTGTTTGTCTGCCACTTTATATTCACAGCGTGGGAATCATCGATCAGCACAAGGGATCCGGGAGGAAGCCGGAGTTTTCGCTTGACATCTCATTCATGTACCTTCTCCCCTCATTGTGTGGAAATGTATTAAAATTTAAGATCAAATCAATTCTCTTTAATAATCCCATGTCTCATGTAAAAACAAATTTCTTTACCACTTGGGTACAACAGCCAGAGCTGCTATGGTGGCCCGTCGTTATTCTTCTGAATTGTATCTGGGCCATGGAACCAGTGCCACGGTTCGGCCGAAAGTAACGGACGAAAGTCAGAATTTTCGGACCAATTTGGTCCGGGACGTGGATATAGCTCAATATGTGCGTGGACTTAAGAACTATACCTTCAAAATATGGCTTTCCGCAGGCATGCAACTACCTGCAATTTATCAATTGGCAGGACATTGCTGATATAATTCGTGTAGTCTCCTTACTAAATCCGGCTGTCTGTTACTTATACCTATTGCCACTTCCAGACAATGCCGTTGCGGTAGGCTATCGGTATCTCCATGCTAGTTAGTAAATAGCCAAAGGATAGATAATGCATGGCGTTTTCTCTTTCTCCAAGCTAGAGCTGCTTAGACTGGACTGAAACTATCAGCTATAAGTAAGCTCTTTGCTACCAGGATTCCCAAGCATGATTTCAAAAAATCTTCTCAAGCTTGCTCCATGTTTTATATCTAGGGTATCATGGATACCTGGCAGATGATCATATCACCACGCACTCTGACCCACAATGAATCGCCCAAGCCTTGCATAGTATGGCACCACGAAGCTGCTTACTTTCAACTTGTTCTTTCCTCTCCAATCTGACACTGCCCAAGAAGCACACGACCCTTTCGTGGAGCCTGATATCTATTCTGTTCATTCTTCACTGCGGGGCACGGGCATCCCAGTCTTCTATGCGGAACTGACGTGACACCATAGCTTATCTTTGAACCAGCTTCTCCTTTTCAGCCAACTAACGCCACTATCGATTCGTTTGCGAGATATTCCGCATATTCAACATTATGAAAGACTATTCAATCGATGCCCACGGCCCACCCCGCAAAAGGATGCGGAAAGGCACCAGAAGCTGCATGGAATGTATGTGACGGCGATCGCCTCTTCGCCTCGTGAACTTGCTGAGTTGAAAGACAGGCCGACGTCGAAAAATTCGCTGTACGTACGACTCTGATCGCTGCGAGGTCTGTAACGAATGTCGTTTAAGGGGCTCGAAATGTTTTGATCAGGAACATGGCTCGGACGACGCAAGCGCTGCGCCTGGCTCTGGCCCTTCGGAGCGATATAGCCTCCGGGAGCGAGTCACATACTTGGAGACTGTAGTACAGGACTTGGCGAAAAGATTGGATCAAACTAATGCTTCTATTTCAAAATGTGAGATTAGGTCAAGCACTTTTGCCGACTGGCTTGGCTCTTCTTGGATACCTAATATGTTGCTAACGATTTTATAGGTCAAACAACACCGGGGAATTTGACGCCTGTATCTACGGAACCCGATAGACTAGGCCCGTCAAGTGAAAATATTGAAAATGCGCCTGTGTTGCAGCTGTTTGATAACTATCTTGTCAAACGCCGTGACGACCCATCTAGCAACGATCAGTTTATGGGCGCGAAAGATACGTCAGCTAAGGCCCGAGCAGTCAGACTCGAGCTCATATCACTGTTTCCTTGCGACCAAGACATTCAAAAATTCCTATCCCAAGCTTCCCACTTATGGTGCATGTGGGAAGAAGATATTGGGGCGCTGCACAAGGTCTTCGCTGCAAGATATGATGTCCCAGAGACCCTAGTAGCACCTGCGGATCTAGCCAAAGCACTAGTGTGTCTCTCTATCAGCATGCTCCAGTCTCCTCCTGATTTTGACTTCAACACGCTGCAAAATCCGATAGATGTACAAGAATTCTCCTCTCGATGTTGTGAAGCGGTTGATAGGCTGGTTATCCGTGATGATGATTTCTCGGCAACCCTCCCTGGCATAGAATGTCACTTGCTGGTGTCTAAATTTCACATGAACGAAGGCCGACTGCGCAAAGCATGGCTGATTAATCGTCGAGCTATTGAATTGGCTCACTTGGCGGGAATGCACTTGTCAACCCGCACTCCACAGCCATCAGACACTTTGTTTGAGAGGCGACTCAAAATTTGGTGTTCCCTGGCTACGTCAGATCGATCCATCAGTCTCATACTTGGTCTTCCATATGTCATTTCCGATGCGTTTTACTTACCACAAGTGGAGCGACGTTTGAAGTCTGCGGAGTCTGCTGCTGAACAATACATGCTCCGACTTGGTGTCATAACAGGCCACATGATCGATCGCAATCAAAATCCCAATGAGATGTGTCTTGAGACTACCATGAAGCTCGATCAGGAACTTGTGGACGCTTACAATTCCATGCCGAATACATACTTCGGTTCAGAGCGTGGCTCGAACGAAAGTAGAGAGCAATACTTGGAACGAATTCCGCTCCAGTTTATGCCCAAGGTTGTGCGGGCTCTTCTCCATTTACCTCTTATGTTGAAGTATCCTCATGATCCGAGGTTCAGATACTGCCATAAAATGGCCATTCAATCTGCTCGGGAGGCACAGGTCTTTTACAAAATCCTTCGATCAACGGCCCGTTCCCATCTGTGCAAGATCATCGATTTCTTGGCTTTCACCATGGGTATGCTGCTGATAGTTCACCTATATGGCTATTCTGAAGAGCAGCCAGATCACAGTAAAGACGAAGATGAACGAGACTGGGCTCTTATCGGCGAACTCGTCGGGATTCTCCGTCAAGCCGCGTCCGAAAGTGGGGGATCCGTTGCTGCCGAGTCAGCTAATATTCTTGGCGAGATGTATAACTGTCGATTAGAAAGCGAAAAGGGTGACTGGGATTTAGCGGCTCATTGCAAGATTACCGTGCCTTACTTTGGGACAATTACTGTGGGTGCCGGTGCCAAGTTTGCCGGTCTGAGGAAGAAGGGACAGATTCCCGCAGCGCCTACCCCAGATCTTAGCGTCTCGTCATCTCAGAGGACTCCCGGTCAGGTTTATACTCCGCCTTCGTCAGATCTGGATGGTGTACCGACTGTGGCAAACAGCAACACCAATAATCATACCCCGGTTGCCGACGCTGCAGGGTGTGACTCGAACCAGTCGCTTCCTACAAACGATGATATCTCAAACAACGCTTTTGTGGGCTTAGAGGCTAATGCCTTCAGTGCACTGTTTGATGATATTGGACAGTATATTTTTCCGAACACCACCAATGTCGATCTGGGACTAGATCAGGGATGGAACTTGAATTGGTTTGACGGCAATGTGCTACCACAGTAACTTGGAATCTGTAGGCGTCGATAGAGAGGATATACCTTTTTGTACATATATGTATATAACCTTTGAACTTGCTTGTTTATCATTCTCTCGCTTTATGAGCTGAACCCGCTAGCTCGCGTTTTTTTTTTCTCTCTTGGCCTAGTGGCCAACTACCCAACTCCCCCGGTAAAGTAGGATAACCATTACATGGCTTCGATTACCAGCTGAATTCTCGGTCCAAATTGCTGTGAGAACCAAAGTGGGGTCGCTAAGTAGGCTGGGCACGAGGAGCAGAGAATGCTTATAGCCTACAGATGGCGTTCACTTAAGCCCCAATCTTGCCCATTCTGGCGCTAATAAACTCTGACCTATGCCCGTCGGTAGTTCTGGGGTCTGATTTCACCTCCCTGAATATTATGAAACATTTCACTTCATCATGCGCAAGTTATTGATACCTATTAGACATATTTGCGTGCGGAGATTATAAATTTCAGCAAGCAAATTATTCAGCATATCACCATGGACTAGCTCCATCCCAACACCAAATGCAATAAGGAAATCAGGATCGGCTATACCGCTCCTCATTGAGGTACAAAATCCACAACCGGGGTGGACTCAAGCATCGTCCCGGCGGGCATTTGATAGAACGCCCTAGTGGCGGCAATATCCGAGGGCTGAAGCTCGGGCGGTTCACGGCGATAATTCATCACGGAGAGCGGATTGGCCTCGCAAAATTGCACCGCCTTGTGGCGCTCCAGCCGACGCGGGTCCATCGCAAACTCATGGCGCAGACCCAGAACGTGGCCAAGCTCATGGACGAACACCGACCAGAGACTGTTCTTCCAATCGGGCTCCAGGCCCCGGGTATAGACATAGACAAAGTTCAGGTCCTTCTCATTGGGGAAGTAGGCGCTGGCCAGGACATCACCCTTATATCCGCCGTGGCAGACGACGAAATTGGCGTCCTTGGCCAGCGGCACGAACTCGAAGCTCACGCCCACTTCTGCCTCGTTCCAGACATCGGCGGCTATGCTCAGGTGCAGTGCAGCGTGGTCGGCGTCCTCCTGTGACTCGTACCCCATCCGCCACGCGGACCATCTAATGACGGATCCAGGTATCCACCGCGGAATGGTGCTCCCCCTCCCGATCATGATGGCATGATAGTTCGCGAGATTCTGCGGCGTCGAATCCTGGGTGATGCAGACGGGGGCGCTGGGCAGGTCTTCGACGGCGCGTATGGCAGATCTCACTATTTTGGGCTCCGCCACTGTTTCTAAGGCTTCGGTTCCCAGCTCCTGGGCAGTCGACTGGAGGAGGATCTCTTTCAGGCTGGGTGGCTCGGTCGACATATCGGGAGAGGTACCACACCAGTCTTCTGGGAATTGAGCCAGCGCGAAATTTAAAGTGATATTAGGCTTGAGACAGGGCTTTGCAATTGGTAGATTGGGAAATCACAAAAGAAGAGGGAGCCGTGAAAGACAAAGAAAATACCAAAGGGGCATTGATGGCGTAGGTGGTTTATATAACCCTGAGTCACAAGTTACAACCACCTCTCTCTTTTCAGGCTCGCTGGAAAGAGATATATTGGCACACTCAGAAAAGGCAAAATTTCGCGGGCGAGGCGTGTCTATCCATTCCAAGGTTCGAGGCTGGCTGAATATCCACCTACATCAGTAATATTAGGGAAGAATACGCGAGCTGAAGATGGGGAGACGTCATGGCAAGAGATGCCGGAATCGTGTATCGACATATGCCTGGGTTCAGCTTCAATCTGACTAGTCTGGTGTGATTAGTTGGACAATTCATTCGATAATTCTCGTAGATGTGATGTGAATATGTGAATACTCTCGCCATAAAGTCTCAGGTGGCTTCCTACCGCCAAAGGCTCGCACAATAAGTCTCCCGCCGCAAATTGTTTCTTTTTTCCCTTCTCGGGCTCTGAGTGGATAGAAAACACTAACCAGGAGGTAATCCCTCTATAATCCGCCATCATCTGCAGCGACAAGGCAGCGGTGGTGGAAAATAGTATCTTTTTCTGGAGTAAAGATGGCACTATTGATGTACACAAAATAGATAGTATACACGTGACATAAGCCGAATACACTTTCTCTTAGGCAGTGGGGATTCAAAATCACCTCGATGTTTTGAAATAGAAGACACAATAGTAATCATGGAACTGCCTACACTGAATGCTGATGCCAAAGATGGTGTGGAAACCGGACAAGCTGCTCAAAGTTATGAGCTCATACGCCCCGCTGGTTAGCATCTCCTATTATCGTCGACTCCAACAAACACTGATATCAATACAGGTATATTCGAGAGCATGTTCAAAGTGCATCAAGAACTCGGTGTCTTTTCGAACGTCATCATTTGTGCGACGTATGAGCGGGCAGATAACATGCCTTTAACTCCAGGCCTTCTATACAAAGCCCTTCGCCGAGTAATTTCGGAGCACCCCGCCTTGGCGACGATTTTGGTAGATCAACCATCAACGAAACAGATGGGAAGGACTAAGACTTGGCAGGCACGTTTGAAACATATTCATCTCGAAGACTGCGTCCAATTTATGGATCATGTCGCTGAGAAGAAGCCATTTATTAAATTGCTGCAGGAAGAGCATGACACCCGGTTCAATGCCAAGGATGAGACCAAACCGCTGTGGAGGGTTGTGGTCAATGGTTCGAAGATATTATTCATCTTTCACCATTCAATTTGTGACGGCAGGTCAGGGATGATATTTCACCGCAGCTTGCTCGCCGCACTCAATAAAGTGACCAGGGAGCAACCAGAGAATGGGCAAGAGGAACATATACCAACCGATTATGATGTCGCAAAATACGACCTGAAGCCCGATTCGATAGCCCTTCTCAAGCTTCTCGGTATGAAATTCAGCATATGGGTAGCTCTACTGAGTTACCTCTCCTCCCTTCTGATCAAAGTCTTCCTACGGAAGAATTATACCTTCTTCAACGATATCGCATTTGAGGGTCGTTTGCCCTCCAAAGAATACCCCGTGCCTCTCGTGGAGCGGCCGGTCACCAAGCTTGAAAGAATGTGTTTCAGTCCACCACGACTCGCAGCAATCCTTAAAGCCTGCAAGAAACATAACACGTCAATCACTACTCTCATCGAAACACTGATTCATGTCACGCTTGCATCCGATATTTACCCAAGCGCAAATTTGGGTCTATCGTATTTTGCAGTTGACCTACGGCGTTTTCTGCCGGCCGAGTATTCCAACGCCATGGGAAACTATGTGTCCAGTCATCAATGCAATCATTGGCTGGGCAACTACCGTAAAGCTGGAGCTACATCGACAGCAAAAAAAAGACAAATTGCGCTTATGTGGCAGCTAAGCCAAAAGACTAAAGCTAACCTTGATTCTGCACTGTTCACACATCAGACACCACTTCCAGTGTCGAACGCTTTGGGCTTGAAAGCTATTGGTGAAGATGACGAGGCCATCGCAACGGGGATATATAATGTTTTGGATGTTGCTATTGGAAAGACATTCTGTGTGTCAAGCTTGGTCGAATCAGAAAGTCCATCTTCTGGGCCTTGGCAGATGAAAGGCGTTGAGTTTTCTGTGTCGGCACAGAAGTCTCAGGTGGGACCGATGTTTTATCTCGCAATGGCAAGTATTAAGAATGGCCAGTGTATTATCAATGTCAGTTATGAAGAGGGAGTGCTCCAGAGTGAAGTAGTCTCCAAGACCCTTGAGGGGGTTGAGAGACGATTAAGTATGTTGCTGGAAGCTGAAAAGGATAGCTAGGAACTTGAACCTTGAATTTCGATAGAATAGACATGACGTGTGACTCGGTGTTGAATCTGACTATTTCTATTGTGAACCTACAATTTTTACTCGATATCATATGAATCTGTGCTCGTCCGTTGCTTTTGCGCGTTAGAGTTGGTATTTAGTGCGTATATGAACAGACCTACAATGCAGACTTGCACTATCGATGTCTAATTATGTGTCCTGCTTGTGAACTCCAACGTATCTCTTTCTAGTCATATTAACACTCGATGTAGGTCTCCGCGTCGCACGAAGCCTCTCAACCTCTGGGTTTTAATTTTGTGCCGGGCTCTTGTGCAGAAGACAAGATTGCGAGTAGCCTTGCGGAGTATAGCCCCATCTAACCTTCACGGCTATCACTCCTTAATCACCTTCAGATTCCATGATAGTCTACGAGTAGTGTAACCGAGTGGGCACCTGGGTACGTACTCCATAATCTTACATCAATATCAATAGTATATACCCCGATTTTAGTACCATTATTGTGGTGTTCAATTGGTAAGGGGGTCCGCGCGGCGCCTTCTTGTCAAGGAAAACAAGGCTACATTGTAAATAGTTAGTACGTCTGCTCTGGTGATTACTAAGTATGGCGATTAAAATTCTCTGAAATTGGATATGGTATATCCATGATGCACTGCCCCTATATAAGTTAGATAAACTGGATGTTCACTGTGTAGGTATTCTTCTTAGCCTGTCCTTTTTGTTTCTTACGTCATCGCTCGAGGCAGTTATCGAGCTTGAATGAAAATACTTGGGAAGCCCAAATAACTTGTAGGTACTGTCAGAAACCCAAGTCATACATACCTCCAGCACGTTGCACAGCGGAATAGTTGTATTGGTTTGAACCTTGGAAGACAAAGACACTAGTGACGGATACGTATAGCTAAACTGTGGAACGGCCGAGGTCGTCATAGTGCATACATTCGTGCAGCCCGAGCCTCATGAATAATTTCTTGTCGCTCGAATCACATAAGAAATACCTAGGACTCTAATAATATTCTAATGGCCTAGTTAATAATTTGCGCTTTTAAAGTCTGCTTTGAAGTTTGGGGATTCTGGAGACCATATACTATGTAGTCATTCGCACAGGTCACAAACACATGGTTATGTAATTAAGTGACCTCAACAATCCAACTTAGGATCACCACGAGTTACCGAGCTCAAAATTATTACTGACGACCTCGGGCTTTTTTAATTGTACTTGTGCATCGGCCTTGTGATCGACCCGCTGTATTGGCGCAGTGTTTACTTGATCCACCTTCCTCCCCCCCAACCTCCTAGTTCCCGCTCTCCTTGTTCTCGCCACTCCTCATCGGCGATCTGTCCCCACAGCACCACAACCTCAAGGGAACGCTTTGAAGATGTCTGAACGCCCGTCGGGACTGGGCAGAACCCCAACGGCACCTCCTATAATGGCAAACGGTCATTTTGCCACGATCGGTAACAATGCGGACGCCGCCGCCGCCTATGAGCATGGTGTGCAGGTCATTGATGGTGATAAGGAGTTCAAGTACGACCCCTCGATTTGTCTGCGCTTTACCTGCGCCTACATCTACTAACAATAACACAATAGTCCGAACCTAGCGAAGTACCTATCCCTCGAAAATGTCACCCCAGCCGGCTTCAATTACCACCTCATCTCCGTGTTTGGTTCGCAGTCCACCGGAAAGTCCACCCTGCTGAACCAGCTCTTCGGCACCCAGTTTTCTGTCATGTCGGAGCTTGAGCGCAGACAGACCACCAAGGGTATCTGGCTGTCAAAGAATAAAAAGCAGGAGGAAAGCGCCACTGCCGATGGATCGCGCATGGCGGACAATATTTTGGTGATGGATGTTGAGGGTACCGATGGTCGCGAACGAGGAGAAGACCAGGACTTCGAGCGCAAGAGCGCTCTTTTTGCGCTTGCGACAAGTGAGGTACTCATTGTCAACATTTGGGAGCACCAGGTGGGGCTGTACCAGGGAGCCAACATGGGTCTCCTGAAGACCGTCTTTGAGGTGAACCTGCAATTATTCCTGAAAGACAAGAAGTAAGTACAGTGTCGATTGCAATCACTCGATACTTGATCAGTGCACTAACTGCTTTTTCTTAGTACTACGCACCGATCCCTCCTGTTCTTTGTTATCCGTGACTTTATCGGCACCACCCCACTTAAGAACCTCCAGAAGACCTTATTGGAAGATTTGTCTCGTCTTTGGGATACGATCTCAAAGCCAGCTGGCTTGGAGAAGTCTACTATCCACGACTACTTCGATTTCCAATTCTACGGGCTTCCGCACAAGGGCTACCAGCCGGATCAATTCGTGGCGGAGACCAAGAAGCTTGCTCTGCGGTTCCGTGACGGCTTCCGTGATCCCAAGAGAGATGCGCTCAGAGGCGAGTTCTCAGAGGAAGGAGTCTTCTTGCCCGAGTACCACCGGCGCATCCCGGCTGATGGATTTTCGCATTACGCTGAGGGCATTTGGGACCAGATTGTCAACAACAAAGACTTGGATCTTCCCACACAACAAGAACTGCTCGCCCAGTTCCGTTGCGATGAAATTTTGCGTGAAGTTATGATTGGTTTCGATGAGGCCATCACTGCGTTTGAGGACAAGCAGGCCGAGGCTATTCGATTGGGAGCCCCAGAGGTGCTCGGAGGCTTGGGTGCAGCCATGCGGGCAGCCCGTTCCAAGACTATCAAGGGCTTTGAGGTCGAGGCCAGTCGGTACCACAAGGGCGTTTATCAGCGTAAAAAGGCTGAGCTGGAGGGCAAGGTCGATACTCGATTGAAGGCTCTATTCCACGGCCAGCTCTCGGCTGCGCACAAGTCCGGTATCCGCGATTTCAGCGAGACCGTCACTGAATCTGTCAAGTCTGGCCAGAAGAAGGGCGGCAACTACGATTTCGCTGAGATCGTGAACAAAGAGACTAAGATTTCGTTGGAGAAGTTCCTAGAGGTCGCCAAATCCACCGTGGTGGAAGGCACATCTTGGAGTAATTACAAGCAGGAGCTGAAGCTGTACGAGAAGGAGCTCTCTGAGGCCAGCGCTCGCCTGCGGCGGGATGAGATGAGACGCCTGGCGAGCCGTGTTGAGCGTTGGGTGCAGTCTCGTTTGGGTGAATCCGTTGGACTTGAATTCAACAACCTTGGCTCCGGCCGTGCTGGCAGTGGCGCTCCCGAAAATGGAGAAAAGCCCACCGAGAAGGCATTCTGGGATCGGGTTTGGAATGTGTTCGTCGAAACTGTTCTTGACGCGGAACGGAGATTCACGGACCGGGCCAGTAGCTTCGATGCCAGCCTCGAAGAGGTTGACGTTGGGCTGTGGCGCCTGCGTCGCAAATCATGGGGCGTTCTGCGTGCCAAGATCGACGAGGAAATGACCGAGGGCAACTTGTTGCTGAAGCTGCGTGAGAACTTTGAGGACAAGTTCCGATATGACGATGAGGGTGTCCCGCGCATCTGGCGCCCGACGGATGATATTGAGGGCATCTACACTCGTGCTCGCGAGTCCACCCTGACATTGATTCCTCTCCTTTCTCGCTTCCGTCTTGTCGAGACATCTGCCCCGCCGCCACTCGACCGATGGATTGGACACACCCCAAGTTCGGCAACAGCTGCTGATGAGGAGGACTTGCCTCCTATTGGAGGTGTGGATGAGGATGAAGGCAAGAGCCTGGAGGAGGAGATGACAATTCTTGGCGATGCCAAGCGCCAGGAGCTCACTGTGCGCTTCAAGAAAACCGCCGATGGCGTGTATGTTGAGGCCAAGCGGAGTGCCATTGGTGGCATTACCCAGGTGCCGCTCTATTTCTATGGCCTGCTGATTGCCTTGGGATGGAACGAGATTGTTGCAGGTAAGTTTACGTCTCTTTTCGTCCCATGCTACATTGATTAACATTGATTTTTAGTTCTTCGCAACCCGGCCTACTTTTTCCTGCTATTTGTGTGTGCCGTAGGCGCCTACATCACTTACCAGCTCAACCTATGGGGACCCATTCTGAAGATGACCGAGGCAGCATCGCAGCAGGCCCTTGTGGAGGGTAAACGCCGCCTGCGCGACTTCCTTGAATCCTCCGATACCGGTCGACAGGCTATGGCCATGTCGGCTGGGGGGACAGGTTCCTCAAGCCGCAAGGAAGAGTATGAGTTGTCCGACATGCAAAAGCCTAGCTCGAAGGCCAACGATGACCTGGATGATTTGTAAATTTATTCCTACTTGCTGATTTGCAACGAATACATCTTGTATTTTTCCCCCTTGAGGTAGATTTATTATAGCGGCATTGGATATCAAACAGCCCAGCAGATATGTACTAAACAATGAACCCATGCATTTGAAATTTTAATACAGTTGAGTTTGAGCATGAGGCTACGTAAACCGAGGCAAAGCTTGGTGAATGCTTAGGATGATAACCAAGCATTCCACTCGCCTCACTTTCCGATAAAGTTGCGGGGTCATCCCCACGTCAACCCGGACTTGCTCCGACTCTGGGTCTCTTTTACCACTATTTATCAGCTATTTACCCGTCACAGAGCTTGTTCCCATTCCCATTTTTGATTTCTTCTCAAGTTTCTACAACTATTTAGAGATATAGGAAGGTTTTTCGCGCCTCTGTCCAAACCCGCATCCACGTCATTT
The DNA here is from genome assembly GCA_023626355.1 of Penicillium sp. S1602. NCBI lineage: Eukaryota > Fungi > Ascomycota > Eurotiomycetes > Eurotiales > Aspergillaceae > Penicillium > Penicillium sp. S1602. The sequence continues at coordinate 1,228,448 of JAMAGW010000004.1, forward strand.
GTGCTACAACAACCCGTCTTCCAACATGGCTGCATCACTACCAGAGAAATTCGATGACCTGCCTGACAAGCGCCGGTATTGGCCTGGTGCACCTGGGTCTGAGGAAGAAGGCCTGGGCATGCTACGCCTACTTACACCGGAGGTAGTAGCAGATGCCGCACGAACACAGATCCAGACCGGCGAGCGCGTGTGCCTGAACTGGGATATCGAGAATTTGACTCCACCAGGTATGTATCTAACCCCAAACACTGCTGTAACAAATAGAGCTCAAGCTCAAAAAGAGGCCCAATTACTTCATAGATTTCATACTAAAAACACTCCCAGGATTCGGCCGCAAGCCATTCGAACACAACATCAAATGGGTAGCCGAAGGCATCGCCCTCGACGATGAATACCACTTCAACCCCCAACAATCCTCCCAATGGGATGGATTCCGACACCACAACGCCCCAGCTCCAACCCCCACAGACCCAGCCCGCCGCCTCTTCCACGGCGGCACCACAGCAACCGAAATCAAAGACACCAACTCCCCCCGCATCGGCATCGGCTTCTGGGCCAAAAAAGGCATAGCAGGCCGCGGCGTCCTAATAGACTACGTCTCCTACGCGAAGAAGCGAGGAATTCCCCTAAATGCACTTACCCGCCAAATGATCAGCCTGGACGAAGTGAAAGAGATAGCTGCAGAATGTAACATCACCTTCCAGCGCGGCGATATCTTTTTCCTTCGTGTCGGGCTTCCGGATACATGGGCGGGTATGTCTGCTGAGCAGCGGACGGAATATAGTCAGCAGCCTATGCCGCAGCATGCGGGGATTGAGCAGAGTGAGAGGGTAGTGAGGTTTATGTGGGATAATCATTTTGCGGCTGTTGCGTCGGATGCGGTTAGTTTTGAGGTTTTTCCGGCTTTGAATGAGGAGTTTGATTTGCATCATTGGCTTTTGGCTGGGTGGGGGATTCCTATTGGGGAGATGTTTGATTTGGATGTTCTTGCTGAGACTTGTCAGAGGCTTGAGAGGTGGAGCTTTTTTGTTTCGAGTAGTCCGTTGAATTGTGCGAGGGGAGTTTCTAGTCCTCCGAATTGTATGGCTATTTTCTAGGTTAGAAGTCTATTGGATGCTGGCTCTCGGTTTTATTTTTGGATCTTCGGGCAATTCGATCGTGAAATAATAATGTTGTCCGTGATAATGCACTTTATCTGCATAGTTCATAGAAGGTTTATAGCTGGGTCTCCACCGGGTGCTTCTGAGACAACCAAAGATCTCTCACCGTTGAACCAAGCCGTTACATGACTGAAGTCGAGGATATGAGTCTCATTGTCAAGATAAGTTATCATATTTAAATACTAAATAGTAAATCGAACTCTGGCCATATTGGGATAGAGGTACCATGGAGCAATCAGACTCCACTCGCCACCTCCACAAGAAGCTCCCAAAATCCTCCAATAACATCTAAACCCCCATTTTCTTAGAACAATAGCTTCGGAATCTAGAACCCAAATTACAAGTACGATTGGTCAATCCAGCTCTGCTATACGGAGTCATCTGACGAACGTCATCATCATGACTATGGGATAATAGCCATAAATACCCAAGAGCTCCTCCATTATTTCATTGATCAAACATCATTTTCACCCAAAATGTACCCAGCTCTAGCAAAACGCCATCTCCTAAAGCCCTCAACGTTCCGAATTACCCAGTTATCACGGGCTTCCGTCCACAATAAAGCCCACACATTTACGAAAACCGAAGAACAATGTATGTTCATTTATCTCCTACATTGAGGATTAATTACTAATAACGGCATTCTCCCCCTAGACTTTGTCACCACTACATTCCCCGATGACTTTGAAAATTCGACATTGCTGAAGCAGGAATTAGAGCAGAGAAAGCTTGAGGCTGACGCTGCTACTGGTCCATGGGATAAGGTAAGAGGTGTTGGGCTCTCTATTACTTTGATAATAGAAATAGACTGACTGTTGCAGGCTACTGTTGAGGCTCACAAGAAAGATATTTTCGAAAGTCTCTATAATCGTGAGGCGGCAGGTGGCAAAGGTGCTGCTAAGACCTCGAAGAAGAAGGCTGAGCCTGAGGCCGAGAGGGCTCCTGAGTTGGATGAAATGTGAGGCTATGAGAATGGATTTGTGTCATTAGTAATTGCTTGTTTGCTTGGATAAATGGAAAATGAGTACTTTCTATTTAACACTGCAAAATTGGTAAACTCCCAAGTGGAGCCGTTCACTACTTTAGCTCCATCCAGGGCCTACTAGGTGGAGCACATTATAGATGCATTAAAACCCTACACAGGCCCTCCACGTTCCACGCTAAATACGGAGTAGCTCGTCTCCTCGGCACCGCCAAGGACTTCTTTCTTTTTCGTCTCCTTTACCCTTCTGACTCACAATATGCAGCTATTTTATCAACTCGTTGAGACATGCCTGTCACTCGCTCTGCTACACGCGCAGCGGCAAGCAGCACAAGATTAAATCACAATCAGGTCAATCCCACTGAGATTACCAAGGCAGCCAAGACCAGCAAGGTCAAAACTGTCTAGGCAAAAACCAAGCAGCCTAACACGTTATCCGCCACAGCGGCCGTTGGGGTATATTTCGCTGGGTCCTCCACCTTCCCCCTTGACTGTAGGAGAGAAGAAGGCGTATTATAAAATGCTTGATGGACAGGATGCTGACATATAGGAGAAAGAGAATCAAGGTGAGGAAGGATCAACAAATCAAGCATTCTCAATTTCACATATATATGGCTCATAAGGGTAACCCTATAACATCAAGGTAAATTTACTAGCAGACCCCAAAGTTGGAGATATTTAGAGCCAGGGACCTGGAAAGGGGGTCATTTCTGGCGTCTTTCCACAGGTCATCAGATTCTAGGTGTAATTTGCGGAGATTTTGAATTTTCTAAATGTCAAATAATCAATCTAAACAAAGTAGCAAGACACAGAAAGAAAAATTAACATAAGGACTCAAGTCACTGTGGCAGTGAAGTTTATAATTTGCTCGAGACGATTTGGGGAATGTCTTTCACGTCATAAAGATCCTTGTGAGCGGATTTGATGATGTCCGCACCCTAAGTATGTATTAGCCTTGTCGTAGAGTATTAAAGTTTAAGAGTACTGCTTACCTTCTCGCCAATCATGTAAACAGAGTTCTGAATACGGCAGTCAGGAATCACAGGAATGACAGAAGCATCCGCAATTCTCAGGTTGCGCACGCCATGCACCCGAAGCTTCGAATCAACAACACCTTGGTGGATGCTCTTCGAGAGACGTGCTGTACCACAAGGGTCTTGAAAAACGTTAGTATCCTTATACTTTTGGATCATAGGGTGCAGGTTACTCACGGAATCCAGTCTGGCTTCGATCCAGGACAGCATGGTTCATCGCCTCATCAGACTCAAGAGGCATCTTCCACGGGTACTCGCTCACAACGATATCCTTGAACCCAGCACCGCTAGTCAAGACATCGTAGGTCCAACGAACACCTTCCCGCATAGCCAAGATATCCAAGTCATTGCCGAAAAAGTTCAGGTTGATGTTTGGCTGCACGAGAGGGCTGGAGCTGTTCAGGGTAACTTCACCCTCGGACAGGGGTCGCAGCAGATCAACAATGACGGTCATGAAGCTTCCCTTTTCGGGGACCGGGTAGTGCCATTGGAAGGCTGTGCTGAACATTCCGACGAAATCAAGCTCGAAATGAGGTTGGCCTGCTGGTCCGAAGGGATCCAGTCCGCCGTTTGCTGCCTTCGCCTCGCGGTATGCGGGGTACTTCTCTAGACGCTGGTCGATACGTGGGAATCCCACTAGTTCTAGGAGTCCGGAGCTGATGGGGCCTGTCTTGTCGCGCTTGTATGTGCTCACTGCCTGGTCGTTCAGAGGACCGGATCGGAGGATGTGATCGTCAAGACCCATTCCATCTTTGATTTGGAGCACGAAAGGCACGATAGGGTGATCCAAAAGATGTTGACCGACATGGGGAGAGTCCACGATAGGAGTGATGCCGTGTTTAGCGAGCTCTGCTGCTGGGCCAATGCCGCTCAGCATGAGGAGCTTGGGGGTCTCGAAGACACCTTGAGACAGGATAACTTCCCGGCTAGCGTAGACGCTGATCTCAGTACCCGTGGCCGAACTGATAACAGCGACACCAGAGCAGATGCCAGTTGCTGAGTCAATGATCAGATGCTTTGATTGGACCCCATAAAGAATTGATACGTTTGGCTTGTCCTTGAGGTACAAAAAGCTGCCCTGACGCTGGCCTCCGTAGATAGTGTCCACACAGTGAGTTAGACCCCTCATCTCGCCAGAGTAGATATCCTCAGTCAAGACCTCGCCCTTAGAGACCCAGGCTTGCGTAAGGGCATCCCGGAACGGCTGCATCTCCGGCACTAAGTCTGCGTGGGCAATGTTTACCGGACCTCCGGTTCCAATCTTACTCAGATCATTGGGATACAGTTTCTCGTCGTCGTGATAAGTCGCACATTTGCGCAAGTAATCCACGCAGTTGTCCCAGGTCCAGTCCTGGCCACCAAATTGCTCCCAGTCGTCAAAGGTCGGCTTGGAACCTGGGATCCAGGTGAAGTAGTTGGCGCATGAGCTTCCACCCAGTGTCTTTCCACGGGTGTTGGGCTTTTCGATTCGCTCGTAGTCGTCGCGCTTGATCATGGTCGTCTTGTAGGCCCAATCATATTTACTCCCACGGAGATTGAAAGCTTTGGCTGGGGTGGTGATTTCCTCGATTTGATCTGGGTTCGGAATACCAGCTTCAACTACCAGAATGCGGACATTGGGATTTTCGGCGAGGCGGCCAGCTACTGCGTTGCCAGCTGTACCACCGCCCACAATGATGAAGTCGTACTCAGAGCCGTTGGAAACAAATGCCATTTTGAGTGTTTGGTTGTGGTAAAAGGAGAACCTTGGAATAAATGTGTGTGACTTGTGAAGTCTTTATTGTTTTGAATTGTTCTGAATCAAAAACATACAAGAATGCATGTCGACTTTATATCTTTCTGTTTTGAACGCAACAATTTTTTGACAGCTGCTCCATTGCCGGTATTCCGGAATGGCCAGCAAGGTACCGAGTGAAGTCCGATGCATAGCTAAGCGGTGATTACGAGCACTGCTCAATCTAGAACGGCAGGATACCAATTGAGGACGATCACAACGAATGTCTCATGTGCAAGTAAGACGAGTCAAAACTTGGAGCATAGCAGGGGCCCCTCATGAGGAGAAGCGACTACTCTCCGCATAGGATGTGTCAAGTAGCCAATCAGCAAATGAACTCGAACCCGTTATGAACGTGCCGAGCTTGGCGGCTTCGGGAATCTGTCGGCAATAACTCGGATTGAGTTTTGGCGTCAGCGGACAGCGTCTCGCCCTTAATTAATTCACGCAACTTCTTATGACGGAGCAGCTGCCCTGCAATACGTCATGGCCTTTCATATTTTCGACATTATTTTATACATTTAAATCATTCTACCCCTCACGCATTGAATTTGCAACTCCAATTATAACGGACTTAATTCGGACACATTCTCGATGTTTACAGCCACCAGTTGACATGGTCTCACTCATGCAAGCCAGAATGTTGCCCAGAAAACATGAATAAGACATACCAGTTCTTTGCCCAGTTTAGTCTAATTACATATGCATGATGGTTCATAATACGGGAAATAATGGCCCCCAGCTGAAACCTCATCAGGTGACTAAGACCCCGCGCTAATGCGATCGGAGGTGCTAAGGTCTTTCATCGATAAGACTCTTCACTCTTTGAAGTAATCATGGCCGACCCATTGAGCATCACCGCAAGCATCGTAGGTATCGTTGGACCCGCTTTACACGGCGTCCGGCTCCTTTCCGAGGACCTGAAGCAGATCAGAGACGCCCCGGATAATGTTGCCGCTCTTCGAGGAAGCATAGGCTCAGTGGAGCGGTCTCTTGTCTCTCTTGATACAATCGGTGACAAAGCCTGGGACTCGCTAGGTATCGCTGAGAATACCAAGACGACCATCAGAATATGTGGTGAAACATGCGATGAATTCAGAACAGCTTTGCAACGCTGGACCAAACACTCGAAAGGCGATTCTCTGTCCATGCTGGACCGATCAAAGATTGGCTTCTGGAAGCAGCATCATATTGAATCCATGGAAAAGAAACTTCTCAACTGCCAAGTTACTATCGCCGAAGTAGTCAGTATAGCGACACTGTATGTGGAACTGAGATGAGACCTTGCAATCACGACTCGTATACTCATGTAGGACTCTTATAGCATAAGCACCTTGCGAAACTCTCACATCACGGAGGAAACTCGAGCGGAAAAACAGCAAGAAGTTACATTGGCGATCCAAAGAGGAGATGTGGAAGAGGGGGATATTACCCAGCGGAGGACGGAACTGAGAACGCGCATTGACTTGAAAGACGAGGAGTTTCGATACGCATACAATCAGCTCGAAGAGCAAAAGAAAGCGTTGGATATTTCACAGGCACTGTTGAAGGAATTGTTGGCGAAAATCCAGGAGCCAGCCATTTCACAAATGGCAGCGAAGATGAAAGAGCAGCCGGTAAATGTGACCTTTGGGAACAACAATAGAAACTGGGGCTTACAGCTTGGAGTCTCTTATGGTGACATAAGCAATATGACTTTTGGTGGGCCAAATCAATATGGAGAGAAGCGTGATAAACAGTTCACTTGAGAAATGCTGTGTTACCATGCAGGGTAGCTTATCCGCACCGCGCTTTCTATCGTCGCGTTTATATATATGAATACATAAGTTCCGATGCATCCATATAAACTACCTGCCTAATTGTATTCAGGCAAATTCAAGTCTCCAGATATCTCCAAGCCGGTCATTCGATTCTCCCAGTCCACCGTGAACGACAATTGCATCCGAGGCCGCAACATCAGCATCGAACCAGCCCCGCGCAAGTGGGAGCTCACTGCCCTGCAGATCCACCTGGTCCCATGTCTTGTTTCCAATATCGAAGGCCCACACATCACTCAACATCTTCCCCGCACCCTGATGGCCCAGCGAACTAGGATCCCGCTCTCCGAACATGGTAACCAAATAAGACCGACCCCCAAGCGAAATCGGTAACAAGGCACTGACACTCCGGGGCGTCGGACCCCCTTTCCCATCTGCGGAATAGGAATGCGAATCCCAAGAATTAGTCTCAGGCGTATAGATATCCAGGTTCCCGCCCTGCTCAGTCTTGCCATCAAAGCCATTCATACGGTACAGTTTGCCATCCGCAAACGCAATCGATGTACCACCACGAGGGGGGTCAAATGCTGGTGCAAGTTCAGTCCACTCTTTGCTTGAAACGCTGAAGGCCCACAAGTCTCCGAGTCTTCCCTTTTCGGGACATCCTGCATGGAGATAGAGAGTGTCTTTGCCATCGCTGGTCATGCAGTGATAGCTGCGGGCAGCGGGATACTTTTTTGAGCTTATCTCCGAGGGCTGGATAAGGGTCCAGCTTTTTAGGGATGAGTCGTATTCCCAGATCGCGCCGTTCTCTTCGATGGGGGCCATTGCGATGCCTCCTCGGCCGGAGAAGAGATAAACTTTTCCGTTCAGAGCTGCGGAGGCGGTGCCGACGCGTGCAGAAGGAGATTCGGGTGTTGCGGACTGGGAGTTTATGGAAGCAGTAGCTAAAACATGACCGTATTAGTGTGGTTTTCGTTGGGGCTTTTGTAGATTCCTGCAACTGACTGCTGTCCAATGATATGACGTGGACGTCATTATCGCGGGGCTCACGGGGCTGTAGCTCTCCTCCAAATATCACTGCTTGGTTACCGACTACGGAGACAATGTGCGAAGACCGTTGCAGGATCTCGGCCTCTAGAAGCTTGTGACATTTAGCGTTGATCGCCATTGAGGAAGAAAGTAAAGTGGGGTATTTGAATCGTATTGTTGATGGGTGTAGGTGACTGAAAATTCAAAGCAGACGTAAAAGAGGTGGAGCTGTATTTAAGGCTGAGTTCCAGAGCTTTAGCTCGGCAGGCACCTATGAGTTGTTATTGTCCTTCTGATGATCACGGAGATCTAGAGGTTCCGAATCGCCGCTACGCTCCATAGCTGCAAGAGGCCGCTGGAGTGGCCAATGTTATGGGTTTGCTGCCCCACATAGTGTGGGCTACCAAGAAGACGGCCTCCGAAAACGCCGAAAATATACTTCCTCCTCAGAATTGAGTACCTCAAAGGCCATATTCAATGTATGTTGCGTCGGCCCATTGTTTTGAATCAATTAATTGTGATGAGCTCGATAAATAGCTGTGGAAATTTCAAATCCGACAGTCTCGGTTCTTTGATATGCAATATGACCTCCCGAGGTAAAGACTACACAATGTGGCCAAGGTCACACATGTGCATGCGTATGATACATATACACTCTTCATCCCCTCTTTCTTCTTCTTCCAAGGTTCTCTCTTATTAGCTTCCTCGTCTTACTCTCATCTCCAGGGCTTATGAGCTTAGCTCGAAGATAAAAATTTATCAATTTCGGCTTTGCTATATATATTATGATGCATAGCGTTTGGTATACCCCTTGGATATTGAAACTTTGTATTTATGCGCGAACAACCCTAGGCCAATGTAGACACTATCCCGGTTGGGTTGATCTCTCTTTCAGCCTTTGTCACAGCACAACTTCCAAGCCACACCAATCTCATCACAAAGCTCGCAGTTTCTTGGATTCTATTAACCTCTCTCTGCGTCAAAGTCACCATAGGCATATTCCGTATCATATTTGCTGCAGATATCAACAGTTCCAAATCACGCTGCGCTTGTTTATCGAGTGGATGTATCACAATATTGAGGAAGAGTGAGGTGGCAGCAGTTGTGGAGTAGGCAGTGATGAATCTATGATCAAGTCAGTACATTTATGATAATTCAGAGAAAATAGGGGAATAGTAACCGGAATGCATCTTCTGCAATAACTTCGATGAGAACCCGTAAGCACCAGAACGTTGAGCGGCTGGCTTCCAACGACAGATCGAAGCTTGAATGAACCACGTCATGAAGATCTCGAACCCCATCGCTTGATTCAACGGTACATTTTCGTACCATTGTGTGAATCATTGTCACGAGATGGTGGTAATCTAGTTGTAGAGACATGCATCGAATTATATATGGGATGCATTGTTCTGACGGATTCGGTGGTGTGGTTTGAGACACAGAGAGAGCTGGGCGAAAGTTGAGAGGTATCGATGAACGCCAGCATTCGATCTGATCATCTAGCTCCCGGATATGGAGAAGAAGCTGGTTATCGTTGTCTTTCATTGCTCGAGCAGAATATAGTTGCACGTAAACTTTCTCCTTCAAATGGCTCAGATGAGGGTCTGCTGGCAAGAACGGAATAATATTCTCGTATCCTTCTTCGGTTGTGGGAAATCTAGACAGGTTTGGAAGGTAGTTGAAGTAATCCGTGGAGGTATCGAGGGGGTCGAGGTCACAATAACCATCAATAAGAAGGGGAGGGTTGCCTGTGCGCAGAGAGATGTCCTTGTCTAGCATATAGCACAGCCAAAAGAGCACCCGAATATGATGGATCTCTCCCACTCTTATACCGGAACTATCAGATCCGAATTGCGCGGTTGGTTGATTAATATGCCCTTTTAGTGAGCAGACTATTCGGCATGCAATAGAATGAAAGAACGCGGCATCTTGCCAATGGCCATGGAATGTGCATTGTAGTCCCTAATACACGAATTTAGCACGGCTGCCCTGCATGAAAAATTGCAGGGTCAATACACGTATCGAACTCACCAGCAATAAAGCGGTCTGGAGAGTCTCCAATTCCGTATCCGCTGTGATATTCAGAATGAGACGATGTGCTTCAGCTGCACATGTTTCCACATCCACAGAAAGTGGTATCTGTCCCCTTGTGTGCTGACAAGATGCGAAGGAGATAGCACCTAGAACACAGGCCCTAGCTGAAATCTGGCCGAGTGAGATCAATTTCTCATCCACAGGCTCATACGCATTTCTAATCGTCTTCTCAAATAAATCCTGATTCAAAACAGGAAACTCGAGTCTAAGCGACGAGCCGAAAAAAGCTGTCATAATTCGTCGGGTAACATCCTGCTCGGGCAATTCGCACAATTTTGGTGAGATCGATGGCCGAAGTGCTGATGGAAAGGAAGATTTGAGATCAGGAATCCTAAACTCAGCCCCAGTGACAGGCTGACCAGTTCTTGTTGAGATCCATTGGAATCCCGCTTCCGATGGGATTGGTATCCCTTCGAAATACCAATTGGGACCCAACTGGCTTACAGACACTGAGTTATCCGCAGATTTACTGCTTGTGGGCGAAATCCAGTCATTTGTGGTCTCTAAAACAGATCCAGGCGAAGAGCGGCGTCCAGAAAAGTCGGTTCGATTCGTATCAATCGCTTCTATTGAATCCTGCGTAAACGTCTTATGCGAAATAACAGCCAGTGACTGAGCATGAGCCAAGGTCTTTTCCAGCTGGTCAACACGTCGGGAGAGAGTTTCGAGGTCACTTGTATTCACACTGAAAGGATATGAGCCGTATGTTATCAGTACTGATATGGAGCTTCAGCGTGACCCATGAGAATGTAGCTAACCTGTTCCGCCGCTTCTTCCGCTGCCTTACCCTGTTAAAGGTACATTCCAGTCCACGATGAATACACCATTCACACGGGCCATCTGGGTCTGAGAATGTACATTGGATCTTATCCAGAGTGAGAATTAGTACGGCTAGGATAATAATAGGAAATGGTCGTCTCTTCAGATGGAAAATTGGAGCGCGAAGCTCACCTTTCGCTGGTAGCAAACGTCACAAGCCCTTTTCTGAGGCAACGGTCTTTTCGGGGGCATGGTGATGGCCAGTTGACAGGGCTCACATGAATTTCGGAGATTTCGGAGGCCGCGATGGTTAAGGACGATGATTGGTTGGGGTTGAGCGGCCCACGTCCAAGGTACACTACTTTGCCAAACATCTTTATGGTATATTGCTTTATGTTGAGCACGACTCATTTAGCTTTAACAAGCTTTGTTGTATGTCAGACTCCAGCATGTCTTCCGCAAAAGTGTATCAGTTTGGCCCAATTGTTGTTCCCCTAGTACCACTGTGATGACCTGAAATGTACAGATTATCAGTTGGTTGCTGTATATGTCATGAAAATTCACTGGTACTAGATAGTGTCCCACCATTTAGATAGAGCACAGCATCCTCCCATTTGAAGAGATAAGATTTACGTCATCTTAACAAATCAGGAGCAGAATGGATGAATCTGGCACTTATGCTACTTACTCGATTCAGCATCACGTGCAGATGTTGGGCCGAGGCTGCATTGATAAGCGGCGCACCTTGCAGCTGAAGAGATCGGCCGTGAGATTGTCACGAACCATTTCGTCATTCGCTATTCTATCCCGTAATTATAAAAGGCCCTGTCACTCCTTAGATTAGATCAAACCAGGGGCTCCGATCTAGTTACCCTTGCACCGGCAGTACCGGAATATAGTTTTCGTTATCGCTTATCGGGTAAGTGATAGACCACACTGGTTTGCATCGCGCAAACCATTGTCTATGCGAACCACTACCCCTTTCCAGCCCATGTTCTTAACAATGTCTGTGATACCAGAGGCTCTTCAATCTGAAAATATGCGGTCAGCCGCGGCGTCGCTCGCCTCATGGCGAACTCTGGCCTTGATTTTGGCCATCATCAATATCAAAAACCTCCCGTTCGCCTGGCATGTACGTGTGACCGAGCTACCCTTTGGCTGCGCCCGCTGATTTTGGCTTGAACAAGATCCGGCGCGCCTAGCTTCCGTGTCTTGCGCTAACCGCGTTTCCAGTTCCGTGTATTGTACCACTTCCTGGGCAACCTGCGCTGGAAGCCGACTGACCCATTCTTCCCCAAGGGAATGGCTATCGTCGATGCCCATGGCAATCCCACACATCCACTTTTCGTCCCAGTCACCATCACATCACGCACCCCATTACTAGAGACCGATTACAACCTGCACAAGTCCAACAGCACATATTTCAGCGACCTGGACGTGGCGCGTACGGCGCTCGTGACCCGAATCTACAGCCCTGGTGTTGGTATTACCAGCAAGGAATTGGACGAGGAGTTTTTGGCTGCGAGTCAGAAGGAGGGAAAGAAACCCCCAAGACGACTGCCTATCATGATTGTCCTCGGTTCTGTTTACTGTACCTATAAGCGCGAGATCAAGCCGTTTGAACGGTATGAGATGCAGACCAAGGTGATTTCATGGGATAAGAAATGGCTGTACACGCTCACAGTGTTCCTGCGACCTGCCAAGAAAGCGGGCGGCGAGAAGACTCTTCTGGCTATCGGCGTGAGCAAGTACGTGGTGAAGAAGGGTCGACTGACCGTGGCACCTGAGCGAATTCTACGTGCTGGCGGTTTTCTTCCTGCTCGCCCGGCTGGGATCCAGCCACTCGGTACACCGGTAGATTCTTCTGCGGAAGTTTCTGCCATTGGCACGCCTGCAAGTGGGGAAGGGATTACTGCTGGAGGTGTGGATGGCTCTTTGGTGCGAGAAGTTCTCAAGATCAGCGAAGACCAACTTCCCGATCATGAGACCCTTGAGCAGGAGAAGAAGGCCAATTCGGATTCTTGGAATCCAGAGGAGTGGCCATGGGAGCGGATTGAGCAGGAGAGACTCCGAGGATTGGAGGTGGTGGAACCATATATCAACATTGACAGTAAATTAGAGCACGAGGTACATGGTAAATAGATCTACATACACATAGAAATACAGTAATACAATGCAGTGGCGGGATAATTATACTTGTTATTATCCTAAAATTTAGCCGGGAACCATGGCTTGAGGAATGGGCCCAGCTCCAGGGCTAGATGCTTAGGTGCGTGGATCTAAGGTTGGTGGACTGATCTGTAGATCTACACACGGACGTGATCGACGACTCGACGAGCGATGTCGGACTTTAGGAATGTTGTGAAAATTCCATGCACATGTGAATTATACAAGGCTAAATCTGGGATTCTAAGGGCTATGATTGATTGTTTGACCCCTTATCTTGTAGCTTTTGAAGACTGACGCAATGGGGATATAGGGCAATGACATATTTCCACAATCTATCCCTTGATCACTAATCACGGGCCCGGTGGTATCCGAGAGCTGCGCACAGCCCCCTTTGGTATTACTTACAACGGCGCTTACACAACCACGAGTTTTCAAGGCGAGAAACACTCAAGGTTACTGTAATACATATACATCTACGTAATACGCACGTGATTCATTCACTTTCCGCATGGACCAAGCTCACGGAGTGAAGCAATCGCATTCTGCCGTACCTTCCATTGTTCTGGATCAACTCACCTCTTTTTGAATCAGGCCTGATAAGCCTCTCCTATTTTTTGTTCCCTTGAATTTTTTTCCATCAATCCAAGGAGAGGCTGCCCATCTCATCCGAGAACCGAAAATAATCCAGGTACGTTGTACCGTATCATACACATCCACTTTTTTTGTTGGCGGCTCCTAAGGCGCCAACAGTCCACTTTGTCCACCTTTCCCGCCTGATCTAGCATTGCCCACTTGTGCTGCTCATTCACTTCTGATTCGTCCAATCCCCCAAACCATCATTCTCAGTTCTTTAGCGTAATTCCCCGTCTGCCCCTGCCTCCCAGTGTCAGACCATCGTGCTCTGGTCCACCCTCGAGCGTCTCCGGCGCCTGCATGATTGGCCCACCCTGGTATTATTTGCTCATCTTTGCTCCCCATTCCCAGTCTAGCGCCATTTCTTTTATGTGGAACTTGTCTGCAACTTGACGATTTCTGCTGCAACGAGAGTCTTATTGCCTGGGCCCCCGGAGTCCTTTTTTACCTCATCGGACACGGACCTTCTTTGCTCGTTCTAATTGGCGATCTAAACTAGACCACTTTTCTTTTTCCCGCTCCAGGAAAAAAGAGCCTCCGAACAGAGCTTATCGCGCCATCGAACCATACATCCCTCTACTCTCTGATACTCCTCCTGAACCAACCTTGAATCCCAACCCTTGACTTATCTCCCGAATCATTCTGCGCCCCGGTTTGATTGTCTTTCTAACTTCCCCGACCGCTGGGAACCACCACTTTCGCCGTCGATCAGCGGTCGCTCTATCCGACGACGGCACCCCGTATCGAACAGCCTCCCTTCCCCCAACAGCTACCTCGTGCTGTCAACCATGGCGGCTGTATTCGAACACTCGAATCGCGACCCGCTCGCAGGTCCTCCGGTAAACTCTGCGTCCATCACACCACCGCAGAGTGCCAACGGGAAGAAAGATGCACCTGAAGGGGTACCTTCAGAATTATCAGACCTTGAGCTAGATGCCAAATCAGCAACCGCTCAGGACGATACCCCTATAAAGATGGAAGAAAAGGAAGAGCTGGAACCAGAAGAAGAAATCGAACCCGACCATTACTATGGCGGTGGAAAAATTCCAGTGTTCAAGCCGGTGAGTTAACTCCCCTACTTGCTCAGTAGATAAAGTCCAGGATGGCCTGCAAACAAATCGGAGACCTGCATACTCCCACCAGTGATGATGACATGGCTAATGAGACTTCTCAGACAATGGACCAATTTCGCGACTTCCAATCCTACGTCAGCAAGATTGACAAGTACGGAATGAAAGCTGGCATTGTGAAAGTGGTTCCTCCAAAGGAATGGTTAGTCTGCAGAGAATTCCCAGTGACTTGAATCGCTGTGCTCATCCCCTTCCCCTCCTTAGGATCGACGCCCAAAAGCCGCTGGACGAGCAAGTGAAGTCGATTCGTGTGAAGAACCCTATCATGCAAGAATTCCATGGGTCGCATGGTACCTACACCCAAGCCAATATCGAACGCCAACGAACCTACAATCTGCCCCAGTGGAAGGGCTTGTGTGAGGAAAGCAGCCACCAACCGCCCGCTCGTCGTGGAGAACGACGTCGCAACCAGGAACGGGCAAGAGTGACCGCAACACCGCGACCTCAGTCTGGCCCAGAAGGCCAGAAGCGCCGACCGGGTCGTCCTCCGAAGCGTACCAACCAAGTCCAAATCAAAGAAGAGCCTGCAGATGAAGCAGAGAAGTCCAAGTCTGAAGGGCCTCCCACACCCGTGTCGCCTGAATCAAACCCGGTCGAGACTAAGAGCGAAGACCTGAGTGATGGAGAGTCGCTCCCAGCCACGAAACCCAAGGGAAGACAGCCCAAATCTGTTACGTCACGGCGAAAGAACAACCGCGGAGAAACAGTCGATCACATTGATGAGGCCGCGTTTGAAAGCTTCGATTACCGCATTCATGACCATGAAGATTACACTGCTGAAAGATGCGAGGAACTTGAGACCGCTTACTGGAAGTCGCTCATGTACAACAACCCAATGTACGGTGCAGACATGCCTGGCTCTCTCTTCGATGATGAGACCACTTCCTGGAACGTCGCCAAATTGCCAAATTTGCTGGATGTTCTCGGACAGAATGTGCCTGGTGTCAACACAGCCTACCTCTACCTAGGAATGTGGAAGGCCACATTTGCTTGGCACTTGGAGGATGTGGATCTTTACAGTATCAACTACATCCACTTCGGTGCGCCCAAGCAGTGGTACAGCATCTCCCAGGAAGATGCCCCGCGCTTTGAGGCTGCGATGCGGAGTATTTGGTCGAGTGATGCCAAGAACTGTGACCAATTCCTGCGACACAAGACCTACCTTGTCTCACCGAGTCTGCTCAAGTCACAGTATGGAATCACCGTGAACCGATTGGTCCACTACGAAGGGGAGTTTGTCATCACTTTCCCATACGGATACCATTCTGGCTACAACATTGGGTACAACTGTGCCGAGTCTGTCAACTTCGCAACAGAAAGATGGCTGGACTATGGTCGGATTGCGAAGAAGTGCAATTGCGAAGCAGACAGCGTCTGGATTGACGTGGATGAGGTTGAACGCAAACTGCGTGGCGAGGCCACCCCCGAATACTATGTGGACTACGACAGTGGCTTCGAGAGATACGAGGGTGCTTCGGATCTTTTGACCCCTCCACGCAGCGTGCCTGAGAAAACCTCCACACGTGGCCGAAAGAGGAAAGATGCGGGTGACGGGCCGAGGACCAAACGACCCAAGCTCCACCCCGAAGGCCCGCGGAAGATCCCGTGTCTCCTATGCCCTAATGATTTTGACTACGAGGATCTATTGCCCACCGAAGATGGCAAATACCATGTGCATCGGCGATGCGCGGCGTTTATCGAAGAAACCAGCATCCTTCGGGATGCCTCGGGCAATGAGGTGGTGTGCGACATTGACAAGATTCCCAAGGCTCGCCTGGGACTTAAATGTCTCTTTTGCCGCGAAGTTCGTGGTGCCTGCTTCCAATGTAACTTCGGAAAGTGTACTCGTGCCTACCATCCTACTTGTGCTCTTCTCGCGGGTGTTCAGGTCGAGCATGGTTTCATTGCCGTGAATGCCGATGATGGTAAGCAGTATGCGCTGCCCAGTGTGGATCTTAAGTGCAAGTTCCACCGTCAGAAGCGTCCCTCCGGCTTGCTGAGAGATTCGTTTGATCTGGACCGTGGTGTAATTGAGGTGGCTCGTCGCCTGGTTCAAGGCGAATTGATCCAACTCCAAGCGGACAAAGAGATTACTGGTGCTATCGTTCTCCAGAATCGATTCGATGAACGGGCTTTGTTGGTCAAGATTCTCCCGAGAGGGTAAGTGTTTGCTTTTTTCTTTTTTTTCCTCCCCTCCAACCCCACCGGAGGTTTCTTCTCCCGAAATCTTCCCGACTACCCGAACCAAAAAAAAAAAAAAAAAAGGAAATCCTTGGCTTGGACCTGTCCCAATACTGATAATTGTCAACAGAGACGTAATTGAGATGCCATATCGCTGGTTACTCGTGGTGCGCAAGAGCAATTTCGCGCCCCTCGCGCCGGGAATTCAGGCCCTACCGGCCCACTTGGCGCGAAAGCCTGAACAACGAAAGGACCTGGAGGTTGCGGTACCGGTCGCCGGTAGTGCGTTTGGCGACGGCCGATCTGCTTACCAGTGGGCCGAATTTCAAACAGTGGATGCAGCTAAGATTCAATTTGCCCCACTGTCGACGGTCGATTTGGCCAAACCGGAACAGGTGTGGCATTACCTGGGCGCGCAGTCCACCGAGAGTAGGGCACAGTATACGCACAACCCTAGCGTACTCATCCACAACCCGCGGGCCAATTTCCTGGACAGCGTCAAGTCGCTTGGCGTGGCCGGAGTCAGTGCTCGTGCATTGAAGATCTCACCCCACCACCTTTCCCATGCTGTTACCGCCCCTGCCCCTCTTTACCAGCAAAATCTTTACGCCCAACACCGACCGCAAAAACAACATAAACACGAACCTCTCCCACACGCCAACCAAACCCCTCACCTACAATCCCGACCGCCCACCTCTGCCGCCTCCCTGCAGAACCTTGCCCCTCCCCCTCATTCTGCTCCTTCCACCGGTGCTGCTGCTGCTGGTCCTGCGATGCCGTCGGCCTTTCGAACTTTGCCGAATTCAACTGCCCGCCATGCCCCCTACCCTTCGGTCACCAAGTCGCACGTTCAGCAGCAGCACCACCTTCCCGCCACCAATACCTTTGCTAATGTTCGGGAACTCATTGCCCGTCGGCGCCTCGCCCAGATCACCGACCATGCCAATGTCTTCGCCGGGTATACGATCGTTAGCCCCGAATTGGTGGTAGAGACTTTGTTGGGTCCTATGGGATCCATTCCCCCACCCAATGGACTCGAGAAACTCGAGCTGGCCATGGCCCAGCAGCGGGTGCAGCCACGGGCGGCCGATGGTACTCTGTTACCGCCTCAGACCCTGAACATGCGGTCTGAAGAGGTAACTCGGCTCCTCAACATGCTTCGGTTCTCATTAGTCAGCCACCGCGAGCGTCTGGATGTCATCCAGAGGAAGGAGTCCGAAGGTGTCAAGCTAGAGACCATTGATCGGGGAAGTGTGGCCGCCGCCAAAATGCCCGGTAAATACGCTTTCCTCGATCAGCAGCGGGAAATGGCCCCCAATGTTTATCAATCTCCGTACAACATGCCGTCGGGGCTATCGGAGTACGCCAAGACCACGTACGAGTTGATTCCATCGCCGGACGAACCGCCCAAATCGTCGCTGGCCAATGATTTCTTTGCTCGTCTCTCCCCAGAGGACCAAGAGAAGATCATGAAGACTTGTGGTAGCTTTGTGCAGCGTGCCATCGATCGCTCGACCAGCCATAGCCGGCACAGCTCGGCATCAAATCTTCGACTGCAGTCGGCACTTGCCCAGCAGACGGAAAATCCGACGATCGACATCACCACCGTCGATGACCCACCCCTGTCTGGTCTGGATCTGCCTCTTCATGCCGATTCACCGTGCTCTAGTTTCGGCCGGTCGCATCTGCGACTCCAGTCGCCGCACGAATTCCCAATCCATGGTCCCGATCCCCACCCTGATCACCATGATCTTTTCGGGGACCAACAGGCCAATACCCGCTTCTGGCAGAACGGGCCGTGGGTTGCTGGCGATGGCAATACCCCCAACGACGAGAACCGACCCTTCTTTGGTCCTCATGAGCGACTCAAGCACGACTATGCATCTTCTGACATCTCCTTGGGCAAGGGGCCGGGCTCGTTACACTCCGTCGATATGGCCGGCTTCGGCTTTGACGGACCTGATGAACTCATTGGCGGACTCAGTCCCTAAACCCTTTGTCCGCACTTTTTGCCTTCATTTGCGATTTCACTTGCATCTCTCCTGTAACGACTTCACCGGACTGACGACTGCATGATTGGGCGTTTTCTCGTTCCCCCATCCCTTCGACCTCGATTTACGATCGTTCCGCACGACGGGCTATGTTTCTTTTTTATCTTTTATCATCTTCGGAGTTGACACTAGCTGGCTGGTTTCCGACTCAGCGTTCTTGTTTTTTTTTCCCCCTGTCCTATCCCCATTACCTACCTACCTACCCCTTCACCTCTTTATCTCTCCCCATCCTACCCCCTCTCACACATGCCTACCCGTTTCTGGTTGGTCCTTTCCCGGTGTGGCCGTATAGACTGGAGTCTGGATGTTTCTGCTTCATTTCTCTTGCCCTCCCAAAAATCCACCTCCCCCAAAATCCATCCCCCCTCATCTTGCCGTTCCTCTTCCCCCATCTCCTTGTTCTTCTACCCCCCTTGACTGCTCCTCCAACATTTAGGGCCTACTTCCGCCCGCAAGACCATCTCTTCGCCTCATGTCCGATTAGATATTCCAAACAAGAAAAAAATTCCTTTCAAAAGACCCAGCGAGCCCACTGGAATTTGTGTGCCCCCTGTTTGATACCCCCCTCGCATTCCCCCGGGGCGCTGTCGTGGATGGAAGTTGAAGCCTTGGCACGGCCCAAGCTCTCTCCAGTTCTCGGCTTCAATTCCCCCTTTTTGTGTTTCTTTTCATTATCATTAATATTTGTACCTGGCGCTCATCTTCGGAGCCTTTACCGAGGTCACTCCGAAAACCACGATGTGGCAGCCGTCACTTTGGTGACAATTCTCATGTAACTAACTGCAAAATGATAAATGATTCCAGAATCTTCAAAAGGATTGTATTGTAGATCTAATTATCTTTAATGATTACTGTTCAGGCAGCTAAGATAGCCCAATCTTGAACAGGGTCCACATTTTGACTGCAACCCAAGATAGCTTATCGGGCTAGTGACTAATGGCCCCAGACATTTGCTGAACCCTGATAAGCTATGTCTCGGAGACGTTACGTCTGTATCCACGGCTCTGATTTGTTCTCCGATTCGTTCCCTTTCCTACAAGAAAACCTTCTTTCCCACCGCGGTCCCGGACCGCGTTGATTCCACCTTTAATGTCTATCATGCGGGGTTAAAGATATCATCACTCCATCGCTATCTACACTAATTGCTTCTTAAATAAGTCAAGCTTCTCCTCTCATGCCGGTCTCCATCAATTATTAATTGTCTCCACTCAACATGCGCTCCTCCATCGACGCCGCCGATGAGGCGTTGGCGCGTATGGGCTACCAAAGCGAACTGCCCAGGAATCTCAGCATGCTCAGTATTCTGGGTCTGTCCTTTGCCATTATGGCCGCGCCCTACGGTCTCAGCACTACCTTGTACATCACTCTCTACGACGGCATGTCAGTCACAATTATCTGGGGTTGGGTGTTTGTTACCCTCATTTCCCTCGCCATCGCAGCCTCGCTCGCTGAAATCTGCGCTGTGTATCCCACCGCTGGCGGTGTTTACTACTGGAGCGCTATGCTCTCCACCCCCAAGTGGGCCCCTCTGATGTCATTCATCGACGGATGGCTCACTCTAGTTGGCAATTGGACCGTTACTCTGAGTATCATGTTTGGAGGAGGTCAATTGATTCTCAGCGCTATCAACCTGTGGAATGAGGACTTCGTCGCTACGGCATGGCAGACCGTCCTGATGTTTTGGGCCGTCTTGCTAGTCTGCGTCCTCATCAACGTCTTCTGCTCGCGTTGGCTCGACCTGATCAACAAGTTCTGCATCTTCTGGACCGCCGCCAGCGTGATTATCATTCTCGTTGTCTTGTTGACTATGGCTGATGACGGCCGCAACTCGGGTGAATTCGTTTTCGCCCACTATGACGCCTCGGAAAGTGGATGGCCCGCTGGCTGGGCTTTCTTCGTTGGTTTGCTGCAGGCAGCTTACACACTGACGGGATACGGTATGGTCGCTTCCATGTGTGAGGAGGTTCAGAACCCAGAACGCGAGGTGCCAAAGGCTATTGTGCTTTCTGTCGCTGCGGCGGGTATCACTGGCCTGCTATACTTGATTCCGGTCTTATTCGTCATGCCCAGTGATTCAGCAGGCTTGCAGATGCTGCGCAGTGTGGCCAGCGGACAGCCGATTGGAACGATTTTCAAGATCGCCACCGGGTCAGCAGCAGGCGGCTTCGGATTGCTCTTCTTAATTCTGGGAATCATGATGTTTGCCGGTGTTGGATCTCTCACGGCCGCGAGTCGTTGCACCTATGCTTTTGCACGTGATGGTGCCATCCCGGGATTCAAGCTTTGGCGCCGTGTTAACAAGAAGCTGGACGTGCCTGTCTGGGCTATTATTCTGTCGGCTATTGTTATTGGTCTCTTGGGATTGATCTATTTCGGTTCCACGGCTGCTTTTAATTCCTTCACAGGCGTGGCTACTATTTGTTTGTCCACATCGTATGGTTTGCCCATTCTGATCTCCATGATTCGGGGTCGGAAGGATGTACGTAACTCGGGCTTCCCCCTGGGTGCATTTGGTTATGCTATCAATGCAGTCACGATTGCTTGGATCGTGTTGGCCGTTGTCCTCTTCTGCATGCCCTATACTCTGCCCACCACTGCCGCATCGATGAACTATGCGAGCGTGGTATTTGCTGGTTTTGCCAGTATTAGTATCGCATGGTACTTTGCATATGCTCGCAAGCATTTCACTGGACCCCCTGTTTCGGCAGAGGAGAACCAAGCTGTGGGTATTATCTCGGGTGCTGCGGTGGATACGGAAAACGCGATGGACGTCTCGGACTTGAAGAAGATTCCGAGTAGCCATTAGGTAACGCCTATGTTTTCCTTGCACATAGCGACTTTGTACAGTAGCTTTTTGAATTTATCGCATGAATATATTTATAAAATTCCTATCAAATGTCTAGATAAAGTAAATCACACTTACTGGGGAATGGATGGATCACAAGTTTGCCCTGACGATCTTTCTCCGAGAGCCGCGGTCCAGCGCCATCAAATCAAACACACGCCACTTTCTCGGTCTTCACGCACGAGACGGCCTATCCACTTCTAATTTCCTGGATAGGCCCCATCTCCCACATCCCCAACCCACTTCAAAAACTGGGGAAAGAAGAGACCCTATCGCGCGAATCGGGAGTTTCCCCATTGAACCAACTTTCCCGGATACCAGGGAGATAAACCCTCGGAACGAACACGAAAGGCGCAATCCGATCCAGCGACACAACCACCCCTGTATCATTCCATCCCACATATTGGCACCTTCTTCCTGGTCTTGTCTATATTCCGCTCTCCATGAGGCTCGTCCGCGCCTGCCGATGCCCGACCCCGCTTCCAGGACGACAGGGCTGATTACCGGACTGTATCTCTTCGCGTCAGGATGTCGGATTCTGTAGGTACGTTTTGGACCTGTGGATCCGGTCTAGCTTATTGCGCTTGGATGCTTTGATATTGACGTTTCTTTCCTGAACAGATCGCGTCTTTGTCCATGCCCTGAATACCGTTAAGAGGATTCCCCGGACGGGCACCACGCGCCCTCCGGCGGCGGAACGGTTGAAGCTTTATGGATTATACAAGCAGAGCATGGGTAAGTAGGGTCCTCGCATTTGTTCCGCAACGATCACGGACGAGTATGGACTGATCTTTGTGCAGAGGGGGACGTTGAAGGAGTGATGGATCGACCGATTGGGAATACACCAGAGGTGCATGCGGAGTGCGAGAAATGGTACGTCAACGCCGCAAAACTACGAACTATGAACCTTTATCACAGCGTTGCCTCATATATCTTGGTTTTTTACTCGACACATAAAGCTAACCCTTTGCGCTATGACAGGGACGCCTGGTATGCCCAGCGCGGCAACACGCGCACCGAAGCCAAACGCCGCTACATCTCTACTTTAATCGATACCATGCACGAATATGCGTCACAGACACCCGAAGCGCGTGAACTTGTCGCCGAACTCGAGTTCGTCTGGGACCAGATTAAATATAATGCATCCTCATCTTCATCGTCGGGTCCATTAAACGCCGTCGGCGTCCCTCCGTTATCACGACATACGGGCAGCGCATACGGGAGTATAGGAGATCGATTAGCAGGGTCAGTGGAGGACTATGATCGTCCAAATATGCGAGCCGATGATCGAAATTCAAGACTCCGCGTTCTCAGTCCCGTTAGTCAACCCGAAGAAGATGAATACTATCACCGATCACCGAATGGGGACATTATCGATGACCAGGACGATCAGGAAGACGACGACGACGATGAGGAGTACGAGGAGGCTCGTGATAGTCTTTACGAAGACCAGGAACATGATGACCATGAAAGCACAAATGCAGATACAAGGTCTGTTACGGATCATACCTCACATGATGACCGTTCTTCACATCGAAATCGCCATCATCCTAATAAATCCATCGACGGGGCAAGTAGCAGCAACTCTCATGCACGCGCTTCCGACCCACATAACCTGAGAAATAGCCCCTGGCGCCGCAGAGTCGAGCAGGCCTTGACTAAAATGACGGCTGAAATTGCTGCTGTACGTGAGCAAATGGAAGCTCGGACATTGGCTTCTCGTCGCCGGAATGGTGTTTTGGCGTGGCTGAGGTGGATTCTGTGGACGGTTTTGCGTCAGGTTCTTTGGGATCTGGCTATGCTGGGTGCATTGCTGATCTTTATGCGGCTGCGAGGTGATCGCCGGGTTGAGAACCGGTTGCGCTCGGGCTGGTCTCAGTTGAAGGCTAAGTTGGGTCAGATTAAGCTGCTTAGAAAGGCGGGCGATATGCCTGTTTTGCCTTGATTGGTGGCTTGGCTCTTTGGCTTTCTCTTTAATTTTGTGTTTTCTTTTGATACTCTGTACACTCTTTTAGAGTGTTTCTGACACGCTTGTTGCATATTTCTGTCCATATTCATCTGGAGTTCTGGCCTTTTGGCTGTCTTTTCTTTTGTCAAGTACATATGGGTTTCAATTGAGGTTCTTGCCCAGGTGGGGTTTCTTATTTCCTTATTTTCTTTGGTTCTCTTGGTTCTTTCTTGACTTGAGTGGTATATATTCTAGAGGTTGGATCAATCCTTGGAAGGGCTTATGAAATAAGACTTGAATAGAAGCAGTAGAACTATTGAACTATCCTCATTCGGACACTTAGGTTGGCTAAATGCTGTCTATACAGTTCTATTAGTTCTCTGGTCTCACAGAAAATGTATCCCAACCTTGGAAAGCCCCCAGCCCAGCACTTCGGCTTGAATACAAAGATATATAAGGACTTGATATTAAACGCAAACCAAGCAGAAATCATGTAACCATTCCTGATGCCAATAGATATTTACACAAACATACAACAGACTGAGACAGACACAGATAGACCAGACACAAGGGTTACTTATGTATCAATCCACTTAAAACAGACGGGAAAGCCGGGCCCTGGACGGTAATAGAAGAAGGCGAGCGGATGTAATCGAGGTTGAACAGGGGTAAAATAGGAATAAGGCATGCAATTCCCATTTGCTTTTTTTTCTTTTCTTTCGGTTCTTAGTACTGCCGACCTGGGAACTGGGCGTACTTCTGTTTCGGGCGCAGGTGCACGGGAACCTCGCCTTCGGGGGCACCGGGGATGGTCTTCTTGAGGCCCTGTTTAAAAATATCGGTTAGCAGGGTATTCTCCGCATCTAGGGGAGACTCCGAATGCCAGTGACAGTGCCGATGCCAATGCGTTCAGGCATGACAAGCATGTCACCCGATTCGAAGAGTCTTGTGAAAGAAAAGGCGTACCAATTTGTCGAAAACACAGCTGTTCAGCGCCTGCTCGGGCTTGCGGCACTCGAAGAGGTAGTGGTTGTTGTTCTCGAGACACTCCCAGTGCTCCTTAAACTGCTTTAGGCAGTGGGTGTTGATATCCTTGATGCTGTTGAACCGGTCAATAAAAACCACCCGAGATGTTGCCGGGTTGGGACGCTATCAAGGCAGATAGCACACCGGGGTAAAAACATACACGCTAGCAGCACAGCGCGTAACTTTGCGCCCCTCCTTCAAGCACTCAATCTCGCCGCGACCGTTCGCCTCGTCCTTGCACTTCATGTAGTCGTCGTTGAAGGCCTTGCACCGGTCGCCAATGAAGTAGGCTGCGCTAAACAGGGGTGCAGATGTGGCGCCAATCTCCTCGACCTTGGGGATGTGGTCCGGCATGGGGGTGGTGTCCACCAGGACATGCTGGTTGAAACTGGAGGGATGGTTAGTCCGGGATCATTCTGGCGCGGCAGGGGAGTCGGGATGGGTCGGTTTGAAGGGACAATTGGGTGGAGGGGAGTCCTACCGAGCATCTCTTTGGGCCATGGTGACGGTGTTGTGTGGAGGGACTGGGGGAGGTGCAATTGACGGATCTGGTCGAGAGCTACGGGTTGCGGTGGAATGAAAGGTCGGTTTCTTTGTCTCGATTCTGATTGGCTGATGGAATATGCTTACCTAATCATCTATATCTCCACTGCAATATACTACGAAGTCAATTCATTTCACAGTATATTCTCCTGGTGTCTGTTTCTGTTCTTATTGATGATTGATTGAGAGATTGATTTGAACTGGGACCGATAAGCTAACCACCTAGAGAGGAAACCTCGGGAATGAATTCTTGAGAGGAAGATGTTGTTTTGGCTGTATGTGATAAAATGACTAAGCTACAGAAAGCCACACCCAGGTGGCTTGGAGCAGATACTGTTTCTCGTTGAAATTCTTCTGAGCCAACTTGAAGATATCACTGTCATTTGTTCTAGCCACCTACTATGTATGTGCATACCTATACACTTACTTGCTCAGCCGAACTCCAAGAAGCAGTGCGACAAGCTATCGTTAAAAGAGCTTACAACTAGTCGGGAAATTCTATCCCCCTTATGCTGAGAACATTTGATGGAAAGACTTCCAGTAGCTTATGATGACTCATTGCATGCTGGAACAAAGTACGAATGTGACATGGCTAAATAAAGAAAGTGACTCCATGGCGGCTAATGGAGACACTTGCGTGTGCAATTTGTACTACTCGTCGTATTACATAGCGCGCGGGTAGAAAGAGGTACATTGTCTAGGTAGAGCACAAATGGCCAGCGCAGTGTTTACATAACAAAGACTAGAAACACCGAAACCGCTTTCAGCTCTACTCTCAATAGTCCTTCCTTTCAGCGTTCCACTCTGCACCCTTCTATTTCATGCCCGTTGCTTTTGTCCAATTTAGATCAAGTCAAATACTTCAAAAGAGCAAATGAATGTTGACAGTCCACCCCCTCCTCCACCACCACCCGAAATCCTTGGCTCGAAACTCTCCCCTTACGTCCTCAAACTCAAGACTGCCCCTGTCGATTACTTCTTCCAAGCTCCAAGCCCTCCTCAGTACGTGGACTTGTTTGATGCACCGACTGGGCCCTATTTCTTCTATGGCACCTTGACCGACCCGTCCATGGTTCGTGAAATCTTAGGTCTGAAAACCGAGCCCGAGCTACGCCCAGCACGCTTATCAGGCTACGAGTGCAATTTGTGGGGGCAATATCCTGCCCTGTTGGATGCTCCAGACTCCGTGGTTGAGGGCGCAGTGTATCATGTTGAAACCGTTGAACACGGGGAGAGGCTTGCGGCATATGAAACAAACAACTACCACGCTGTCCCTTGTCACATTCACTATACTGATGGGAAGGAGCCAGCGGACGACGTTGGATATACATTCAAATTCAAGGGGAATCCGAAGGATTTGAGCGAGGGGGTTTTTGACCTGAGAGTTTGGTTGACAAGAATGGGCAGGCATGCTGCGGTGGAAAAGCTCGACGCTAAGAAGAGCACTATCTGAATTATATTGAGAATGCAGGATGAGAACAGAGTCCGTGGGTGCTTCATATATCCTTCAACGGTCTGCTTGAATAAGGTTCAATTGCCAGGTGGGTCACCGAGATATGCAGTGGAAGGCGCGCTATGCAAGGACTAGTCATCTACCATTCATCTAGCTTAGAATCTCAGAATATGTAGTTACAATAACCAATAGAAGCGGTAATATTAAGCGAGATTTTATAACATCTCCTCGTCAAGTGCTACGGGATAAATATCTTACGCTACCTGAGTTGGAATATAGGTAAGATGGAATCAAAGCAATCAAATGATAAAATTTCTTAAACCAATTCAATATAGACGACAATAGACTCTCACCACTAGGTACGCTATAACTTGCCTTGCCTAGCATGTAGTTTACCACTACTACGAGCCTGAGTAGTGCTGCATTAGGTATAGACCTAGCCTGAACTTAGGTGCTTAATAACTAGATAGTCTACCTAAAATAAACCTTTCCCCTAAGCTTGTGTAGATTGAGAGATCTATCTATGTGCATCTTCGGATGATTACCATCAAGTGTTTTGACTGATACTGAGAAAACTAGGTCTATCCACCTACCTTGTATGTTCTTCCTGGTACTGGTTAGGTATCCAGAAGCTACAAGGCATACGAATATATTGGTCCCATTGAGTATTACAAAAGTTGGCTCATGACAAAAATAACAAGCATGGGTATCAATGAGTGCAGAAGGGGTGGGCGAGACGTTGGTGCATAGAGTAGTCGGAATGCATGAAGCTAGCTTGCAGGGTCTCTAAATGACAAAACTGCCATTGCAGGTAAATATCACTTGTAATGAAAACAACTTCTATGGATTCATATTCACAAAATTTATGAGAAAACAGTTCTTGCAATATTATACACTTTTACGCAACTCAGGTGAAAGGACTAGGTCCAACAATTCACTTTAGTGGATTGGAGCGTCCTCACGTGATCCAAAACAAACCAGCTCCGATCACTTCTTTCTTCCAAGCTCTAGCACCCCTCAGCTCATCCTCAACCAACCCGGTCCCTGGTTGTTGTGGTATTGATTGCGCACATCCTGGTGTCCCTTTGGCTGATTATATCACTACACGTCCTAATCCCACCAGCACGTTGCTCGATCATTGACCGATCGCGCTTTTTTTAACGATACCCTTCCGCCATTTTTTTTGCGACACATCATGTTTGGAGCTGTCTCGAACCCAAACCAGGGCAGCCTATTCGGCAACACCGCAAATAAGCCCAGTGCCTTTGGAGGGTTAGGCCAAAGTACAAACACCGCTGCTCCGGCTACTGGTGGAGGATTGTTCGGTCAGCCACAGAACCAGCCTCAGCAGGCCTCGACAGGGGGACTTTTCGGCAATGCGACGACATCCCAGCCACAACAGCAGACAGGCGGCTTATTTGGCTCGACTGCTGCTCAGAAGCCGGCGGGCGGCTTGTTTGGTGGTGGGCTAGGACAGCAACCGCAGCAACAGCAACAGCCCCAGCAAACTGGAGGCCTGTTTGGCACTGCGCCAAAGCCCGCTGGTAGCCTTTTTGGTGGCGGTTTAGGGCAGTCAACACAAGCGCAGCAACCTGCGGCTGGCGGAGGGCTTTTCGGCGGTGGTCTTGGTGCCAGCACACAGCAACAACAGCCCCAGCAACAACAGAGCAACCTTTTCGGTGGATCATTGCTTGGAGGGCAGCAACAACAGGGACAGCAGCCCCAGCAATCACAGTTTGGACAAACTACTATGGTCCAGCCACAGGGACAACAGCAAGAACAATCGCTTTCGTCGAGTTTGTGGTCCCCTGGTCGTGCTATTACAGGAGGTAAGCTCGGTTTTCATCTGATATTTGCTCTGCCCTGAGTCCATGACATTAATTTGGTTCGTTATTTTCCTAGTTCACCGAACCGTTCCTATGCAGATGTCTATTGTTAAGGACAAGTGGGATGCTCATAATCGTGATTCCCCATTCCGAGCCTACCTCTACAATAGTGTTGGAGAGGAGGCTGCGCCATTCTACCAGCCGGGCCCGGAAGATGATGCGACTAAGTGGGAGGCGGCTTTGCGTCAGCGCCCAGATCCAAGTTATGTCCCAGTTCTTGTCAAGGGCTTCTGGGAGCTTGGTAAGCGTGCGCAGCGACAGAAGGATTTCCTCTGCATGATGCAGTCACGCCTTCACGAAATCAACACCTGCTTGACCGACCTTCTCTCGCGCCATGACCTTAAGATTTCCATCAAAATTGCCGACTGTCGGCGAAAGCACATGGTTCTCAGCAAGCGTTGTCTCGCTTTAGCGGCTAAAACCCAGGTGTTGCGCAATCGAGGCTATGCGATGGATGAGGCTGAAGAAGAATTGAAGAAAAAGCTGACCCTTCTTGAACGCTCTGTCTTTGATCCATCTCTCAATGGCCGAGGCGAGGAGATCTGGGCCCGCATGCTGGCTATTCATGAGCAAGGCAAGCGCTTGCAGGCCGAAATTGACCGTGCCGGAGGCAGTGCGGTGGTGAACTCTGAAGATGAGATTGATGAGCAGACCATGAAGACGGCCAAGAAGGTAAGCACCACTCCTGTACTCTGATTTCACGTTCGCCAACTAACCATCTTCCAGATCCTCGATGATTACCACGCGCAGATCCAGCATCTGCAGAAGGAATTGACATCGGTCAAGAAGGAATTCGAAGAGGCCCAGAAAGCGAATGGGAACTGAAATCATTCCTAAGCTTTTGCTATGCGATCCTTATTTCATAACGTAAAGATGTTCATGGGCATGGGAGCACCGGCGTTATCTTGGGTGGAGCAAAGTTCCGTAATGCATAGTTCAATATGATTTCATCTACCATACTTGCTTTTCCCACTAGCCATGAGGTTTATGATTATGCCTACTATCGGGGTCTGATTGTCAAGTGGCATCCTGCCATTAAGTCCTCTCTACCATTC
Source organism: Penicillium sp. S1602 (assembly GCA_023626355.1). NCBI lineage: Eukaryota > Fungi > Ascomycota > Eurotiomycetes > Eurotiales > Aspergillaceae > Penicillium > Penicillium sp. S1602. The sequence goes on from JAMAGW010000004.1 coordinate 1,257,960, forward strand.
TCTATTTCGAGAAAAACCCATAAGAAAGATAACCAGACATGTACAAATAATAATACATCAACGAATGCTCCTCTGGAATAGCCTCAAGTGATCATAAATAGCGGTTTGATCAGTTATAGGCGCGTGGCAATCGAAGGGAAAGGGTGAAGAGCGAATCATTTAGAGGAACTTCTTGGCGAAGTCAACGGCGAAGGGAGCTATCGGAGATGTTAAACGTTAGACCAAGGCCACCGATAAGACGAGAGGTTGCATTTATGGTGAAGTTGCGCAGTCTGTTGACGACGTCACTTACACAGGTAGAGGAGGATACCGCCGATGACGGCGTTGCGGACGGTCTGGCAGGCCTCAACCTCGGCGACCTGTATTTTAATTAGTCACTAATCGGTGATCACAGACCGTTCAGATGGTCTCACCTTGAGGTCCTGCTGGGAAAGCTGTTCCTGGCCTGGCCGAACGAAGAGTCGTGTTAATTTTGGCTGCATATTGCGTCGAAAATACTGGAAACGACGAGATTGATGGAAGTGAGAGAGTTGACTGAATCATACCTGGGGCAAACATTTTGTATTAGAATGGATAAAGATGGGATAAAACGAGGTTGAGAGTGAGTTGGATTGAATGAAGTGAATTGTTATCGACGAAGTTCGGCGAGGAAGAAATCACGGGAGCACAGACCACCTTCTCCTTCTCTCATCTACTCGACCTTTCGCCTCTTTCCCCCTCCATTACTGTTGATCTCTTTTCTTCACTGCTAATCCTACCATTCTGCATACTGTGCAGCTCTCCTTCTATTCAGCTTTCCTCGACTGATCTGTGCAGTTCCTACCTGCTCAGCGAAGAGGCGTCGGGTCCGGGTCCACGAAATACCAGCCGCGCCTTTTCGCCGTACCTCGTTGACGAGCTACCTCCATTCAATTACTCAAACTTTTTCAATTTCAAGAAAGATACACATCGCTTGCTATGTCTGCCTCACCAGAGCACCAAGCCGGCTCGCGCGCCGCGTCTCCCGATCACGAGGGACCTGAAAAGGCCCCGACCCCGATTACTGCAGACGATGATGAGGGCCACAAGCCCGCCGAATCTGTTGCCGAGGATCAGGAAGATAACGACGATGAAGACGACGACGACTCTATCTTGTCCGAGGTCGACGAGGCGCAGTTCGATGACTTTGATCCGGAGAACGTCGATGTCGAAGACCGCCCGCAACTGGCGATTGATGAGGATAACCTGAAACTGATCGGTCGACACAAGCGCAAGCGTGCCGATGGTGAGGAGGTCCGTCCGCGTCGCAAGGAGGGTCGTCGTGAGAAGAAGAGCCGTCATGCGCGCGATGAGGAGGAGGCAGGAGGCGAAGAAGGATCTGCTCGCCGACAGAAGAAGAAGAAGGAGGCAGAGCCTGATACGGATGAGGAGACTTTGGACCCTGAAACACGTCGCCGCCGAGCTCTTGACCGTGCCATGGACGAAGCTATGAAGAAGCCTACCAAGAGACGGGCCCGTAAGCAGGATGGAATCGTACGTGGTTGCTCGCGCTATATCCTCCCTAAGACTTCTACTGACTATGTTTACAGGACCTTGAGGCTATGGCCGATGCTGAAATCGAGGAAATGCGAAAGCAGATGACCCAGGCAGCTCAGATGGACGCTATCAACCGCCAGCAAGGCAAGCCGGCCATGCACAAGCTCAAGCTTCTTCCCGATGTCCTTAAACTTCTCAACCGCAACCAATATGCGAACAGCTTGGTTGACCCGGAAATCAATCTTCTGGAGGCCGTTCGATTCTTCCTTGAGCCGTTGGATGACGGATCAATGCCCGCTTACAACATTCAGCGCGACTTGCTGACAGCCCTGACCAAGCTCCCCATTCAAAAGGATGCTCTGATCGCTAGTGGAGTTGGCAAGGTCGTTGTGTTCTACACCAAGAGCAAGCGGACTGAGAACAGCATCAAAATGATGGCAGAGAAGTTACTGGCGGAGTGGACTCGGCCCATTCTCCAGCGCAGCGACGATTACTCGAAGCGTGTGTTCCAGCAGGCCGACTATGACCCTAAGTACGTATTCGATCATGTATCTGCATATGCATCTTCTAACGATTGCTTAGCAAAATCACCAAGCGCACATCCACCACCGCCGAGATTGTTGCCGCCGATGCTCGCGCTCGCGACAAGCTTCCCCCTCGTCTCGCCAACCGCGCCCGTGTTGACCGTACCCAAGTCAGCTATACTGTTGTTCCCCGACAAACCGCGGTGCAAGAAAGTCGGTTTGCCCGACCATTGGGTGCCAGTGGAGAGGATCGTTTCCGCAAGATGCAGGCCCGGCAGAATGCGGCATCCAAGGCATCCCGTCGATAAATTATTTTTGGCCTGTTTTGTCTGGCTGGTCCTGTTGAAGGCAGTCATTTCCTTTTCTTTTTCTAGGGTGTTTAGGGCGTTCGGGATTGATCGGGAACTTTGATATCTGGCATGGGCATGTAACAAAGATCGCATTCGGCAAATGCTAGCCGTGGAAAGTGAATAAGCATTGTAATTTGATATAAGGCGCATACTCCGACCAGTCAAAGTTCATGTAAAGCTCGATTATCGTATTTGCGGAGTCTGAATGAGGTAATAGGTCCTGCCCGAGCGAATACCGAGCGAGAACCGGCCGAGATGGGACCAGACGGAAAGAAAAGCAGATCCCGCACCCACGTCATGTCATCGGGCTTTCGGTATTTGACCTCCAACTTTTTTATATAACTCCATTGCTTCCCATTCCCCTCATCTCATCTCATCGAACTTTATTCATATCTCATACACATTATCACAATGAAGATTCTCACTAAAGAGGAAGAGGCAGCTCACTACAAGTAAGATTTCCCTTGCCAATCGCTCAGCTTCCCGCATCATGCCATACTAACACAAAATCAACACAGCGCCGTTCTCAAGTATGGCACAGTGGGCGGTCTCGCCGGTCTCGCCGCCGGAGCGGCCGGAGTCGTCCTCGCCTCAAAACGCTACCACACAATCCGCCACCTGACCCTCCCTATGAAAGCTTTCCTGGTGACCTCATCGGGAACCTTCGTTGGCATCATCGCGGCAGATCACGGATCCCGCGATTTCGAAAAGCGGAATAATGCCGAACGCATGTGGTACGAGAACCGTGAGCAGCGCCTCCGTATGGAAGAGTCCAAGGGCCTAAGCATCACCGACCGCGTCTTCGGATTCGCCCGTCGCGAGAAATACAAGATCGTCGGCGCCACCTGGGTTGCGTCCATGGTCGGTTCATTCGTGCTTGTCAACCGCAACCCCTTCCTATCGGGCCAGCAGAAGCTCGTGCAGGCTCGTGTCTATGCTCAATTCTTGACACTGGGTGTTCTGTGCGCGTCTGCTGCGTTTGAGATCTCGGATCAGCGTCGTGGTCGCGGTATGCTTGACTCGAAGAAGGGTGATAAGGTGGACGAGCGGGCTGAGGCTGCGGAGTCGGTTCCTGCGCACCATGATTCTAAGGATGAGGGTGATCTCTGGAAGGAGATGGTTGCCGCTGAGGAGCAGCGGTTGAAGTCTAAGCATCAGACTCTTAGTGTGAAGCAGGAACTTGAAGCTGCGGAGAAGAGGAAGAATAGTCACAATGCTAAGGATGAGAAGGCCAATGAGCAGCCAAAGGAGGAATCCGAGTCTGAAGAGACCAAGGCTGAGTCTGAGGACGAGAAGAAGGCTGGTGAGAAGAAGGCTGGTGAGAAGAAGGCTTAATTGAGTCTATCTTCATGCGCATTGGCCGCATAATATTTCCGACAGATCTCGGTTGATCGGATCTGATAGATTCCAAAAATCCAAAGGGCAGGCTATCTTTGAGGCTGGACTATTTGAATTTCCATGTTGACCTTTACATATGCCCTGGTGTTTGCATCTCTTTTTGCCGGCGTTATGTTTAGGGTTTCAAAAATCTGCTTAATGTGGTGTATGATACTCTCTATCTCTCTTCTCTAATGAATGACTTTCTCCATATATTCAGCCTTGAAGTTTCATATGCTGTACTCCGTAAGTTGGAGACGTGATACTCCACCAATCGCTTGATTGGTCTGATTACCCCTATTAATAAAACGAGGCTATGGGGGCCAAAAATAGTACACCTGAATTTAAGGACACGAAGATCCTACAATTGACCCCATAATTATGTATCCAAAAGAGAGAAGTGGGGTTCCAGGGTAATAATTGATCACTAGATAAATATTTCAAGCGAAAAAAACGGGTTCGGGGCTGAGAGGGAAACCGCGTCTATGACGCTAACAGTGCATTAACATTTACCCCTGTTCATCCTTGGCAGCCCATCCGGTGGAGACGACCAAATCTGCAAAAGGCCATGCCTAGATCCGATTCTATTGGCGATCGGCTCTCGTCTCTGTGAGTCTTCCAAGGTTGTTGGCACCTGGGAAGATTTCTATTCTGCATTCTCTTCCCCCACTACGGTTACCGGCCAAACCTGACCGATCCGGGAAACCATGGCACGAGGTCTTTCTTTCGCGTTAATATGCGGACTGTCGACCCTCGCGAACGCAATGTCCCCGATTCCAGCAACATGGTCCAGCACATCTTATGGCCCTGACGGTCCATGGAACGCAGTACTCGCCGAATTGGGAGGCAATAAGCAACTCGTTGCGCTTTATCCTGGTGATCGCTGGGCGAGCACCATCCTCCTCGATACCGTATGCTCGACGCCCAATCTTACCGGATCCTCCTGCCTCGCCGATAATGCTGGGACTTACGATATTGGGTCGTCTTACACCACTTATATTCCCTCCGATAACTCCAACGATACCAGTGATATGACATGGATCTCCGGTGCGGATAATGCTTTTGTGAACAAATTCAGCGGCAATGCGTATGTCAAGGAGGGTCAGCTTGGGGATGCATTCAACATTGCTGGGATATCGATACCCAATGTCAGCGTCTCTGGTATCTACGAAGCCTATCAGACTTATCCGAATGGCAAGAAATATCCGGTTGAGGTTGGCACGTTGGCACTTGGTGCGCCTGCGATCAACCACACAGTGGGCAACGCTACCTACGATCTGCTTGAGTCCTATCTCTGGAGGAACCAGCAGATCCCCTCATATTCGTGGGGTATGCATATCGGCTCGGCGGCGCCAAGCATTGCTGGATCGCTGGTAATGGGAGGCTATGACCAGGCTAGGGTTGTTGGCAACGTCAGCAGCCAGTCAGTGAACTCTACAAATGGTCTCGGCACCCTGGACATCGACCTGTACGATATTGGACTCGGTGTCGCTGCGGGGGCATCGCCGTGGAAGAAATTCAGCAGCATGAATGGGCTGTTCAGGAGAAACAATAGTTCTGGGGATAGCTCGGCCTCTGTGCAGATTGACCCCACCAGGCCATATCTCTATCTTCCTAAGGATACTTGTGATGCTATTGCGCAACAACTTCCTGTAACTTACAATGAAGGCCTGGGCCTTTACTTTTGGAACACCTCCGTCGACCAGTTCAACCACATCACCAACTCCCCGGCATTCCTTTCTTTCACATTTGAGAACAACGCTGGCGCAGATTCATCCACGCCAAACATCACCATCAAAGTGCCATTCAATGTTCTCAAGCTTACACTGCAAGCACCACTTGTGGAGCAAAATACGACCTATTTCCCCTGTCACCCATCGGACGAATACGTACTCGGCAGAGCTTTCCTACAAGCAGCCTTCCTAGGCACGAATTGGCAAAATGGAACAGGGGGAGGCTACTGGTTTTTCGCTCAAGCTCCAGGCCCGAACCTACAGAGCCAGACTATAACAACAATTCAGGTCACTGACACTACCGTCGTGCCTGGTTCGGGTACCTGGGAAGATTCCTGGTCCGGCTGGTGGAGCGTTATCCCACAGCATGGCGGTGGTCTATCGCAGGGTGCAAAGATAGGCATTGGTATCGGTTGTGGTGTTGCCGGTGCACTTGCTATCTGCCTCATTGGACTTTTGGTCGCCCGTTGTATGCGAAAGAAAAGGAACATTGACCCTTCAGAAGATGATGAAGCAACAGAGTTGGCTACTGCAAATAACTCTACGGAGGTGGCTGGACCACCTCCCGACACCCCGGACGTTCCGGACACCCCAGATCACCCAGGCCACGCTGCCGGAGCATTCGAGCAAGCCAATGCCATATCCCATGTATCCGATGTACCCGAGCAAGCTGACGCCGATACTGACGTGCACGGGCTCTATGGAGATAAACCACCCCCGTGGTCTCCGCCGCTACACCCATTACCCGGACAGGCGCAACCAATGCCTGGGGATGGTCAACCAGTATCGGGGCACGATCGATCATTACCCGGGCAGGATCCGATAATACCGTCGTACGATAACCCTATGCCAGGACATGATCAATCCATACCAGAACATAATCCGACAATCCCTTCGTATGACAATCCCATGCCGGGACACCCTCAATCTATATCAGAATATGATCCGACAATACCGTCATATGACAACCCCATGCCGGGACATCCTCAATCTATATTAGAACATGATCCAACAATACCGTCCTACGACAACCCCATGCCGGGTCATCTTCAATCCACATCGGAACATGATCCGACAATACCATCCTACGACAACCCCATGCCGGGACATCCTCAATCTATATCGGAACATGATCCGACAATACCATCCTACGACAACCCCATGCCGGGACATCCTCAATCTATATCGGAACATGATCCAACAATACCGTCAAATGACAATCCCATGCCGGGCCATGACCAAAGCACCGATCATCTTCACGATGATTATGAAGATCATTACAATGATTACATTGCGCATATACCCTAATCACCTGTCTATATTTTTCTTGTCCAAAATTCTTTTATATCATGTTTTAGCGAAAACAGGAGTTTAGAGCGGAGTGTACATACATTTTCCTTTTTGGAATTCTTGTATATAAATATAATATACTACAGGATAATCTTGTCGCATTCTTCAACAGGTCTAAGCCCAAAGCTCTTCATTCCACCTCTCCAACTCAAATCAATCGCCATCTTAGCAAATGCCCTCAAACTATCTTCATACTCCCCAATGACCTCCTCATCCACCTTCTCAACCCCAACCACGGCAATCCGTCTCGCCAAATCAGCCGCATCCCGCAAAGCAGTATTCGCACCCATAGCTCCCGTCGGAGGCATTACATGAACAGCATCTCCAAGAAGCGTAACCCTTGCCGAAGACTCCCAACCCCCAATTTCAATCTCCGCAGACAAAAGCGACCGAATAGACGACTGACTCTCATCCTGGAAATCAATCACACTCCGCACAGAAGGCATCCAAGACTTCGTCAGCTCACGCGCTAACTCAGCCGCTTGGCTAGACCCAATACGCCCTTTCTCATCCGATGGGAGGCGCGAGCGATGAAAAACAAGTACCCAGTACACATATGGACTAGGTAACTTTATCTTCTCAGGCGTACACGGGAATCGGATAGCCTCCCACATAAGCGTCGGCTGTATCTTATCATCCGGATCAGAAGCAAGACTCATACCAACATGATGACTCTCAGGAACAGAGTCCAGGAACTCATCTGTTATGGGCGTTTTCCCAAAAACGATTCTCATCCCTGTATCGACAGCGGGAAACTTGGGAAGATATTGCCTTCGAACTCTCGAGTGAACCCCATCTGCGCCAACGAGGAGTGATCCTTCTATTGCCGACCCATCACGGAAATAAGCCGTGATACCGTCGTCCGAAAGCTCGTAGTACTCGAAACTCTTCCCGAAGAAGGTATGTTCTTCGATTCCGGTGAGTAGTGCTTCGCGGAATGTACTTCGGTCCACTGTGTATGCTTCATCTGAGAGCGTTCCGGGTGGTGGTCTTGGTGGGCCGTTTGGACCGAATGGAATGGGTGTCCCATCTGGTTTCACGCGTACGCCGAACCCGGCTGTGGTAGCGCAGGTCTTCTGGAAGAGTGTGAAGAGGTCGGGTGTTAGGCTCTCTTTTAGGGCATTGACACCGTGTTCAGTTATTCGTAGACGATAACCTTGTGTTCGGAGGTTGTGATGCTCATCTTGTTCGAAGAGATTGAAGGGGATGTTGTTTTTTCTTAGGGCTTGGGCGAGGCAGATGCCGCCTAGGCCGGCGCCGATTATCAGGACTGGAAGGGTCATTGGAGGTATGGTGAAATGAATAGTTAGTGAGATTGAGGTTTTGACTGGAGGCTATTGTGCAGATGTGATTTGGAATGTTTAGAGAGTTTTTCGAGGTACTGATTTGGGGTCCTATATAGATTGGGTGATTCATGTGTTCGGGACCGAAACGATGAGGCTCGGGACCGAGGAGTTGATTGAACCCGAGATACTACTTCTCGGCCCTGTTAGCGAATCCTTTGTTGAATTTTCTGTCGGTACTGCCTATAAATATTCATAGATTAGAATGAATGAAAGACTAACGCACTTCCATTTTCGTACCTTCTTGAGCCATATATCCGTACCCGGGGTGGAACCCTGGTGGTCACTGAAAGCCATGCATGTATACTATTAGCCAGTGCAATAATCATGCTAACTTATAATTTCGCCACTGGCTATATAATCAAACAACTCATTATAGGGGCTTAAGCTTAGAGACTGGCAGAATTAACTCCAAGAGGGTCATTTTCAAGGTCAATCTCGGCGCTACATGGTACCCTAATTCGGCTAGATCCAAGCCATCAAGATGACATAGATCAGCACATCCTCTACTTATAGTTCAGGAACCCTGTATATAAGCTCAAAGCAATCCCGCTTGCACATTAAGTCACAACAACCCTGGATTCACTTTTGTCACGCTGTACGCACCCCAGAAGCTACAATGTCATTCAAACCATTCGCAGAGGGCCCAACCCGCCCAAAACAAGTGATATCCCTCGGCTTCTACCGCACAGGCTCCCACTCCCTGAAAGAAGCTCTGACAATCCTGGGCTACCACGACGTCTTCCACTCCTATGCTATAACCAACGACCCCGCATAATGGGTAGGATTGAATCGAGCAGCAGATGACAATATCCCCTGCCTGCCAACATACACAGGATGAACATGGTCCCGGGACGACTGGAACCAATATTTCGGCCCCAGTGAAGTCCTCACAGACGTAACGCCCTTCACCGAACCACTACTGAAAGCATTCCCCGAAGCACGTAATCCTCGTCCACCACGACTTCGAATCATGGATGAAAAGTTTCCAGGAAACGCTTGTCTTGCCCGCCTCAGAAGGATTTCTGGCGTGGTTTAGCGGGAATTTGATGGAGCCTTGTCTAGGGTTGCAGATTAGTCAGACGGCATGGAAGATGTATATGGGGTTATTAGGGGTTTGTCGGATGGATAATACTCGGGATCGGGCGATTATGTGGGCGGCTTATCAGCGGCATTATGATTATGTGCGTTGTAAGGTTCCTGCAGAGTGTTTGTTGGGGATTGAGTCGGAGGACTTGGATTGGGGGCCCCTTTGTGCTTCCTTGAGGAAGGATGTGCCTTCTCGGCCGTTTCCACGCTTGAATGAGTCGAGGGCTTTTAGTAGGCAGTTGCGTCAGTTGCATGTTACGACTTTCAAAGCTGGGCTTTTGAAGGCTTTGGGTCCTGCTTTCGGGCTGGGTGTTATCGTGGCCTGTATGTAGTGAAAATGACCATGAACCTATTTAGGTAGGTACATACTCAGTACATATGAAATCCATTTACTCGGTGGGTTGATTGAATGGTTTCTAAGATTTAAAGCGCTTCCAGATCCAGGCGTATTCACTCCCAGGGTTCCATAGCGGGGAAACCATGAACGAGTATAAACTTTGATCCAGACAAGGATAGATTTGCCGACTTCCACGACTTGTTTTCTTCTGCCATTTTCTTTTGATTTCGCATTTGTGCGAGCCAAATCCACCTGAAGGGATGACACCTCAATCGACAGTTTACCTCGGAGTATATGCGAATCCTTATGAATAACAAAACCCAGCATGGAATAGTCGCACTTGTTGCATGAGTGCACGAGTGGGGACATGATAATGACACAAGTGGAGTCTTCACAGTTTGGTACATTCATCATTCACTCTCTCACACGTCGTCCTCACTGCCGGTTTCCAGTAAACTATTCAGACCCGAGGTGGCGATAGCCTTGGCATTTAGAGCATGTGTTAGATCGATCAGACAATCCGTTGAATCTCCCATCATGGTCATTGCCGCCCTGGCTTGGCGATATCTGCTGTGGGCCACTCTTATATTGTGCCCTCTCCTTCTGTTGCCCCCTTCATTCACTGCTGTATCAACTCCCCATACTCAACTGCATCCAACATGGCAGCTATGGCCAATCTCACGGTCTACAACATGCCAACCTCCCCTCCAAATTTGGATGGGGTAGGTGTCTTTTACATTTCATTTTGCGTTATCTGGACCACGCTTGTACTCGCCGGTATGATCTTCTGCTTGGTCAATCGACATATCCCCATCCTCAGAGTCCGCGGTCTACCGCTATCGTTCTCTGCTATTGCTCTTCTCCATCTCTACTGGATCCTGGGTCAAATCACATACCCAATTGGCCCAACTGTGTCTACGGTTATCGCCTATGATATCAAGTTCTTTGCCATGGGCATCTATTTTCCACTGGGAATCGCCCTATTTCAAGCTTCCAACATCCGTTTTCTTCATGTCGCCAAGATGCAGAAGCATTTCGTCCACCCTGAGCTTCGGCCTGAGAGAAAATGCAAGGATGCGAAATCATCATGGCTGTGCCGTTTAAAAAACATGGATTATATGAAAAGAACTTTGTCTCTCATAGGTATTGGCATGGTGTTACAGGTATGCATTTTTGCTCTTGATGTCTGCCACATTTGTCTGGTCTGTAAGCTAATCACCAATCCACTAGTTTATCATAACGGTAGCGATGTGGCTTGCATGCAAAAAGTATCACCCAACTTACGGTATTTCGGGGACAGAGATTCACGGCACGACAGTTGCAGAGCAGATTTTGTATCTAAGCCGAGGATGGGAATGGTGGCCGTCCTTGTTATGGCAGGTAATCTGGACATGGATTGTGAGTATTCTAGTGCATTAATAAAGATCCCCGCTGATTTGTTCACCCTGTAGGTCGCCCCAATACTCATTTGGCGAGCCTGGGGAGTACATGATACATTGGGATGGCGAACTCAAACTATCGGATGTTGCCTTTCCAGGTATGTTATGTCGTCTCCAATTAATAGCATTTGTATATTGACATTATCTAGTCTTCATGCCACCCCCATGTTCTTGATCGCATCATACGTGCCTGCCTTTGCGAAGGTCAACACCTATTTTAGTCCGAGTCAATGGTATGGTCTCGAACATGGTCGAATCAATCATTCCGCTAATCATACATAGGATTCACATATCGATCATGATGTGGGAGATATTCACTGTGTTCGTTCCCATCTTCTACGTCATCAGGCTGTGGACATCGAGCAAGAAAGCCACCACCTCGACAACCAAGTATAACTCAGCATTGATATCAATGACAATGCTAAACAAATCGCCCTCACCCTCAGTGAAGTCGAACAATGCATCTTCGTCAACTCTTGGTGGAAAAGACCAGCCAGTCCAGTCTTTTAACGAATGCCTGGTCGACCGAATGTACACAATGGATGCCCTCGAACATGTCCTGAACCATAACCCACAGCAACTGCAAGAATTTGCCGCATTAAGTGATTTCTCAGGAGAGAACATCGCGTTCCTGAGCGAAGTGGCATTATGGAAATCATGCTGGTCGGAGAGCCTGGATGAAAAGCAGCTTCTTGATGCATTCAACCAGGCACTACGGATTTACGCCAAATTTATCAGCACGAAAGATGCCGAGTTTCCGCTGAACATATCTTCGCAGACTTTAAAGCACATGCAGTCTGTTTTCGAGCAACCAGCACGCAGTATACTCGGAGAGAAAAATGTAAACACCACCTCGCCTTTCGAAGTCGATCCTTTTGCACACCCGCAAGGTTCTGGGGGTGTGCAGATGTCGGACGATGATAGATACAAGGGAGATATCCCCAATGGTTTTGATATGGCCATTTTTAACGATCTGCAAGAGGAGATCAAATACCTGGTTTTAACAAATACATGGCCTAAGTTTGTGGAGTCGATGCAGCGACGGTCGAGTGATACCGAGCGCAGCGGTTATACTGCACAGTCAGAGACATCGCTGAAGAGCTGGATCTCGGGTCAGCGTTTGAAATTTCGATCATTCCTTTAACGGTTTGATTTTGTTCTATTGTCACGACATTATGGCCCAGCTTTCTATATACCCTTTATCAAAAGTATTTTCATTGTCTAAATATTATTGTATACGATTTTGTATCAAATCCCGGCATGTGATGACGACAGCACACGATTCTCTTTTGCGGCCTGGTATTCAAAGCCGTCGGCTTACTCAAAGCTCAATATTTCCACTAACCCTTTTTGTAGGCGTCCACTTCAGCGCCCATTTAAGCATAGTGTTCCGGATGGTGCATCTGGAACTTATACATGGCGATGGGTAGGTACATGAAGACAAAGAAATCTGAGTTTTTGTTTGTAGAAATAGGTATAGGGGAAGCTTTGGAAGAAGCAAGAACTTGGCTTAGGTTCAAGGAAACGATAACAGTTAAAGGAGGTATTTTATTGAAAAGTAAGACAAGCAATAATTTAAGAGCTCCTTTTTGTGGCAGCAAAAAAGAAATAAAAAAGATGGGAATGCTTTAGCATGTCCTGGTTTCGATCCAGGGTCCTATTGTAGTGAGTTAGTAATCATGTTTTCCTGATGTGGATATTCAAGTGAGACGTACCTCCGGGTTATGAGCCCGGCGCTCTTCCCCTGAGCTAACATGCTTGGTATGGATTGGTGGTCACAATTTGCCTACATAGCCCTGTAACTTTATTATCAAATTGTCCCCAGAGCCCTGACTTTTTGATTGGTTGTGTAAATGGCTATTAACTTTTCGACTTTGTCTTTAATATTTTACGTGTAAAAACATCAACTCTAGTAATTATTTCACGCGATACAGTAATTCCGTCGTGATAAATGTTGTGTATGAATGGTGTTTTCCGTGTCGCTACCATTGATTCCCCCCATCAAAGTTGCAAAATTGAATGGTCGGTCACTACTTCTTTGAAGAATGCACATAGATTCTTGGTGCTTCTAGGGTTGTTCTAGGCAATATGTGTCAAAAAAAAAAAAAAGTATGTAAATGGCCGAATACAACCTTGGAAATTGTGCCCAGGTGTTCTCTGTTCTAATATTACAGTTCAGCTGTAACGGTGACCATAAACATGCGTAGTACGGGCATCACTGGGGCTGTGACTTGGAATTTAGGTTGGTTGAGATAGTTGCTGTGCTCGTTTTTGAGGATAATGCTACTTGGTTATTTTTAGGTGAATGTATAGTTGATTGAGCAATCTCCGCTCCTGGCATGAGTCTACAGACATACATATGTGTGGCTTTCGGATCACTGCGACGAAGTCCTGACTGAGGACCTTGACATAGAATGTAAATTAATTGATGATGGAATCCGAAGGTTGGACGGATGAGACAGTCAAAGTTTCAAGGCTATGGGAATATAGGTGGCGATAAGTGAGTCGTTCCAATACTCTGAAGTTAAGGTCTTCCAAGATATATATCAAGCCAAAACCACTTGAGCACAAAAAGGTCATAGGTAAATTGGGGGTGTTTATACCCAAGGTCACAAGTGAGGTTTAAGAGAACCTTGTACTTGAAGAGCCCATAAGCAAAAAAAACAAACCAGTGACAACTTGAGAGCCAAAAAAAAAATACTAAAAAAATGCCTGCAAGAGAACTTCATGGCAGCAAAAAGAAGAAAAAAGAATGGAATGCTTAGCATGTCCTGGTTTCGATCCAGGGTCCTATTGTAGTGAGTTAGTAATCATGTTTTCCGAATGCGGAAATTGAAGTGAGACGTACCTCCGGGTTATGAGCCCGGCGCTCTTCCCCTGAGCTAACATGCTTGGTATAAAAATAGTTTTCTATCTTGCCTACATAAGGGAGAAGCTGATATTCTTGACATTCACTCTTAACCTTATTACTCCGCATCGTAAGCCGTTTCAGCCTGATGAGTCCCACGAACTTACGAGAAATGGTTTTTGCTGAAGGAATTAGAAGTTCCCTCGGAAGCCCATTAGCTAGATTCCGACCTAATTATGGGTATTCTTCAAAATATCCCATGGGTATATTCTGTAGCAATTTCGTATTTCATGGTCAGGGACTGTATTTTAATCTTATCCCCGTAATTTTCTCACTTATCCCCGCGCTGACAAACACTAGCGTGGAAGACTGTCGAATTCGCCTCAGCCTCAATGCCTATCTAATCAGGCTCAAATATATCTCTTTTCCCCCGCGCGATAAGTTGTCCATACTTTGACTGTCAGAGCACATATACAACTGCACAGTTCACCATGGACTCTTCGCCATCTTTCGAGCTGACGGTGCACCACCAAGGCACCGCGCATAGCTTCAACTTCCCATCTACCGCAACACTAGAAGACCTCGGCTCCGAAATCGAAGCAACACTCAACATCCCGATTTCAAACCAAAAGCTCCTCATATCCCCAAAACCAGGCATGAGAAAAGCTCCCTACCCACCAACGCCACTCAGCGAGCTTCCACTCTCCTCCCCCAAATTCAAAATCACCCTCCTCGGCACCCCCGCCAAAGAAATCGCCGACCTCCACAAGCAATCTTCAGACACCAAAAAGCGCGAAGAAGCTCGTCTCTCCGCACTCGCAGCTGCCCGCCGAACAAACAAAGTGAAAGCATCTCGCAGCGCAGGCGGTGTCCACACCCTCTCTTCCTCAAGCAATAACTATACCTTCGCGCGCTGTCTACCACTGTCCTACCTCCCAAATCCCGAGCGTTCCCTTCAGTTCCTAGAACGACTCCGCGATGACCCCGGCATTCGCGCCGCAATGGCAAAACACAAGTTCTCTGTGCCTCTCCTCACAGAAATGAATCCCGCAGAGCATACAACCAGTGAATCGCGTACCCTAGGCCTGAACAGGAATAAAGGCGAGGTGATCGAGTTACGTCTGCGCACAGATGCCTATGACGGGTATCGCGATTACAGGACCATTCGCAAAACACTATGCCACGAGCTGGCGCATTGTGTGTTCGGGCCGCATGATCGGGATTTCTGGGATTTGACGTCGCAAATTGAGAAGGAGGTTGAAAGGGCGGATTGGAAGTCGGGTGGCAATCGGTTGACGCAGGATGAGTTTTATAACCCTGGGGACTGGGAGAGGATTCAGAATGGAGAGGAAGAGATTGATGAGTGTGGGTGGACTGGGGGTGAGTTTGTGCTCGGGGGGTTGAAAGATGAAAGTTCAACTTCTCGATCTACAGGGTCTGGAGGGGCTGAGTCCAGGAGGGAGATTATTGCTCGAGCTGCCGAGGAGAGGATGAAGAAGGAGGGCAAGGAGAAACCGAATGATCATTGATGAACATTTGCATGTTGTATAATCTAACCCGGGCTGGGTTGGGTTTTGATCGACAACTGTATCAGATCCGGGATTATAATAAATGACATAATTAATTTAATGATAAGATTTAAGCTTTGAAATTTACATGCGTTGGGTCGTTATCTACGCTCAAATATCCGTGAATCGCACCTAACCTGTACGGAAGAGGACTAGTCAGTACATTCTGAAACCTATGGAATTACTAAATTCCTTCGATTTATTTTCCGTGGATGTTGAAACAAACAATAACGCCAGTTGAATATCTCCTTGCTTTTACTGTACCGGCAAAACATTACATACGGAAACCGGCGGATCGGATGATGACATGATCAGGAAGTTGCCCCTTCACAGTACAGGGGTACCAGACTTCATGCCTAGCAGCCAGATCGTGAGATGTGAGAGGTTCCCAGGCCGCCCATATACTCAATTAGGATATCGTCTATTGTCGATCTTCGTGCACGTTCTGTGGAATGAATTTTTGCTCGTTATTCGCCCTTGTTTCAATATGAGCAAAGTACGCAATTCTGATTTGCGTCCATGGCAAGTGGAGAGAAGGAAGTATCAGAATGTTGTTGCGCAACGAAAGCGACGTGAGTGGACCAGGAGTATACTTCGCCTCTTTGTCCTAATTAATATTGATGAGTTCTCCAGGTCAGAGGCAAAAAGAGGAACGGACATCAAAAGCATCTCTTCCATCGCAGACGGCCGCAAGAGAAACTTCTAGTATATCCAACGAGCTCATTTCCGCGATTTTCAATTGCATTGATTCTGACCCTCAAAGATCAAATCTTGCAATCATCATGGCTGCTGAGAACTTCAGCTTACGCGACGTTATCAAATATGGCCTGATATCGCTCGGTTATGCAATGGAACCGGAACTTTACCGCTTGGCGGGGGATCTACCTTTTCATCATTGGAGTTCATTGGTGGTGTCTCCGCTTCTAGCTAATGTGGATCTTGAGACAGTTGTACGAGCAGGTGTCAAGACCCTACTTTGTCTCCAAGGTCCTCAAGCTTGGTCTGGAAAACTGTCACGGCTGGCATTATCTAAAGGGGAGGGTTGCTCGTTTGAACTTCCCCACATCATCGGTAATCCAGTCTTCACTATCAGTACTGGCTTTTTCACTGCTAGCCTTGCAAACTGCCGTCTGCTAGGGTTGGCTCCGCATACAATTATGAATCACGATGCAATGTCGCCTTTTATTCAGAATGTACATCACGCCCCGGATCAAAAATACGAAAACTACATCTCGAGCTTGCAACAACTTTCATCACGAGATTTCAACAATGATATGTGTCCTACTCTGGAACAACTCACCATCCCTCACCATCCATACTTGGATATCATCCCTTGGCCTTCTTTTCGAGCTCGAGCGATCGTTGCATTCTCTATGGACCCGCCACTTATTGATAAAAATGAATTATGCCTGGACCTTTTGAGTGATGGGATATATTGCTGCAGCAATCGTGGTGTTTCCCTTCACAGTCGGGGAGAGGGAACTCCATGGGACTCTCGAAGCTGGGAAGCGAAGCCCTGGTTTTTACAGAAATGGTCTTTCCTAGCAGGGGGATCAGATGTTCAACAAGCAAGTTCATGGTGGAGGTCGCGATCTTGAATTTTTATTTCTTCTTGAATTCTGCATTTATATCGCTACTTGATCAATGACTCCCTGTCTGGCAGCCCTTGATCTAGGGCTCTTTCTCGGGCGATGCTCCAGGAAAGTATCTAGCGAAAACACCCGTATTCTCTTCTGTGAAGATATTGGACGTACATGGGAAATCCCAAAAATGAATGATCATAATAGACGGCAAGTAGTCAAGAAGGTTTTTTCATGAAAGACGCTTACTCCGCGATCTTTCGCAAATAGAAGTAGTATGTTCCGGCTTCCTTAGGTACCTGCTTGTTGTCCATAGCGCCAATGACCACGTTGTCCGAGATGTGGCGGAAGCTATCGATGATGGGGAAGTTGTCATAGATCATAGCAGTGGACAAAACGCCACGGAACTTGACCTCACGTAGCTTCAGATACAGTCAGCTTGGTCAAGAAAGTCAAGAGGTAAGAAACTTTACCTGAGCATTTCCATAATCCTTTGCCCAGACTCGTGCACCAGCCTCATCATACAATACAATCGGCTCCACATTGTCAACTGTGCGGAAGTTCTTTCCAGCCCAGTTGTTCGTCTTAAGCAATTCGTGGGTGGGATGACCGGTGTTGAAGCTTCCACCTTCCCATTGCCCAATCATGTGCTCGGGGTCAACGGGCTTTGCCTCATCAAAGATAGCGGCGATATCTGCCTCCTTGACGACCTCAACTTTCTTGGCGAATTCTTCGAATCTCTGCTCGAGGCTGTATCAACGAGAGTTGATTTAGTACTTTTCTAAAAAGCGGCTGGGGGGCGATGAGATCTCATGTCAGGAATGAGCTTACCTAGACATTTTGTTGGCTATGTTGATGTTGATTTAAAGGATATTTATTTAAATATTGTTACTTGACTAGCCCCGGGAGCAACATTCATATCTTATATCCCTGGGCATCGGATCAGCTCCGTTGGCTAAAGCGCCTTCTCGGCTCCGAGCGATCGTCATCGGAAGACGGGCAGTCCATTACCCCGGGGTGCCATTTATGTGAATATGGTACTAAGCCCAATTCTGCTTTCACCGGCTTTAAGTGGGCTCTTACACCTTCTACTGGCGAAAGTCAAGTTGGAAGTGGAGATGTCCAAAGATACTCGATCTCCTCATTACGCTTCATTGACTCCACATCAGGTCAGCATTAGAGTTCAAGGTGGGGCTAGCTTTGAATCCTGATTTGCTGTACCTTGATCATAAAACGATGTAGGCTTTACCATATTGGCATCATTCGAAGCCGTGCAAGAATTGTGCAGTATCTTTCCAGTTCATTAGGCAAAATAGCCGCTAAGCCTTTAGCCAAACTCAAATGCTGACAGGCGAGAGATCCCCGTGTCTGATGCCACCGGGCGTCAATTACTCCGTACATCCGAAGCCCGGGCTGGTGCGCGTGAGCAACTCTGTACATCGCTTCGAGGCTTTGGTTGCCGAGCATCCATTGGGAATACTCGGTACCGCGAAGGGCCAAAAGTGGAGCTTAGTCTATATTGTGATATTCGTTTGTGAATTTCTAAATCATACTTTGTCACCCATAGACCTCTTCACCGCACAAAGTCCTTGAAAAGCCCCGCGTGTCTGTCACACTATCTTAGTATAGTGTTCCTTTTCTATCATAACAATATTCCTACTCAAGAGCCCTACGGCAATGGCTGCTGGTCAAACTACCGTCACTCGTGCTATAGTGTCACGCGGACCACTTCTAGAGGGACAATGGGGCATTGAACACATTACACTGCGGCCCCTGAAGGAAACCGAGCTCAAGATCAAGGTGGTCTCTGTTGGCCTTTGTCATACTGATCTGACCATCGGAAGTACACCCAGAGAATATGGAGCCTATCCAGGTGTACTGGGCCATGAAGGTCAGTGTATTAATATTTTGGGTACGCTAAAGTGTTTGTATGTTAATGATCTTATGTTTCAGGCTGTGGAATTGTCCTGGATGTCGGGGCAGAGGTGGAGATTGCTAGTCCTGGTGACAAGGTCCTTCTTTCTTTCACCTCTTGCAACTCTTGCTTCTATTGCAAGGGTGGTCACCCTGCTTATTGTTCCATGTTCATTCCGCTGAACATGGGCCTCGGTGACTACCCCAGAGATGTGGCCACTGACAAAGAAGGAGCCCCAGTGAAAGGGTCTTTCTTTGGCCAATCGAGCTTTTCTGAGGTCACGATCGTATCGGAAAGGTCCATCGTGAATGTTTCAGACTACGTTAAGACGGAGGAGGAGCTTAAGCTATTCTCGCCTCTCGGCTGTGGTCTCCAAACAGGAGCGGGGGCTATCATGAAGCTTCCAGATTTGTCTGAGGAAGATTCCGTCGCGATTTTTGGTCTTGGGGCAGTTGGGTTGGCAGCAGTTGTGGTAAGTCCAAGCATCAGGTATTCGAAAATCTTACCATGCTGATAAGCAAAGGCCGCCAAAATGCGAGGTTTCAAAACAATCATCGCTATAGATCGAGTCCAAAGTCGACTTGACTTGGCAAAATCTTTTGGAGCATCACACACTGTGGATACCTCGCTACTTGCTGAAAATTTCATTCCAGCTGTGCAGGGTGTTACCAGGGGCTTAGGTGTATCTGCGTCAGTGGATGCAACTGGAAACGTGAACGTGATGAAACAAGCAATTGAGGCTACAAGGAACTTGGGCAAGATTTGCATGTTGGGCGTACCCCCACCAGGGACAGTTCTTGATATCGATATTACTTCTTTCCTGGGTGTATGTGCTCTTGGCCAATTTTGAGAGGAATGCCCTGATACTAACCATGAGACAGTCAGGAAAACAGTTGTTCGGATCTGTCGAGGGAGATGTAACCCCTTCTAAGGTAGAGTTTTCGTCCTCCTTCTGACCGGATATGACATATTGATGTGGAGAACAGTTCATTCCTGAATTGGTGCAATGGTACCGTCAAGGCCTTTTCCCCATCGAAAAGATTGTGAAATACTACTCGGTTAGTCTTCCTTGCTGTTCAAGTCACATCAGCCAGAATGTTGTATTAACGAGATCTTTCCTTAGGTCGAGGATTTTACTAAAGCTATATCCGATATGCGATCCGGGGACGTTGTCAAGCCCATTCTCTGCTGGTAACTCTGAACGTATTAATTTACGATTCATCATGTTCTCCGCTCAGGGGATGATGCACCGGGGGCAAAATATGGAGTATCTGATCCAAAGTGAAGTCATACCTGCAAACAAATGGCCTTGTAATTTGTTTATTGTGAAATTCAAGGATGAATTGAAGAAAATGAAAAGATAGGACCAATTTCGAGTGTGCCGTTCCTTTTACAGGGTTGCATGTCTCATTTTTGATGTCTTGAAGTGTTACCCTGATGACCAGTTTACGTATTTTAATTCTCTGCTTTGTCGCGTAGTCCAAAGCGACACCTGGGTTCATCTATGGATGGACGCAATTTATTGCAGCTTGTGAATGCGACAGAAGGGAATATCAAGAATAAGAAGAAGAAGAGAAGTTTTGGAATTCGAAAAAGAGGGAGGGGGATTTATACTCGAAAATCGCGCTTTTTTTAAATCAGATCAGTCATACCTTCGTAAAACAGAATGCGTGAATCGCACCTTCCACTTTAAATTTGTGTGAAATGCAAACCAATCCAACTCGTCGAATACACTAAAAAGAACATGCGAACAAGTTGACTCAAATATTTGACCATTTTAATGAGCCGAGCCGAGCCACTGTATAAACCATTTACATAAGATATTTACACTTGCTCATTAACGAACAGACCAGCCATACCCTGGCCAGTACCAATACACATGCTAGTAACCAAGATCTTCTTCTTGGTCCGGCGCGCCTCACTCAGGATAGTAGCGATTTGTCGCGCACCAGTGGCACCCAGGGGGTGTCCAAGAGCAATGGCACCACCACGGGGGTTCACCTTGGCATGTTCAAGACCAAGGTTCTGCACACAGTAGACAGCCATTGAGGCAAAAGCCTCGTTGATCTCGTAGATGTCGATATCATTCTTGTCCAGCTGGAACTTGCTCAACAGCTTAGGGATGGCAGCAGTGGGACCAATACCCATCACACGAGGAGGCACACCAGCGACGGTGGCACCACAGAACTTAGCAAGGATGGGCTGGTTGAGCTCAATGGCCTTAGAACGGCGCATCAGCAAAACAGAAGCAGCTACAAAATTAAAATGTCAGTATGTGAGCCATTCCCAATACGAATACAATGTAGAAACATACCGCCATCAGTAACCTGACTTGAGTTTCCACCAGTCGACTTATCACCAAACTGGGGGAACGCAGGTCGAATCTTCGACAAAGACTCAAAAGTAGTTCCAGGTCGGATACCCTCATCCATCGTCAAGGTAATCTGCTTCACTTCTCCAGTCTTAGGATCCTTGACCTTGACCGAGATAGGCGCAATCTCATCATCAAACAAGCCGGCCTTCTGCGCCGCCTCCGCACGCTGGAAAGATTCCGCAGCGTAGCGATCCTGCTGCTCACGCGAGATACCAAAATCCTTACCAACATTCTCGGAGGTCTGACCCATGGGCTGCATGCAGTCCGCGGCCTCCTGGTTGCGCAACACCTCCTCGTTGAAGGGTCGCTCGAGTCGGTCGCCAGCAGCAGACATTAGCTCTGCGCCCATGGCGATACCGACATCGATGGCGCCAAGCTGGATCTGGTTGGCGATGTCCTGCACAGCCTTCAGACCCGAGGCGCAGAAGCGGTTTACGCTGGAGGCGCCAGATGTGTGGGGAATTCCGGCGGCCAGGGAGGCAGCGCGGACCATGTAAGCGGCCTTGGATTCGCCAACCTATTGATTGTGTTAGAAATGGCGAGCCTTCCGGGAGTCGGGGCTGGTAGATTCTCAGTGAACGTACATTGCCCAGACACACATCCTCGATCAGTGCAGGGTCGATCTTAGACTTGGCCAATGTCTCCTTCAGCAGTGCGTACACAATGTAGTCCAGCTCGGTATCCTTGAAGCCGCCCTTACGCGCCTTTGTCAGCGGGGTACGCAGGCAAGCGGTGATCACCACATCATCAGGGTTCTTTTGGGTGCTTTGCGATTGTTAGTTCCGGTTGTTTGTTGATAGTAAGTTGCTAAGCTTACATCGCGTTCAAGCCGCTGCTGGAGCCGGGCTTGAGGTGGCTCAGAAGCGAGCTAAGACGATCTGCGGCCATGATGTAATGTAGGAACTAAGACTGTAAATTTGAGATGTCAGTTATTTGTGATAATAGTATCCTTCTCCCCTTGATCTTTGCAGGTGAGGGCTTGCAGGGTTTTCGGGGTTGTTGCGGGGAAGCTTGGGTGTGGCCACTCGGTGATGCAGAGGAACGAGTAAAGGCGGTAGGGACGAACAGCATGCGTGAAGCAGTAAAAACGAGAGACTCACTTGATAAGAAAATAGTATCTATAGAGAAATAGTGAGAAGGGTGGGCGGACGTTCGAAGTTAAGTAGACGAGGACTCCGCATTACGTTGACGTTCCCCGAAAATGCCGAGGCACTTCTGGCCCGCTATCCGGATGTAACAGCTACTTTCCCCACAATAGTCAACACATATTAAATTAAGTACCCTTTACTCGACCCCCCAAAAATGAATATTAACTTAGACTTCGCCATGACTAACAGTCATCACCCGTATTTTCGAGCGGCATACTTTCCACGAGGCACTATGTGATATGTCTGCAAGGCTAAGCTAATATGTTCGGGATAGGAATTGCCAAGTTCACAATAATCTTCGATGATCAAAATCCATGGATCTAACCACTATACTAGCTAAGCCCGAGCCATAGCTTTTATACCGAGGTATATAAAGCATCTACCAAGCAACCACACCGTTCTCATCCGAGTGTTGTCCTGTCTTTCCATCCTCCGACAGAGTTGCCAACCGCACAATATTAACTGCAGACTCAGTCGGAGACCTTCCCAAATCACTGAATCGAGAGAAAGCCGACTTTGTCAAATTCGGACACGACGCATTAACCTTCCACCCCTGGTCCTTGAATTTAGCCGCATAATGCAGCGTGAGCATGTTCATCGCAGTCTTGCTGCTACGATAAACAGGGAACGAGGGCCGACTCATCTTCTCGTAGAAGCTAGAAGACTGATCAACGCGGAGACCAATGGAGCCGGTATGCGAGGACACAAAAACTATGCGCGCAGGCTTAGCTATTGCCTTCTCCAGAAGTAGCGTAAAGCCTTCTATTGTGATTGCTGCGCCGAAGAGGTTAACTTCGTATGCGTCACGGTATATTTAACGCAAGGCTGCGAGATCTGGTTTGCTCTCCTCTTTACTCTCTGGTTGCTCCGAGTAGAGAGATAGTTCGTTGTTGATACCGGCGTTGTTGATCAGCACGTCTATTCGGCCGTGTTTCGATGCGATGTGGTCTGCTGCTCGCTGAATGGATGCATCGTCTGCCACATCTGTGGGGATTGGCTCCACCAATCTGCCGGAAGGGTCCAGCTCGGCGGAAGCTTTTGCGCCGCTCTCTGCATTGCGCGAGCCGAGGAGGATGTAGTAGTCTTTTTGTTCGAGAAGTCGCTCGGCAGATGCATAGCCAATGCCTTAATTTGCGCCGGTGACCAGGACGATGGTTTGGGGGTCCGAAGTCATGTTGCAATCTGATAGAGTTCAGTTGTAGGTGGGTGAACAGAATATCGCTCTTCTGGGGCTACCTGGGGCTCTTTATAGTCGGGTTTTGTCATCAATGGGACACTCTAAAACCGATTTTGGTGTATGATGTACTTTCCAGCTGCAATGGCATCTCGGACAGTAGATCTTAAGTCCAATGGGAGTACTTTTATAGGACAAGAGCAACAAGGTCTTTGTATGACCGGTGCTTCTTCACCGCATGCCGATTGTTGTGAACCTGTGGCTTGTGCCTTCACACCACAATGGAAAGATATCGGAAATGGCCCAGTCTTGACTGATTTTGTCCTGACACGAAGCATTCGTCAAGCTGGGTGCTGCTTGCTCAGAGAGAGCATGGGCTGGCGAGCAAGATTAGAAAGGTGAGCGGTATGCGGAATGACGAGGTCAAGGATTGCGTCCCAAGATTGATGAAGCTTCGGAGGGAAGGATGGCTTTTCAGCAGACTCGATTGTTGTGGAAGCAGAGTGCGGATTCAATGGGAGGACTTGCACAGTCTGAATGGTCAATGAGGGGTCATAGGAAACGAAACTGCGAAGATACCCTAAGACTCGTCAAGGTAGGTTTAGAGGAGTTGTTGACCACTGTGATTAGTCTGTCGACAAAATGGCCAAGGAGGAAGGAAGACGGACATGTATTGATATCGAAGATTATTGGATTGATGGATGCATCATGAAAGTCCAAAGTTCCAAGAGGAGGAATATGGAAGAAGACAAAGACTCTTAGATAATCAGAGTTCACGAGATTGATGAAAATCTTGAATAGTAATATGCTATTGAAGGAAAAGAATAAGGTTGATGTCATATGCAGAGAGCTTCAGCCCCAATCGCAATAATGTACCATGATGTTCATTTCATAACAATCTCTTTTAGCAAAATGTGTACATACGTCCAACTTGCCTTAATTCAGACAGCTTGAATTTTAAAACGTAAGAGCTCGTAAATTTCTCACGCTATGAACGTATGATATCAAGACGATCTACAGTAATTCAAAATGGTCCCACAGTAAAATTCGCGTGTATCAACAGCCAGAAAAAGATCCCACAATTCCCGTTCAAAGCAATAAAAGAACAGCTCCTGAGTCCCATTTGATATGCGCCAGTTACCTTTGCCCTTCAAAGGTTAGATTACGATAAGAGATAGCGCTTAATCACAGCAACTGATGATGGCCAGCATCGTTATCACTGATTACACTCCCAACTTCAGACCAGCTAGTAGGAGTAGCAATGCCTTCAACCGAAGGTGCACCCCAATCACTCAATGTACCGTCCGATGATCCATCAGCGAGCTCATGTATGTCGCTGAAACTTCCCGCTATGGAGGGCGCTGATGAAACCTCATGCTGAAACTGGTTCCCATGGCTAAAATCGTCTAAATCGGCAATTAATTCTGGTTGTTGGCTGGTATTGAATGCTGGAGGAGGGTGAGCATAGTAAACCGAGTTTTCCTCTGTGTGACTCGACTCAGAGGCGGATGCAGACACGGGTGACTGCCCCCTCACCGGGGAGTCCGAGAATGGATCAAAGAGTGTTTCTCCATGTCGCTCGGAAGTGGGCGTGAATTGCAGTTCGGATTCCGACGGATGATGAGATGCAGTTTCGAAGGCAGTACCAACCCGCAGTTGGCTCATATCAACATCATCAAGCTTCGCACGGCGACGATATTGATTGGGACTTGTGTCTACACCAGTCGAGCTGGCCACGGGATTGACATCCAGCTGATCGCGATTTTTGTCCTGCCCGCGGAGACTGCCGTCTTGTTCTACTAAGGTATCGAAGCTATCCAATGGTTGTTGAGAATTCCTTGAGTTTCGATGAGACTCTAGGATGGCGGCCCGCCGTAATATCTCTTCGCGTGCGAGGCGTCTGCGTCCTGCTGCGGCCTCTCCCGCCTCTTCGATCATAGAGATATCGTCCCGGGTTGGAGAAGCGGTTCTGCGTGGTTGTATCTCATCGCCCAGGCTATGCAAGGCAACCGCAATCTTGCGTCGCGAATTGTTCATCCACTCCTGAAACTGAGGAGACTGGTAAACAGCCACACCGGCAGCGACCAGCACGGTGACTGTCACCATAATACCTACATAGATCGTCAGTCTTCAGATACGTCCATAGCGGGGAACTGATAAGCATGAGCATACACCGCCCGGATGATCCGGCACGAGTGAACCAGCGAGGGTAAAGGGTGACTGACCTTTAGCGAGTGGTGCAGGCATGATGAATAGAGCCTGTCCTAGATATTGTCGTCTTTCTTTTTGAGCTTCGACCTCAAGTGAAGAAGCTTGGAAACTTGGAACCACCGGATGATGCCTGGAGCATGACTGATGTCATCACATGATGGCTGATAGCCCTTATCTGGAGCCCTCAAAACACACCGCTTTTGGCAGAGTTCCCCGCGCGTGGAGTCGACGCGGAGCTTGATTGTTTTCTTTCTACGCAAGTCCAAGGGCACCTTGGTAACCTTTACAATGTCTCGACCGTCGGCTCATCCTGAGCGCCCGCTCTCTCTTACAGAGGGACTCGAGAAATTAGAACAATCTATCACCTTGACGCTCCAGGGTAAGTCCAATAGTAAACAAACCATTAGGACTTGATGCTAATTGCATGCCTACTCACAGAGATTGATCAAAACTTCAGCCAAGCACACCGCATAGTCACAACGAGCATTTTGCCTCTGGTAGAGCAGTATACCGAGCATTCCCGTGATGTCTGGGACGGTGCCAAGGTAGCCCAATCTCAGGGGAACAAGACTGGCATATATGCTAACCATCGTCCAGTTCTGGAAGCAATTCTTCGAAGCCAGCGCCAATGTCTCATTGTCCGGATATGAAGAACGACCAAATGAAGATGATACAGTCCAGGAGTCCACGGCAACGGAGGAGGAGCTTTCTGCCGACATAACCCAAAGCACGAGCCACGAAGACGATCAGTCCTACGATACCCCTACATCACAGCGCCACCATATTCCTCATGGCCACGGGGATGACCTTGATCTGACAGGTCTCGCTATTTCCTCACATAGCACTCCACGGGCACCTTCCCAACAGACTGGCGATGACATGACCGTATCTTCTATCGAGCATTCCTCATACGAGGATTTGCGGAGGCAGATCAACGAAACAGAGGCACCTTTCAACATGCCCGACTCATCTACACTCCCATCAACCCCAGGCCGACAACCATTCTTCCCACACGGAGACTCATCCGAAACTCCCACGTCATCCCCCTTCATCCCGCCCGCATCAGCCAAGTACCAGTCCGCATCGCGAGACGACCGCTACCAGAAACCTTCAGACCCCGTGCTGCATCAGATGCTTGACAAAACCTACCGTGTTCAAGCTACCCCACTCGGGAAGGGATACCACAATCCAGGCGGAGGTGCTAGCACCCGCTCCAAATTCGCGGTCACCCCAAATCAAGCAGCGTCTGGCTCGAGATATGGGTTCAATGACTCACCGATGTCTAGCCCTGAGCCCGAAGCGCCCCAGATGCACACGGAGATCTTTTCTTCGCCCATTAAAGGCGTCGATATGACCCCTGGAACGAACCGCAAGCGACGCACCAGTAGCAACCGCATGCGAGGCACTCCCAAGCCAGGTTTCAGTGTTTTGACCCCAGCAAAGAAGTCTGGTGGCAATCGTGCGCTGTGGGATAGTGACGATGATTTAGATGAGGATTTCGGCCCTAGTCCTCCTAAGACCATGCAGTTCCACATACCTCAGAGTCGACTGATGCAGACACCTGGTAAGAAGATGCTACACACTCAGCAATTTGTGGTCCACCACGCTAATTAGTTTATCTCAAATAGCCAAGGAGGCCTCCAAGCGTATTGTGACGGATCTGCTGGCTACTGCTGGCGCTGGTGACATTACGGACGACTTCGATGACGACCAGAGTCCAAGTGTCATCCGCCGTATGGAACGGCTGGAAGATGATACATTTTAAAAGTATTCACTCTTTACTGGTTTTTTATGTCCGTTGAGTGGACGATCTCTTCCTTTCTGCCAAATATCCCTTTAGATCGTTGTCAATTCATTATTTCTGTGTGGCACATCAGACACCAATAAACAGATGAGACTCCTAATGTCCCAGACCAATCTACTTTAGCTGTAAAAAAAAGCCAGCGTGAATCTGACGGGCTGCCTCGCACGTTTTTTTCGCTCACGGCTTTTCATTCCGTTGCCTTTGCCTCTTGGGACTTCGTTGAAACTTTGGTGCATGCATTAATCTATACATATACATCACCTAGCTGTCAGTGTGTACTTCAAAACTTAAACCCAGTTAGGTATCGGAACTATCCCATCTTGGCTGCGGTGATTCTCATGAAGAATACATGGACGTTGAGCTGACTGTAAATTTGGCTACGTGCATGAGCATAGTGATAAAGAATTGATATGACGGGGATAAAAAGAAGACATTGAGACAGGAGGCAGTGTAGATGACTGCAAGACAAAGAATGAAAAAGAAAAGCCAACACAGGTTAATAGAATGTTGTAAAGGAAGCAAAAACAACAAAAAGAATGGAATGCTTAGCATGTCCTGGTTTCGATCCAGGGTCCTATAATAGTGGGTTAGTATTGAATTTCCTAAAGTGGAAACTGCAGTGAGACGTACCTCCGGGTTATGAGCCCGGCGCTCTTCCCCTGAGCTAACATGCTGACGTGGTTGAAGAATTGACGGGTTTATCCACTATGCGTTGCTTTGTAGTGTACCCTACTTGTTTAGCGGGACCCACCTGACTAGGGTATGGCTCTATGAGTCAGTAAAGCCTTTGGTGAGCGTAGATAATGGATCAAGTATTGTATGTGGAAAAATTACTGCTCCCCAAAACAATCATTTTGTACGCAAGATATTTAATAGATTTTAATAAGGCTCGAATAAGGTAATGTGGTTCAATCTAGTAGGATAGGCTTAGATCTGATTAACGTGGAGTTCGGCTGAGGAATTACGATATTAGAAGATTGGCCCTTCCCTTATGTAGGCAAAATTGGGACCGTTATTTCATACCAAGCATGTTAGCTCAGGGGAAGAGCGCCGGGCTCATAACCCGGAGGTACGTCTCACTTGAATTTCCACATCAGGAAATCATGATTACTAACTCACTACAATAGGACCCTGGATCGAAACCAGGACATGCTAAAGCATTCCATTCTTTTTTTTATTTCTTTTTGTTGTTTCCTCCTGGCCTCGTTAATTTTTTCTATTCATTTATTGCATCACTTTAAATCTCGGTTACGATCTCCCCCCGACGCGCAAGAATGGCATATTCGATCACCTACAAACATATTGGATACTCCGTTCCATTCATATATTTTGATCCCAGGCTCTTTAGGTATGCGAGATGGAGGCCTCTATCTCCGGTTATATATATATATATCGAGGCAAGTAAAATGCTTCTCACATGATCATTATCCTATTTAAATTTTGGTTCGAAGTCTTACAGTCCCAATATCTTCATTTGATAAACTTGGCGCCAAAGTTGGCTACTGGTGTTCTCACCTGGATCTAAATCATAAAAACTCTGTACCTATGACAAGGACCAATTATCGTGTCTTACTCCAGGGCTGTATTATATGAATTCGGGAACGTGCCACGCGCATAATCGCATAGTGGTAATGAAGATGTCGGTGCCCCTCAATCCTTCAGAAGCTACTCCTGCGGGGTCCCAGTGCCCGACGTTAGAGCGAAACAAGGAAACCCCGCCACGAAAAGCCAGAACCAGGCCCATGATTTTTATTATAGCCATTTCTGACGGATCCACTGCAAGGTTCTCACGTACCTTTGGAGATCAAGGGGTTCCGGGGTCATTGATACGACGTATGCACTTGTATGTGTTTTTTCGCGGGGCTAAATACATGTACCCACTTCTTACATATAATACATCTCTACCACTAGTCTTACTATTAGTGAAGAATATCCTCACTTGACTCATCATGACCGCAGATCTGAGAAATCTTGTCGTCCAGGTCGGACCAGGTCTTTGGAAAGTTATTCCCTTGGGTCTATTATGGGTAGCCTACCAGGTTAACCGATATCTCAGCCGTCAAGCTTTGAACAATGGCGTCCAGGCTACTTTTGATTGGCAAAAGGAGATCGCGCTTGTAACAGGAGGGTCAGATGGAATTGGTGCAGCGACAGTACAAAAGCTGGCTGGGCGTGGAACGTCTGTGATTGTGCTCGACATCCGGCCTTTGACTTACGATGCTCGTGAGAATCTGCTTTCTAGGAATCTCAAGATCTATGGGTGCTTTTGCTAAGATTTCGATGTAGCAAAAAACGTACACTATTATCGATGCGATTTGACTAACAGATCTGAGTTGGAAGCTGTCGCCGAGACTCTTCGTCGGTGCGTGTTTAGTGCTTCTCCCATCCTCTATGATAAAGAAACTAACACAGTCCAGGGAGGTCGGTGATCCAACCTGCGTAGTAGCCAATGCAGGCATTTGTCGCGGAAAGCCCTTGCTTCACGCTACTCCACGCGACATTGAACTGTAAGACCCCAGACACCAATACCATTAAGGTCCGAATTGACCCAGTTAAGAACTTTCGCGGTCAACAACCTCGCTCTTATCTGGACCGCACATATATTTCTCCCTTCAATGGTTACGCATAATCATGGCCACTTCCTGATAATGGCCTCGCAGGCAGGTCATCTAGCCACGGCCGGCGTGGTAGACTACGCTGCTACTAAGGCCGCCGCATTGGCCTTATACGAGGGTCTCCAAACTGAGCTGCGTCATGTATATAAGGCACCCGCTGTGAGAATGTCTTGCGTGTCGCCTTCGGCTGTACAGACCAAGATGTTTCGTGGTATACGGACACCCGCCTCTGTCACGCTTTTGCGTCCCGATGATGTCGGTGCACTGGTTGCGAAGATACTTTGGAGTGGACGGGCACAGAATCTAATGACGCCCTCTTTGGCTTATATCTCACCACCGACACGGGCGCTTCCTGATTGGATTCGGGTGGGATTGCAGGATTTTGGAAAGGATGTTATGTCGGATCTGTCCCCACATCAGCCGATGGAGGAAATTTAGATAAAGACGTGTTATTGTTGAATACATCTGATTACCTATATATAGCCTGTCACTGTCTTGTGGAATTGGAAAATTTCTACGTATTCGATTTGCATCTCGTCTATAATTAGCTAGAAATGAAGGGCCCAGGTCACACAGGACGGAACCGCACATGCAATCCTCCCTTGGGTCGAGAGGTCAGCCCAGTCTCAATGATGACCTCTGGATCCTGAGCTAGGGTCATCTCAAAAGAGCCGACCAGCGCCGCAAGTAGACTGGCAAACTCACCACGAGCAAAACCTTGCCCTATGCAAGACCGCGGGCCTAAGAAACTAGATTAGCAGGGTGGTCAAGATAAAAGCATTTACATCATACGGACCATGAAGAAAAGTCATAAAGGAAAAATTGGTCTGTCCCCCACCAGTATTGGCTCGGTTCGGTCCGAGCCATCGCTCAGGGTTAAAAGCGGCCGCGTCGTCGCCCCACAGTTCTCGCGACACATTAAGCGCACGTGGGGATATTACGATCTCCGTACCGGCGGGAATGAATTGACCCAGGATGGAAGTGTTATGAACTGCTACCCGTCGAGTCATTCCAGCTGGGGGATAAACACGGAAGACCTCGTTGCACACGGCATGCAGATACGGCAGGCTGTCCAACAGGTCGGCTGTCATAGGCGCAGCAGGAACATCATCCAAAACTCGCGGCAGTTTTTCGCGCACCTCTTCACGCAGTCGCTGTTGGATGTCCGGATACAAGCATAATGCGTACAAAGCCCAGGCCATCGACGTCGCCGTGGTTTCGTGTCCGGCTGCCAGAAAGGTCAAGAGGTGGTTCTCCAGCATTGAATCCGTGAAGGTCCCCAACGATGATATCTTTGCCATCACCCTCCGGCTTTTCAATGCTGATATTTCTCTTGCGGCCAATCAACTGACGTGCTATGCCAGTCAGGGTCTTAGTGGCCACGGAGATGCTGTCATTTTGCTGCAGATTCAACGCTCCGGTAATAGCCTTGCGCAATAGGTATAGCCCAATGGCTACAACGCCTTTAGGGGGCGCTTGTTCGAAAACATTCCGGTAGGCTCGACATATCCCATTGTCCGGGTTATGAAGCGTGTCAAATTCTTCCCCGAGCCCAGCGGCGCCAAGAATATCCAGGGTAGCTTGTGCCAGCCAGTCCGCCACGTCGAAAACTTCGCTTGATTGGTCCGCGGTTTGCTTGATGTTCGCTTCGATTTCGCGGGCAAGTGCGACTGACTTGTCCCAAAAGATGGGGTAGAGGTCTTTGATGTGTCGGTGGGAAAAGGCAGGCATTAAGAGCTTGCGTTGTCTCTACTGATGCGCATCAGGTTTCTCTGGATCCCATGATTTTTTCCTGAAAGAGCATGCATACCTTGTGTTCCTCTCCCTCAGCAATAATCAAGCCAACACCAAGAGTCCTGCCCAACCCCTTTCGCAGCTTATACGGCTCAGCGAACTCATGATTCTTCTGAACCAAAACCTCAGACAGCCCCTTGGGGTTGACGACAAGGACCTCCTCCTTGTTAAACTGCTTGCGATATCGAATAAGCCCATTGTTGGGTACCTCATTGATCCATTCCTGTAAAGGCATTCCGGATCGCTCATTCGGGATGAGCTTCACATGGCCGTGGAATGGGTGCCCGCCCTATTATCTCATCAGCGATTCTGGCTTCTGATTGTTTCCCACGCAGTAATGGGTTTACGTACCGGTGGCTCAGGCAAATTGCGCAGAGGACTGAGCCAGATAGGCCATAGATACAGCTTCCAACTGAGAAGACTGAAAATATTGAGAACTACAGATGAGACAAAAATTGCCACCGTCGATTGAGAGGGATACAGTTTTCAAAAAATCGCGGTTTGCAAAATGCAGCCGATGGCGGCCACATTCACAGCGGACATGACAGAAACTGATCAACAAAATAATTGAAGTTTTTAGCCCTAGATTTTTCTTTCTCAATGCTCACCATTGTTCTGGAGTACGAGCTCTCTTGCAGATTCAACACACCCCGCGTAGAGATAAGACGTAGTATACGGGCTCCACTGCGGACCTGCCCGTCAGCCGTATGGTATTTGTCTTACTTTGACTTCCCCATTGTATTACAGTACATATACAGGTACTTATAATACCACCTGCAATTGGACCACGATACACACCATAAGTAGTATGTGCCAAATTTTCTTCTTGCCAAATGTACCCTATTTTATTTGACTTTGAGGCGTTGATCCTTCTGCAGGAATCCCCAAAACCTAATTCTGCATGCATGGCCCGCGATAGCGGTGTTCTGTTACATCGCGCGGAAACCACATAGGCTGGGGAACAGGCTGAGATCATTCTGGGGCATTGACCGCCGTATTTCGTATCTACTGGATATTGATGAAACGTCATTCTTGGAAATTATGATCTGAAGTAGGACAATTATTTTAAAATGTGACCGTGTTTTTGAGACAGTCAAAAGGTTCATATAAGGCCAGGTGGCCAATAATGTCAAAAGTCACATACTATCCATGTTAGCAATGCCTTCACATTATTTATGGCAGACCCACGTTGAACCATTTCACAATGTCGACCGGCTCATTCTTCTCCACCACTTCATGCAACCGATCGACAAGGAGATCGATGTAGTGCAGTAGTACAGGTTCTTGACCTTTCAACACCTTATCTGAGAACGCATTGGACAGTAACTTGCGCAAATCACCGTGAGTCTTGCGATCGGCATTAATGATGGTTGGATGCCTTTTATCAGCGTCCGTATTCTCTCCTGGATCCTTACGATTCTCAGGCACACCAGTGCGGAATCCATAGATCTCTTTCCAGGCATCGGCTCCCGTAAAAGAGAGCTCGGAGGGTGCAATTCGGACAATCTCCCCATACTGGAGATGAAGTTCATGCACGATCAACGGAAATTTACCGCGCAGCTGGTGCCATGTCCACCACAAACGTGTTGCAGCTGCCAGTTTTGAACCAGGATATTTAGACAGCGGATGGAAATAGATTCGGTAAATGCAAGTTCCAACCACATAGGTAAGGATCTGAATTTGAGTTCAGCATTTGAAGTCTCACGAAAAAAGCCAAGCTCAACATAACATACCATGGATAGCAACAACAGGGCCGCCTGGGAGAGGGATAGACTGAGTATCCGCGAGCGTGCCATGGCAGATGGGTTATACTGTTTGTGAGGCCCTGGCTTCACCTTTCGACAGAAGTATATAATTTGGACTTCACGGAAGGGCAGTGGACATCTACCCGGCACAAATCCAATTTGTTCTGCAGGTCCATTCCAGTGGCGCCCGCCCAGGTTTCCCCGAGGTTTCTTGCTAACTATAGCTGCTCGGGAATAAGACCAATCGTCGAACGGATGAATCTTTCTGCAGGAGACATCTGGAGGCCCAAAACCCCTATGTCTAGATAACGAAATGCTACCCCCACTCATGAATTTAGTTGGGACCAACAGGGAGTCATTATATGGCCTGTTTTCTGGTGATTGATATTTCACATCCGTGCTCGTTTGTCCAATCGCCAAATGATTCCACAGCCGATGTCAGGAATCGAGACATAAGTGGACCTAGAGCTCTTGTTACAGAGCAGCCCGAGAGCACCCCAAGGGTGTCCTATCCCACGACCCTAGTGTTCACTGATTGTAGGATCGGTTCGCAGTCGTGTGTCGGGTGGTTTTCAAATTATTCCCTTATCGCCTGTGCGTGGGGTCAGGAGCCCTGACCCCTGAGCTCTCGCTTCAGCCGTGGCCCTAGCCAGCGGACAGTGCTGGCCAGTGGTGACTCTTCTTAGCTCTGCAAATACCATCCAGGCAAGGTATTTACAGGTTCCCAGCCGGCACCACGGGGAGTGGAGAGTCGTCGCCGGCCGCCGCCGAGTACAGTACGTCCCGAAACCGGTGCAATCACTATACTCTTCGATTGACTTTCTTGCCGCTTACGTCAAGGCACACTAGTCTACATTGGGAGTTATTCCAGCATGTGCGTATGTATTTCCTCGTACGTAGGTTACATATTAATTTCAGGCATGTATTCGCTTGTAAATTCAATACATCTGACACCCGTCTCCATGCCCCTCCTCCAAAGCAGCTTTCCTCGGGAGGCACACTCAACAATCAATCAAGAGTGGTCCAACCGAAGATGGCTCCTCCAAGTATGAGCTTATCTATGACATGATCCACAGTGGCAAACTATCTATAACTGAGATGGCACAGGCCGCTGGTTGCAACAAGTACGGCGTAGAGCAACATCTCGAGAATCTCTTCCAATATAAGAATGTTTGGCATCGTCAAAGCGCCGCCAATTAAAGGCGGACAACCCCATAGTATCACTCCAGTCATGCTCGAGGCTTTATGCGACCATCTGATTGAAAAGCCTGCCTTATATCTGGACGAGATGGTGCTTTTTCTGTGGGACGAATTCGCTCTTCGAGCAACGAAATCGAGCGTCAGTCGCGCCATTAAGTCCTAAGGCTGGTCAAAAAAGACTGCTAAGGTCAAGGCCCGAGAACGCAACCTTGACCTTCAGGTCGAATACAATCATTTTATCTCAGACTTCAAGTCTTACCACCTTGTCTATGTCGATGAATCTGGATGTGATTCAAGGGTAGGCTTCCGGCGAACGGGTTGGTCCCCCCTTGGTACCGCCCCGGTTCATGTATCGAAATCTATCGTGATCAGCTTTATCACATTCTGCCTGCGTATACGCAAGACGGCACTATTCTGTCTCCAGTGTTCCAGGCTTCAACTGACGCATCCGTCTGAGGATTTTATCGATCAGCTTCTCCAGCACTGTGAGAAATGACCCGAGCCGAAGTCTGTGCTAGTGATGGATAACGCATCCTTTCATCACTCAGGCAGAATTGAACAGATGTGCTTTGAAGCTGGCGTAAAGTTAGTGTATTTGCCTTTCGTATGTATCGTGTAAACTAGTCATATCGTAACAAAGATTGTGAGAGCTGCACCTCCTCGATCCATGGAAACTAACCAATCTTGGATGAAGTCCTCCACAGGAAAAGCACAAAAATCTGTCCAACAAGAAGTCCGTACTCTATCAGCTCTGAAAGCTATTCATAATGGCAGATTCACCTCGTCGCTGCTGCTGCTCGATCTTTTGATGTCCCTCATACAACTCTCGGTAATAGGATTCAAGGGCGACCAAATCAGTCCGATTCTCGCTTAGCTCTGTATAAATTTACTTGGGTGTTTGGGAGACATGGTGTCTATTTGAACCAGTGGGTTACTACGGAAACGAAAATTATGATGGGGTGACCGCGTAGCCGAGATTCACGTTATTTGCCATTGCCGGCGTACTTCTTTTCCACCCTGCCGTCCATCACCTCCACGGTCTGGTTCAACAGCCTGTGCAGCCTGGGAGACATCTTGACCGTCTTCAGTCCGCAACTGTTAAGTGACGCCCCTGTCTACCTACCTGACTACAACCAATTTACCCAAGCCATAACCCGATCGTCTGCTTACAAGAATCCAAGATCGCTTTTCTTTTGAAGGATGCGACTGAAACCTTTGTGAAAGAGACAATAGCTTATGCTTGAGACATGCAATTCATCGCAGCACTAATCTTCTCAGGTCAAACATGCCAGCAAGCATAGCATTCCATTCATCGTCTGTCAATGGCGGCCAAGCGATTCGCTCACTTTGCAATATCATAATTGGCATCGAGATTTGGCTTAACAGTTGGGTACTATTTCAATCGCAGGCATGAGCATTCTCAAAGCATATCACGGGTTCCCTCTGGAGGGCCTCTCCATCCAGAACGTCTTAACCAATCTTCGAAAGAACTAGCTCGTAGGTGGAGATCCTCCCAGGAAGAGTCTTCGGCTGGATCAAGAGCCCCGTAGCAAATCTTGCCCTCTGGCGCTATCGAGATCCATTCCATCATTTGGCGAATATCCTCCTTAAATCCATTTCCTACCGCTTTGGACGCCAAATCAGCCCATTCACCCATCGAGATTGGGGAATAAATCGCTGGCTGGCCAGTGACTCGCGTAAAGGTGGATGCAAATTCGCCCATCCGCAATTTCGGACTGCAGACGACGTAATTTTTGTTCTTTGTTTTCGCAATGCCTAAAGCGAATACCTCTAAGAGATACTATCAGCTTTGTACTTCTCATTGAAGATAAGCTACTTCTCTCCAGTATCCCTTCCCAAGGCGTGGAATATCCCATTAGGTCTCCCTTGGTAGAAGCGACTACAAAATATTCGATATCACAACTTACCTGCAGCAAAAATACCCATATCATGTACAGGATCAACCCACTCAACTAATTTTGTGGACGGAATCGGGGGACAAAAACGAACGACCCCATTTGCTGCAATAGTTAGAAATATTTTCCACGGGGAAATCTCTGTCAGAACTGACCTTCTCTTCGACAGTACTGCGGACGATTCAGGTTAGTGAAGAAGAGACCTTCGAGAAAGGTTGGTCACAAATCCATACGAACGCTTGGCGTCAGCAGGGAGACTAACCAGGAA
Source organism: Penicillium sp. S1602 (assembly GCA_023626355.1). Classification (NCBI taxonomy): domain Eukaryota; kingdom Fungi; phylum Ascomycota; class Eurotiomycetes; order Eurotiales; family Aspergillaceae; genus Penicillium; species Penicillium sp. S1602. Next base: position 1,295,177 of record JAMAGW010000004.1, read on the forward strand.
GAAGGCAAGTGACCGCAGACAGGTTTTGCTTTGCCCACTGCTCAATGACAAACTTATGATCCATGTGGAAAAGTTTGTCAAAGCGACCAGAAGTCGCTCGTCTCATGTCTGGCAAGCTACTGAGAACAAAGTGCTGAATGCGGCAAATCCTCGCGGCAGAAATAATGTTCTTCCCGCTTTCGAGCTCCAGCTTCAGGTCATCCTCGTTTTCGATTGTTCTTGAATTGGCCTCGCTCGTCACCGCAAACACACCATAAGCCCCAGAAAAAGCATTCTGAAGACTTTCTATATCGAAAATATCTCCAGAAATAAGGCTGAGACGGTGGTCGGAGGTTTGAAAATCATTCAAAAGACGTTGAGCTGAGACGGAATTGACATCCCTGGTGACTGCGCGGACATTCCATACCTCCCGCGAATCGTCACTTAAAAGCGAACTCACTACGCCTTTGCCTTGGTATCCTGTAGCCCCAAGCACAACGATGATGCGGTTCTGCGTGTTGAGTGTCATTTCGATTCGACAGGAAAGTAAGCGACCTTGCGTGGCCGGGATGGGAGAGAAGGGTGAAGGGAGGATTGGTTTTGAATAAAAAAAACAAATTAATGACAGGAAAAGGCTGCTCCAGGAAAACTAATATGGTTTTTTTCTTTCGTAGCTTCACTCCTTTCGGCCACTAGGACTGAACGAATACATTACAAATTCAAGGCTAATACAAGTGTCCGACGTGGTGAGCGGATGAACCATCTTTCCGTATCGGAGATTTATGATATAATGTCAAACGGAGGGGTGGTATTTTACTATCAAGTACCCGTTCTCGCTTTGTCACTGTATGGTAAACGCAGTACGCTCCGCTTACCAGCGTCGTACCACGCTAGGAACGACTCCCGAGATCTGATAACGCTTCAACAGCGGGATCTAGCTAGAATACACATCAGGGCATCTTAATGGAATACCTCAATACTAGCACATACCAGTATCCGTCAATCCGACATTAAAGGCTTACTCATATTAAACGAATTGTTCTGTTTTCTATAACGCATCGCGTGTGAAGACACGTTTATTTGCTTTGTAAAATTACGTAGCTAGGTACTACATAACATACTGTACAAAGCAAATTTTACTGCGCCCCTCAAATTAACGCGGCCCGCTCGATAAAATATCGGCGCTAAGGCCTTGGCGGTTGGTCTAGAAAAGAGTCATCTAGTGCATATCGGTTAAGTCGATTTCGAGAATGACTGTAACACCATGTCAGTATTATCTATCACCCGTCGGCCACGGGCTATCTTCCGTCCTAGAATATTACAAGCATCCATCTGTTCCCATTAGGATCTAGGTGGTTGAATAAGGTCTTGTTTTGTATCCTTAACCATAACTCGATTGTTCAATTTAACCCTCCACTCGATCTAGTAGTGGATACAGTCCGGAGATTGTTCATCCCATGCACTTCCATCTACACGTTCAACCACAGGATCAAAACTATGCTGGCCGGATAGATGTTAATGCAAGGAAGGTGAACATTCACCAACTATGTCCGCGGGATCGGGTGAAGGGCAGATTACTGATGGCGTCCATTCGCGGTCTAGGTAACTAGGGGTGGGAGCATACGAGGGAGTCCGTTCCTGATCTGTCCCACGGAAGAGGAGTATCTGGACATGGTCAGCAACAAGACCGGGGCACTCTTTTGTCTCGCTATTGAGTTGCTGCAGATTGGTAGTACTGTGAAGGTGGATCTTGTCCCACTAGTTCGACTGTTCGGCATAATCTTCCAAATTTGCGATGACTACTTGAATCTGAAGTCGACTAGCTATTTGCAGAAGAAGGGTCTCTGTGAAGAACTCACGGAGGAAAATTCTCTTTCCCTATCATTCACAGCATTCGGGCTAACCCTGCCAATCGCCAGTTGATCAACGTTTTGAAACAGAAACCCCAGGATGAGGATCTCAAGCCCTATGCGGTTGCATATATGGAAAGTACGAATACGTTCGAGTACACAAGGGATTTTGTTTCCAGCCTTAAGATTGAGGCTCTGGAGATGATTGGAGATCTGGAGAAACAGGGATTTTGCGAGAATATTGCGATTCGAAAGATATTGGCTCGAATGTCGGTTGATGCGTGATGAAGTGCTAGATTTTAGATGCGTTTTCTTATGTCGATCACTCGGTTTTTAACTTGATTTATCTTTGGGTATATACATATTGACGAAGACTTTACTCCCTTTAGAAGCTTATGAACTGACTTCTGAACTCAACATTAGCTAAGTAGATCTCTCTCTCTCTTCGTGTCTACCATGTTGTTGTTCTTGTATTGACTAACTTGCGGTGGACGAAGGCGGCGGAGCTCGGATTCATAGATACTAGTTGTGGGTAGATTGTGACAGTGGCCAGATTCGAACTTGTGTCACAAAGAAAAAAAAGACTGCATTATTTCGTGAGATAACAAAAAGAAACTGCTCACGTCCAGATTTGAACTGAAGACCTCGGCATTACTAGTGCCGCGCTCTACCAACTGAGCTACGCGAGCTGCTTATTGACACCTGAGGCAAACTATGGCTCCATATTTCATCAGGTCTATAATATACCTTCTATAATCATCTATGTGAACCGGGCGACAAAATTGCCGAGACCTCTTCATAAACAGAGAACACAATTCCGCCACTCAAAAGGAGACGACCCAGTCGCATTGAACTGCCTTTCCAGAATCCTCGGATTCCATAGTCTTTGATCACACTCCTGGAGGCCTCCATAATGCCGGCTCCCTGGACACCCTGTGCTCGTGTCTTGATAGTGTCAAACGGCTGTGTCGCATAAACCGTAACAACGCCAGCGACGGCGCCGATGCCGAATGTCGTGAACATGTTCGTTTTGATTCCTTTGGCCTTGATGGTCTCCTTCAGCATATTGTACGTCCCCATACGCACTGCCGAGGTGGCCGACTGCTTCATCATTGTGGAAACAAGACCTCGATAAAGCTCTGTGATACCATGTCTTTGAACCAATAGCTTTGTTGCGTGGAGACTGGATTTGAATTGACGAGCCCCCTTCGCGTCATCGATTCTGCGCGAGGATCAGTCAACACGAAATTATTTCAAGGATCCGTGACAGGGAAAACTTACAGAGCAGTTTTGATTCTCTCTGTGGGCGTTACTGCTAGTACACTTTCCACTGCACCTGCAGTCATTCCAGCCAGCATGCCCCGACCAGGGGAGAGAACACCACGCTCATCTGCGAGGGAATTGCGGATTGTATCGTATGACACAAATCGGACAGCAGCTTTCGCCGTGGTTCCCTGTATATTTGATCAACATGAGGTCAAGATTGAGGAAACGGCCAGTACTTACGACAATAAGAGTCGTGCATCCGGTATATAAAGCACCGACACCTTCTTGCTTCGCAACCTGGAAGATGAGGCGCAGTGGATTAGATGTCCGAATAGCGCTGTTGTCCAGCAATTGAACACGGGTCTTTGAATACTCGAATGGATACTGCAAGGAATTAATACCAGTACAACAGGTTGTGAAAGAAGGCACTGACCGTGATGGCGGCTTCCACTCCGCCCGCAATTCCGCCGGACACAAGGGAGACCCATTGGGGCGTCTTGACCTGGACTAAGTTAGCAAGGGAAGCGCAGTAACATTGGACGAATCAGCATTACCCGTTGAGGCTTCTTTATCTCGGATTGTTCCGATTTAGCGACCAGAGCCATGATGTGAGTGAATCAGCTGTATCGATTAGGGGGTGGGGATTGGCCCGGGGAAACCCGACTTATAGACCCTCTGATTTGTGGGGAATGCGGGGAGCGGAATGTGACTTCCCGCGGACAATTATGTTCCGTCGTCCGTCTCCCGTATTCGCCTCAGCCGTGGAGATTTTTTTTTGACTTGTCGCCATTTGGGATAGTCATGGACAGAAACTGTCCGTCTAAGCCGCGAAGAGCCGCTAAGGCTTGTCTGTTTTGCCGACGTAGGAAGGTAAGTCAATTGCGACGGGGGTTATGATCCGTGGGCTAATAGTACAGTTCCGCTGCGATAACGAAAAACCGACATGTTCTAGTTGCAAGACGTATGCACAGGATTGCGCTTACGTACCCCGGCCTGAGAAGCCAAGGTACGTCATATCTTTGATCTACGAATTCATTCCCCGCTGACTATTAAGGCCGACAAAAGCTCGCTTATCACGACTGGAGGCAGAAAATGAGCAGCTCCGACGGCAACTTGGGCGCGTTGATACAAATTCGGAGGATGGGGGTAACTCCATGGGAGGCAGTCCATCTCAGTCGCAACAACAGGCACAACGTGCGTCGGAGATATCGAACACCGTTCCAAGTACAGATTGGTCTCATTCGGCTGTCTCGCGGATCTTCATCTCACCGAATGGCGACTCAAGCTACCATGGGCTTACAAGCACGCTGTTTGATGATGCACCGACTGATCGACATGGTCATCCCCGATCGACAGATCCACAAGTACCGGTAGAACATATTCGAAAACAATTGATGGGGGAAGCTGCCTATCAGCGTAAGATGCATACTTTTCAAAGACTTTTCAAGATTTAACCATCACACAGGGCAATTAGAAGCATTGAACATGCGGCAAGGGAAACTGGACTTTGATGGAGTCGATCCTGAGCTGGGAATGCATCTCCTAAATCTACATTGGAACCGCCAACACCATTCATTCTTAATTACATATCGGCCAGCTTTTATGCGGGATATGGCGACCGGTGGACCATGCTTCTCGAAGCTCTTGTTAAACGCAATCTATTTTGGCGCGTCGAAATTCAGCAACCGTCCCGAAGTTCGTCGAGATCCCGACGATGTTAGAACAGCCGGATGGAAATTTCGCCTGCGGGTGAAAGAGTTGCTTGGCGGTGCTTTGGATCGAAGCGAAATCACTACAATCCAGGCCCTGCTGGTGATGACCAGCTCCCTGTTTGCATTGGGGGATGAGCGCAGTGCTGCGTGGCTCTATGCAGGTACAGCATTCAGAATGATCATCGATCTGGGCATGCACGTTGATGCTACAATGCTGAGCAACATGCGTCGCCTTTCTGATGAAGACATAGAAATACGCCGTCGAGTTTTTTGGGGGGCCTTTATTGTTGATAAGATCCAATCCCTGTACCAGGGTCGCCCCGCAAGCCTACAAGACTTCGACACGAAAGTGTCGATAGCATTCTTGGACCAATATGAGGAGCTCGAACACTGGCAGCCTTTTGCTTATACAGATGTGCAGTCATATCCGGGCTCCCCTGCATACAGCGTTTCAACTTTCACCGAGCTTTGCAAACTTTCACTGATCCTGAACGGTATTTTGAACAAAGTATACTCGGAGCGAAGTTCAAACCGGTCATCCCAGGAACTAATCACTACATTGAATGCCTTGGATGAGCAACTCAAGGGATGGCATGATGTCCTGCCTGAGCATTTACGGTTCGGTAGTCCCACAACACAAGTTACACCGCCACCTCATGTCCTCTCTCTGTTGGCACTCTACAATGTGCTTCTCATCCTTCTCCACCGACCATTTGTGGCCGAAGGGCATCTCCATACAACCGACCTCTCAGTCGCCGTCAGTTCCTTTACTACCTGCACGACAGCGGCGAATCGAATAATCAACATCCTCCAAGCTTACGACCACGCATTTTCCATCAGACGTGCCCCGTATCTGATTTCATACGCGACATATGTCGCCGCAACGATTTACGTTCGAGTTGCCGCCCAAAGGAAAGATGGCAGCAGAGCGCACTCAAATCTTCGGACATGTCTTGACATATTCCAGAAAAACCAAGGGACAAACTGGGCTGTCCGCCGGGCAAAGAATGTGATCGTGCATTTAATGGATCGCATGGGAGTTGATTTGAGTACCCCTCACCAGGAACGCGAGGCCCGACCATGTCATGATGACAATGGGCAAACGGGGGATGTGGAAAATGGGGCTGCTGTCGACGATGGGGATCTTATACCAGCTGCTTCACCGAGTCAAATGACGCCTCCAGAGACAGAGGCATCGGAGTTGGATATGGACATGATTATCCAGAGCTTTATTCGGCAACAGACAAGACCAGGTGAAGGACAGATGTTTGACGAGTCTAGCTATAATGCTCTACCTGGTCCTACAGTCCAGCTCGGGACGCCAGGTGTTTTCACTCCCTCCATCGTCCCAGGGTACAATGACGCATATTTTGATGCCCAGTTTGATGATGATATGTTGTTTGGGTTTAATGGATCCGTGCAAGATAGCATACTGTATAAATAGGGAACGACTATCACGATGAGCTTTGTACTATAGTATCACATAATTTAAGAGGAATGCTCAAGTATTTAAGGGGTTAATAATTACATGAGTATTCCATGGTTTCCCACAGCTGTATTGATGACACTATCCGGCTAGTCTCCTAGCCTGACCTCACTACGCGACCAGTAACAGACATACCACTGTCACTACATGACCTAGGTGTGGGTGTCAATCTAATGAAACACCATTCATATGTAGCCAAAGCTCACTAATATTTCTTCATTTCCAAGGTTTCATGATTGGGTAAATCGCTTATCATTTCCAATTAATATAAATCATGAATACTAGACGCTTTCAACCTGCTCAATGACAGCCTTCTCGTCATTTCCTTCATCCACACTTGGGTTTAATCTCATCCTCGGGATAAGCCCCCGTCCTTCGAAGAGAGCATCCACCTCCTCCAACTTCATGCCCTTCGTCTCCGGAATCATAAACCAGACAAAAGGCACAGCCAGGGTAGTACAAGCAGCAAACACAAAATATGTCCCAAACCCGATGTTCGAGATCATGTATGGCGTGCTTCTCGCAATGACAAAATTGAATAGCCAGTGTGTTGCGACACAAATACTCATGCACAGACCACGCACGCGCAGGGGATAAATCTCAGAGCAGATCACCCAAGGAACACCGGCCCAACTGAAGCAGAAGGATACAGCGAACACGAAGATGAAAACTGCCGCTGCGTAAGAGGTTCCGCTGAGGGATCCTTCTGAGGTAACAGTCGAGCTTTGGACTTTGACGAATGCTCCGATGAGCCACATTGAAATTGCCTGATCATGTAAGCTTCTGTCAGAAGATAAAGAGGAATGGGGACTTACGGTCATGATACTTCCATATATCAACATTGACTTTCTTCCAAACCGATCGACAATGAAGAACATTGCAATGAAAACAGCTACCAACCGGACAATGCCGTAAATGCCCGTTGATACCAGAGTCGCTTCAGTCCCCTGTAAGCCAATCGATTTAAAGATCCGAGGAGAGTAGTAGTTGATGGCATTTGATCCACACATCTGGAAGAAGATCATAATCATCACACCAAGGAAGACACGATTCCGGAGACCAGGCTCCATAAGCTCCTTCCAAGCAGCGCGGGTATTTCCAAGACTATCAGAAAGCTCGATCTCAAGTTGATCCAAGATATCGGTTACCTCTTCCTGAATTGCTTGATGGTCTGCAGGAAGACCACGCAACTTCGAAAGCGTTTCGATTGCTCGGGCTCTCCCATGGGTCTTTGCTATCCACCGAGGAGATTCAGACATAAATACCAATCCAATCAGAAGAAGTCCACCTGGGATAAGCTGCAATGCAAATGGTGTCATCCACTGTGCAGATGTTGGTGCCATGTTGCTTTCAACGCCGAAGTTTATCCAGAATCCCAAGCAGGTACCGAGTTGAACACCAATCTCGTAGACCCCAACGAGCCTACCTCGAATTTGTGGTGGTGCGCACTCGGCTGTGTATAAAGGCACTAACATGCTGGCGAAGCCGACACCCTGGAAACAGGTTAGCAATGACGGACAATGATTGAATCTTGCGAAGATACTGACCACGCCACCAATGACTCTGCCCACAAACATAATGTCTTTGTTTCCTGCGGATACTGTTTGCATAATAGATCCCACGATGAAAGCAACGGCACCAATGGCTAGGGCTAGTCGACGGCCTAGTTTATCTCCAACAGGTGCTGCCGCTAAAGCACCGAAGAAACAACCAGCTTGTAGGAGTGACACAATGTTTGCTGAAAAGGCATTCTGAACTGACTCAGATGCTCCATCTAGCCCGAAATCCCTGTTGATAGTCAGTACACAAGTGTGGCTGATTGTGCTATCAACATACCTTTGAAATGGAGCCAATTCAATTGCAGTGCCGATAAATGCTAAATCATAGCCAAAAAGGAATGCACCCATAGAGGTAACTATTGAAAGAATATAAACACGTGCATTATGTTGAGGAGCATCCATGCGTGCCACTTGGGCTGGATTTGTCATGTTGTAACGGTGTGTGAGACTTTGCTTAAGAAATTTAAGAAAACTCCAATTGCTTTTTCTGTTGCATGCTGCGATCAAGGTTTTATGTCCAGCATGCCAGGACGCACCCCGCATTGGATCTGGGGACCCCGTAATTCTCAACCGACAAAGAAACGTGGTGGCGATTTAGCGAGACGCTTGCCGTGGATTTTTCCATCCATGGAAGCTAAGTTGCCGCGGAACGGCAAAGTTCCACCCGTTCAATGTATAGAACACAATTTATAGGCGAAGAATGGAAAACTTGAAATTCGAATTGCGAGACTGAAAATCATCATCATATATAGCCTCGGTTGTGGCGCTGGTCTTATTGCGTTTACAACGAAGAACAAGCACACTCTACTAGGGAAACATCATGGCAACAGCAGCAACGCTATCCATCACGGGCACCTGTGCGGCGCCGAATCTCTTTCCACTTAAATCATATGTCCCAATTCCCACCAGGCATTCTCTGCCTGCAGTATGGATGCGCTCGGGGACTTCAAAGGGCCTCTTCATCCACCGAAAAGATCTACCCGAGTCAGTAGATCGATGGGCACCCATTCTGCTATCGGCAATGGGATCTTCGAATGGAAATGGCAAGCAGATTGATGGTGTGGGTGGCGCTACCTCGACAACTTCCAAAGTGGCAGTGGTTGCGAAGTCTAATCGAAACAACATCGATGTCGAGTATACCTTCGTCCAGGTTGCGCCTGACCAAGCAATCGTGGACATGACAGGCAACTGTGGAAATATCGCGTCTGGTGTGGCCCCGTTTGCTTTGGATGAGGGACTTGTCAAAGCAGAACCAGGTCAAACTGAGGTAAGTAAATCGGTAAAATCCATATATCATATTGACTAATCCGTCTTATAGATCGACGTCCGTATTTTCAATACCAATACTGGACAAACTCTGGTGGAAACAATCCAGACCTCTGGGGGTCTCTTCAGAGAGGACGGGACCTGTCGCATCCCCGGTGTGGAGGGTACCTCAAGTCCCATCAAGGTAGCATTTCTCAACCCAGGTGGTAGCATGACAGGAAAGATGTTCCCAAGTGGCGCAAAACAGGAGACATTGACAGTCCGATCACGGGTCGTGGGTGTATTCCAAGTGCGCGTGAGCCTTGTCGATGCGGCAAACCCATTTGTCCTTGTTGATTGTCGCTCTCTGAAGATCGAAGGGCACCCCCCGTGGCCGGACGCAACGGATGCAGAGTTCATCTCCGTGGTGGAGGATATTCGAAGAGAAGGTGCCGTGCGTTTCGGATTAGCTGCAGATGTGGAGAAAGCAAGTGCCGTTCGAGGCACACCAAAGATCGCATTCTTATCTTCACCTGCTGATGAAAGCTCCGACATAAACGTGCTGTCATTTACCATGGGTAAGCCGCATGCCAGTTTGCAGCTTACCGGTGCGGTTTGTATAGGTGCCGCGATGGCTATTCATGGCACAGTCGCATGGCACTTGGTCAATGAAGCGCTGATGGATAAAGTTCCTAAACATGGGATGGAGATTGAAGGTATAAAGATTGCAAATGCTGTACCTGTTGGGATTAAACATCCTGCTGGTGTGATACAGGCTGAAACAGTCTTGGGCCTGGATGGAAATGGAGATATTGATGTGAAGCATGTTGCAGTTGTGCGGACTGCGCGTCGGCTATTCGAAGGTAATGTTTTCTATAGAACGTGAAAGATGAATGTGTCAGGTAAAAAGACGCCTGCTCGAGTCTAGTCATCAATATACCAATTAGAACGTTTCTATCTATTCCACAGTTGTACCCGGAACAGTAATAATAGTGATAATCCGATCAAGTTCATCCTCCTGCAGCCCACAGAGCTCAACAAAGTATCTTCGCGCGCCTCCAAACTTAGTCGCCACGACCTCGTTCAAAAACTCTCTCATACACCCAGGATGACTGCCCATGAGAGCTTCCGCTTGCTCGCGAGTCGAAACCTCTCCTTTCTCCAAAATTCGCTTAATCAAATATTCTCCCCAAGCTCCCAAACCCTCCTTTGTAAGTGCATAATCAGCCACAATAACTTCATCTGCCACTCCACACAGTTTGAGAAGCAATGCAGCAAATACACCGGTCCGATCTTTCCCCGCTGTGCAGTGGAATAGGATTGGAGTATCCGGATTATTCAGTATATGAAGCATAATCGTGCGGAAACTATCTGTCTCCGCTGCGCTGCGTGCAATTCCTTCATAGGCTTGGGAAAAGCCTTTGAATATGGCTTCTTCGTCTACGCCTTCCCCAGTGATTCCATACCGCTTTGCTAGTGCACCCGGGGAGGAGTCTTTCTTTGGGAAGACTGGGACAGCGTAGCGAGTTGTTCCTGGAATATCGAGAAGGGAGTCGGGAGAACGGGTAACAAGGAGCTCAATCTCTTGAATTGAGCGAAAATCGAAGACAGCTTGGACATGAAGCTTTTTGGTCAGTGTCTCCACTCCGGGCGGGGTGATTTGAGACGGCTGTGCGGCACGGAATAGGAGGCCTGATCGAATGTGCCACTCTGTGATTGACGACTCGTTCGTGTTCTGGGTCAAGGAAGGTACCGTGAGAGGATGGCATGCATGACCTCCAACATCGCGAACGTTGGGGACACCATCCACCAAGATGAATGGAGATGATTGTGTCGAATTGGCTCCGTTTTGAGTCATTTTGAAGCTTCTTTTAGGTACGTCGAAGACCTGAAACTCAAACTGGCGATAGGTGGAATGTCTAGGCTTCAAGTTGGTTGAATGAATTATAAGACCAGCAAAGCAACAAGAAGTGAGAGGCTTATTTCATTCGTCCGGACATAACACCAATAATATGGTTGCACCCCACGGGTCCATCATTGTGGTGGGTCTTCATTTTGGCCGAGGCTAAGTTTGGAGTTCTTCTATCCGGTAAACACTAGTTTGCACATGGAGGGCGGATACAGGGGCTTCGTACCACTACAGTCGGTGCCAGTCGGAGCATACCCGGGATATCTGAGAGCGCTATAGAGTTCAACTTAGCTTTCACTAATAATACCTGACACTTCAAAAAAAGAGGTCGGTTATTGGATTGTGCAACCCAGTGGGGCGTTTCGACGTACCCCTCATTTTGACATATTACCATACAGTCTCAGGAGTTTCCATATCAACAGAAACACTTTAACAGATCAATTCAATTGGAGCTGAAAGCTGCACTTGGTCCCTAATCCTACTGATTTGAGAGGTTCTTTCTCCGAGGAGAACACTAGTGCTGACGAAAACTTACAGATTCTTTCCCCTCAAAGCCTAATGCAATGCTTTCGGGCCGGTATTTGGCCGATGTAAGTTTATGCACATACCCACGCCTAGATGAATGAAAGAAATGCCATTACAGGTATCGATACGGATAAGAGAAGTCGACAGGGTCACGTGGAACTTCTATGGAGAGAAAGTAATTTCAGTCATGAATTTTGATGTGAAGAGCCAAAGCAAGGTCTCCTTCAACCATAGGGAATTAAGCAGCAAACTAGTCTCAAAAAGGTGTTGCCACGTACCCTAATGGCATGGGGTTCCCCGACCTCACAGTATAATTCAACATCTTAAGATAGAACCCCAATGGTATAATTCAACCGAGTCCGAAAGAAGTGCGCCGTGTTAATATCGAGTGCAACTAATTTAGTGAAAGATTATAAAATCATTGGACCATTTTGGGCAAAAGCATTTCCACAACCATGGACGAAAAAAGGATGACTACCAACATTGGGAATACAGTCTGATCCACTTAATGCTTGCAAACAGATGACGAAGCCTTCGAACAGCTCAATTAGAGCAGAATGTAAAATCCAATTTTATGCCAAATCCCGTCCAACGCCCTGCCTAAATGAGAATATGTGCAACAATATCAAAATAGACCCGAATATCCCAGCCGGGCTAACCAAAATGCCAGATGTACAAGAAGTGAAACCGGAAATGTCCCAACAAGTCAAAGACCATGCTTGACTCCGAGGGGACCAATAGATTTGCACAATGCAAGAGATCGGAAAAAAGAGGATGAGAAGACAAAAGAAGTAGAGTCAAGGGAGATGAGGATGATGGCCAATCACTCATACTGCTTCTCATCAGTTGAAAGCTTGAGGCTCAATTTAGCCAAAACCTCATCGGAGATCCACTCCGCCAGCTCAGGGAACCAAGTATGACTGCAGAAAAAGTCAATAAAACATCCCACGCAGCAAAATAGCATGGGAAAGCGTTGACTCACTTATGAAACTTCGTGTTAATCAAAGCATTCTCCGAATACTCCTCCAACAAAACCATATCATACCCATACGGGACCTTAGCCTGAACACCCTCAAAAGAAGTGCGTCGCAACGGATAAATATCCTCAATTCGGTATTTATGGAAATTCTTACATCCCCAAATCCCCGGCTCCATATCAGGCTCCAAAAGACTCAACCCCGTAATATCAATATAAAGCCCGGTATCAGTATCGATCCACCGTGCATCAATAATATTATTACCCTGTCCATGGTCGCGCTGTCTCGCCCACGGATTAATATCAAGAAGATACTGCCTCTTCTCTCGAGAGTCCGGAGCCGTGTATTCGACGATTGTTTGATTATAGTGATCCGCCAAATATGCGAGTGTCGTATCGGGAACTTGTGTGTCCATATCCCAGTCCCAGGGAAGAATTTTACCATTCCACCACCAACCCAGTAGAGTTCCGTGCGCAATCCAAGTTTCCAGCTCGTTTTCGTTGAAAAAGTTTAGGTATGCGCGGATCATGTGTGTGAGGGTTTCGGCGCGGGCGGTGTCGTCTACTGGGCTGGTGAAGAAACGGATATCGTAATGGCCAAGGATGTCGTCGCGGCCTGGTTCATGGAAATATTTATATTCAGCTGAGGCGTTTAGGCCATATTCTAGCCAAAGGGGGTCGGTGAGGGTTTTATCGGTCCATTTTGTGCTGGATTTTGGTTCCGGGTTTGGTGAAGGTTCTGGGTTTCGGATGTGTAGGTCTGGTGTGTTGGGTAGGGCTGTGACCGCTGTGGACCAGAGTGCAGGAATGGCCACGAGCAGCGCTCGCCACTGCATCTCTGGCTTGTATCAAATGGTATATATTATAAAATTGACGAATCTGCGCACGGTGTTGATATTCTCATGCTGGGGTGAGGTTTGAGGTCCGTTTCGTATTGAGAGCTGGGCTGGTGATATACTGTGCAGTTTTATTTCGACCAAGATATATGCGGTAGACCTTTAATGAGCACGAGGTATATATACAGAGGACGTTGATCCGGAAGGTCGAGAATATGGTAGGAGCAAAATCCAGATAGGGTGTTCGGAAAGAAGGATACGAAGAATGAAAAAAAGGGCGGAAGCAGGGACGCCGCACGAACCAGCGATGACCCATCCGACCAATCCCGCGGGCTATGGGGATTCAGGGAAAAGCACTGGACAACCTGGTAACTGGTGGCCTGGAGCGGGGCGGCTGGAGCGGATATCCCCACTGTTGGGACCCAGGTTAAGCCCGATCTGCTGACGGGGAGTACCGAGAAGGGAATGAAGAATAGGGGGGACAAGGGATTAATATACTAGAGTGGGAAACATAGGGCCTAGTTTCATTATGGGTGCTCGAGATCAGCGTTCTTAAACTTCGTGGAGGGGCCGCGATGTGCCAATCCGAACACCAAATAACGCAACAGGGGATGAATAGTTTCAAGTAGAGGTGGAGGGGGAAATACGAATACGCTGATCCGGGGGAGGGTAATCAGAGACTTATAAAGCAGCGGTAACCCCCTACATTTTATACGAAGGAACAACTTTATACGGTGTACAGGGGTTAAGTTTATAAAGACATCGCGTGCCGGCTTTCCCAGATTGGCCCCGCTCCATTGAGCTAATATGGGGGCGTATGGCGAATACGCTCGGAACAATTTCGCTCCAAACGAGCATGAGAAAAAAATTAAGATTATGACCAGAAATTTGATATTTTCCGGTGGTCCCCTTTTATCATGATCAAGAAACAAGATTATCCAAAAAACGAGGAACTCCTCTGACCCTGAGTCCCTGAGGCCCCGAGGACCCTGTAAAAAAAGTAAAAAACCGAGCGAAGATCTTGGCAGCGCCAAGCTCACCCTGGGGCTCGGACCCACACCTGAACAAGGCTAACGGAGTGAAAAGTCCCATAAAGGCGTTAGTGGGAATGCGGGACTCCATTAGACACACCATTTAATCAATTGGGGCTTATAGTCTTCCGGGCCTCCCGGCCACACGACACTTTGCCAAACTTGGAGGTTATGATCGCAACAATTCAGGGCCGAATAAAATGCCACTGTGGCTTCTGCGCTGTTTTTTTTTTCAATGAATCATGGATTTGCCAAGGACTTTTGAATGTTTCGGTCCTGATCCGAATCTTGGCAGAGTGATGAATCATAAGTCCGATACGATGGGATAAGAGACCGAATACGAGGATATTGAATACTGAATTCTTACGCAGGGGAAGGAATAGGGTTATTTAGAGTGATTGCCAGGTGGCACAAACTTTTGGCGCAGATCACAACGGGAACAGGGAACTGGATCGACGATGATCGCTGGTATGAAGACTACGAACCACTCCCCGGGCAGCGCAGCATTCCTATGGGACATTCTGTCATTCGACAATTAATTTTATAGTTAAGTCATAGACAGGGAATTCATCTATTCATTGAGAAGAAAGCGATCTACATCATAACGGGTTGCCATTAACAAGAAAGAAAACAATGTGACCAACTCATAAAGAAAAGCCAGTTGATCGGGTCTAGGTCCGTGAAAACATCTCTTGAGCCTTTTCGTCATCATGTGAGCGTCGCTTCCAATCGAAAGCGCACGACGCCCATACCAAAGTACCAGGGGGAAAGAAAAAAACAGGATTATACTAAATCTACTGCTTGTCCTCGGTCTCGGCCTCACCCTCGGCAGGCGCATCCTTCATCTCAGCGTCGCCCTCGGCCTTCTTCTCCTCCTCGGCCTTCTTGGCGTCCTCCTCAGCCTTCTTGGCCTCGAGCTCAGCGCGGCGCTTAGCGGCGGCCTCCTCCTCAGCCTTCAGGACGGCCTGACGCTCAGAGTCGACCTTCTCCTTGTAGCGCTGAATGATAGGACCGGCAATGAAGCGGATGTCATCCATCTTGGCGACGTAGACGGACTTGGTGGTGTCATCACCCTCCTCGTACAGCCAGTCCTCGGTGGCCATCAGCTTGGACTTGAGCTTCTCCTTCTCCTCCTCGCTGGCGAATTCGGCGTAGACGCCGTCGATCTTGTCACGGAGCTCGTAAATGGAAGCCTCAAGCTCGTTCTTCTTCTCATCGGTCTCGGCGACGAGCTTGTCCTCCATGTACATAGCGTTCTCACGCTCCTGGAGAGCCTCCTTGACGCTCTGGTCAATGCCACCGACAGCAGAGACAATGGGCAGATCGCCCTTGCGGACCTGCTTCTTGACCTTGCGGGTCTTCTTGGGCTGCTCCTCACCGTTGGCATCGGTGTCCATAGCCTATACAGTAGATGTTAGTACAGATGAATCGATTGATAGTTAGGGGCAAAAAGAAAGAACTTACGTCACCCTCTTCGGGGACGGGCTCCTCAACCTCCACGTCCTCGACGTAGTATCCGGACTCGACGTTCAGGATACCGTGAAGGTTCAGGCGAGCCTTCAGCTTGCAGATCATGAAGTCGTCCTTCTCGTCAGCCTTGACACCCTTGACGGAGAAACGGCCGATCCAGGGGTTGATCTTGCCGGGAAGGCCCTCGGGCTGGGAGTAACGAGCCTCGAGGTCGAAAGGCTGCTTGCGGTAGAAAGTAAGGATCTTAGTGGAGGGCATGACGTTGCCGCGGTTGAAGACGGTGAGGTTGGTGTCCTCATCGGGGATCTCGGGGGACTGCTCCCAGGTGAAGTCGATGGGGTAGTTCACAATGTCGTGAACAGCGAAGTCACGGACACGGAAAACGGGGGAGAGGGTAGCGCAGCAGAAAGCACAGCCACGAGCAATGGCCTCATCCTGGTTGAGAGTGAAGGAAAGGGGCTTGTTGAAGAACTTGGAGATGATCTCCTTGATGGCAGGGACACGAGTGCAGCCACCGACCATCTCGACGTGGTCAATGTCATCGACAGTGAGCTTGGCCTCGGCGAGAGCCTGCTCAAGGGGAACGGTAAGTCGGTCCAGGAGGGGCTTGACCATCTCCTCGAGCTCCTCACGCTTGACCATGGTCTTGACATCGGTGTCCTCCATCAGAGACTCGATGCTCAAGGGAGCCTGGGGGTTGGCAGACATAACCTTCTTCATCTTCTCGGCGGCGGCAACGGTACGGGACCAGGCCTTGGGGTGAGTGCGGATATCAATCTTGTACTTCTCCTTGAACTCATCGGCGAAGCGCTCAGTGAGAGCAATATCGAAGTTACGACCACCGAAGTGACGGTCGCAAGCGGTGGCCTTGACGTTGAGCTCACCCTTGCGGAACTCGACGATGGAAGCAGTGTAGTCACTGGCACCAATGTCGACGAACACAACACGGCGGGGCTTCTCCTCCGGGCCGGGCAGGTCGAGCTTGGTGATACCGTAACCGAGAGCGGTGGCGGTGGTATCGTTGACCAGGCGGAGGACGTTGAGGCCAGCAATGTCACCAGCATCGATCATGGCCCGGCGCTGCACATCGGTGAACCAGGCGGGAACACTGATAGTGACATCGGACACGGGGAGCTTGAGCTCCTTGGAGGTGATATCCTTGATCTTGGTCAGGTACATAGCAACCAGCTGAGTAGCTGTGAACTTCTCCTTCTTTCCGAGGTAGTTAACCTCAACACCAGCCATTCCGTTGACATCACAGATGTTGGCGCTGTTGTATTGCTGCTCGAGCTTGACATCGGGGTCGTCGAAGGGGCGGCCGATCAGGCGCTTCAACGAGCCAATGGTGTTCTTGAGGTTGGAGGTCTCTTGTGTCTTGGCGGCCTCACCAATGTGTCTGCTGCGGGCGCTGAATCCAACGAGGGAACTGTTGGGCACAAATTTTTGAGTCAGTCGTTGCTGGGGCCGAAGAAGAAAAAAAATAAAAATCTGACGGGGGATGATGTCAGGCAAGCGCGATCGCAAGAACTTACGGGGTCTGACGGTTGGAAACTTCATTGGCAATCTATAAGATCCAAAGGAAATCAGGTCAGTATCAATTCATGACTATATCGTCGGGTGGTCGCAATTTCAAGGGACGAGGGGTCCCGCAACGATAGGCGGGGCAAACACTCACGATATCTATACCCTTGTTCCGGGCAACACCAATCTTGGTGCTCTGCGCACCGAGATCAATACCGACAACAGACATTGTAGGCTGATAGGGAGGGGTGGATCGAGGGGAAAAAAAGTGGGTGGGAGGATGAAGAGGAAAGGATCACAGAGAAAGGGAAGTTTTGGAGGGGAGAATTTGCACGCCACTCCACTCTTATTATTGGGCGGGGATGAAGGCGATACCAGAGTGTTCTGGCGGTCTAGAAAACTTTTGATGGGGGTATAATGAAATTTGAAAAGGGGCAATAAAACGGACTATTGCATGAATTAAAAAATCAGTCTTAACTTCTTCTTTCACTATTCTAAGGCTATATATTGGCTATCTTTGCCATCCGGACTGTGCGGGCATCGAACCTTCCAGCGGTTACGAGATTCCTTCTTCACCGCTATCAACTGAGCAGCAGAAAAATATTCACACTTGACCGCCCAGATAACGTTACATAATGCCCCACCCAATCCAAAATCTAGGAATTGACAAGAAGAGAGAGTTATGTATTTTATGATATATACTTAGGCCGCTGAGCTGGAGCTACTATGGAACAGTTTCATCTATTTTCTCCAGGAGGACTCGCTTTCTTTTATCATCAATCCCATTTCCACCCACGCCTGGGATCGCTATCTTCTTTCAACCATCAATGCTGAAATCCAATGGTTGGTAGATTATTAAAGTGACGCGAAGACTCCGCTGATCAAGCATGATATCATAATCTAATGTCTTGGGCGATTTATATAACAGTTTGACAACGCAAATGAAAGAAAAACACAAGGAAAGGAGCCAGTAACATAGAAGGCAGGCATTGATGTTATCCATTAAAAATACGCTGAAACCGGAGTGCAATGGATTGAGATGATAGAACACCTGAGAGAAAAAGAAAGAGGCGGAAAAAGAAAGAGACGGAAAAAGAAAGAGACGGAAAAAGAAAGTGGAACGATAATGTCATGCGGCATTGATGTCAGGTCAAATAAAGCGTCATTAGACCATGTCTTGCGGCGGATCAAGGGATCGCGATCCCCTGTGCATATGCCTTGGCGGTCTCTGAGGCTCCATGCTTTCACGAGGGTCGGCTACAGGGGATTCTTCTAAGGTACACCGGCGACCTTCGGGAAGAAGGGTAATAGCAGGGGAACTGAATGCCCCAGGAATCAACAAGATAGGCTCCGGGTCAGTGGGCCAAATCTCGTCAGAGTTGGGACTGATATCCTTCTCACTTTCCTCCATGATCGGAAGACTGGTTGATGCCCGAGCTTGACGGGCATAGTATAGCTTCTGCTGGTCTTCCTCACTCATCAAGCTCTCAGCATTGCGGGGCGTTGGAGCGTGGTTTGATATGCCTTCGGAAGATGCTGTCAAGACCGATTCCGACGAGTCTCGAAATGCATCAGGTGGATGAAATCGAGGAATCTCTTCTGGTGTATTCTGTTGCTGAATTGTATCAGGGTCATTTTTCATGAGTATTGATGTAGAATCCATCGAGGAGCTGCTCAGACGGGGCAAAACGCCCTTCGACATGGCTTGACGGACGGACTGGAACAGACTGTCGTCTTACCAGGCTTGTTCGGAAAGTCTGAATGTCCACATTGAATTCATCTCCCTGGTTTCTAGCCTGTTCCACTGCTTCCCCGGGAGTGGTTTTATCATCTGCAGCTGCAGCATCTGCTCTTGGACCACCCCAGGTACGCTGACCGGCAGTAAAAATGCCATACATCATGTAGATCCAGTTGAATATAGGGTTCAAAATGAACATGATCGGGTACAGCCATGCCTTGTAGCGCTTGAGACGAAATCCGAAGTATAACATCAACAAGTAATTTAGCCCTAGAGAGACCCCAATAAAGCCGACCGGCAGATCATCTGTTCTTTTCGAGGTTGTGAGTAGGGCAATGGCCATCATGAAAAACAACAAAGTGGTGGTTCGGATGGTGTTTTGCATGAACCGAACTAAACACAGCAGCGGATAGCGCTTCCACAACCTGATATCGGTGATCATGCACACTTCATTGGTAATAAACCCCAAGAACCAACGACGTCGCTGCTTCAAAAGACTGCTGAAGGTTTGTACGGCCTCTGTCTTGCAAAAGGCACCTGAACACATTTGGATCTGATATGGTTCCTTGGCACCGACCATGAAAAGATGAGTGAGCCACCGGTCTTCGCCCAAATGGCACTTTCCAAAATCGAAGAGATCGTCACACTGCTCAGCCTTATCTGCAAAGTAGTATTTGGCCATTTTGTGAAAGGCGGAGAACCGCAAAATTGTCAATGCACCCGGTAGGCAGGTCACAGCACCACAACCGGACTCCACTGAACGCTCAAAGAGCTGCCCATGGATGTACTCCATGTCCTGGAGTACTGTAAGAAGCGTGTTCTTTTCCGTTGTGGATGTAATGATGCCCGTCATAGCTAGCATGTTGCGCTTACTCCCTGGCTTCAATTCCATATCATACATGAAGTTTTGCAAGCAAACCCGGTCAAGGATGCAGTCGGAGTCGATGAACAAAACAAAGAGATCGTCATGTCTTTTCAGGTATTCTTTGTACACCTTATCGATAAGCTTGAATGTTTGTTTCTGACAATGTCTTTTGCCTCCATGCTTGAAACGAGAGACTGTAATCCGAGAACCCTTGTAGCAGACATCAATGCTTGGAGGATAAACTTTCAACGATATGGGGATCCCAAGATGCTGGATGACTTGAAGATAAGGCTCATCAACTGTGTCACCATCCCACGAGAGGAAGACATGGATACAAGATGCCGGGTAGTCACAGTCGACGACCGAATCGATTGCCTTAAAAAGTACCGCAGCATCTTCCTTGTAGACCGGCATCACAACAACTGTCTTGGGCGCTGTTCGATCATCCAGTACTTCTTTGATTCTCTTTGATCTTCCGAGGGAGTGGGTTACCAGTCGATATACACAGAATGACCAGGGTCCAACGAGAAGAGCGGAAAAGGACCAAAAGGCAAACCATTGGAAACCCATCGATACTCGATCTGGGAGGTATTGGGTGGCTTGAGATGGCAAGGGTAGGGTGAAAATCATGACCGGAAGGAAGGCAAGGCTATGAATGATCGTGGTCAATCTACCACTCCCAAAGTCTTGCTCAAGTAATGACCGAGCGACTTACCGTAGCACAGTAAATAAGAATATCATCAGCACCGCCAGGAGCCTGATGCTCCAATGATCTGCCTTTTGGTAGACTTTGATCAAGCAGTATATGAACGCCGCTAGCCATAGAACCCATTCAAATGCCGCTGCCAGCATAAGCGGTCCGACAATCGCGAGGTACACGATCTGATATACTTGTTAGAATATGCTCTAGTGGCAACTGCGGTGTCACCTACATCTCTTGTCGGCCATTCATCTCCAGCAACCCCCCGGTCTGCAGCTCCTTCCATAATCAAATGAAGCCTTCGAAGACCAAGGTTGAGCTAGGCTGAGCTAGAATTGTCGGACTCAGGCACTGCGTCTCATTACCAGAAGTAGAATCGTGAAGAAGCAAATATGGCATCCCTGTTTTTCGTCAGTTCCCGGTCCACATCTCGCTGGATGAAGATGCTTGCAATGCATTAACTCAGGGAGCCATATCACTCGGACAAGACGGACTCTGGATGCACATAGATGCAATAAAAGAGATACGGGCTGCAAGATAATTGGGTACGGAAGACAATTGACCTGACAACGGGAGAGGTTTGAGTTTTGTGAGAGTGGGAGTGACACCGAGGCCTATACGGCAGGCACGATAAGCGCTTTGAAAAGCCTCGCATTTCCGTTGTTTCATCCAAGACCTGTAAATTTCTCTTCTTCTGCTTCAATACTAGTGATTGAATCAGATCTTTTATAGTCAATCAACAGGATTAGCATTTACGAGTATGTGTATCCGGTTGATGATGAATGACGGGGTATACTTCATTCACTGCGGAGCCACAGCCATTCTAGGTCTAGTGTCGACGCCTCAGGCAACAAGACAGCTCCGAAAAAAAAATCCAAAAATTCACTCCCCGCGCCAGCTACTTAGTCGCGTGTCTTTCCGGTCTTATCCTTCTATACCTTCGGTCGCATTTCTTCAAGCTTCTCGATATTGCATTTGTGACCTCAATCGCTTAACCGACCGTTGAGTCATCGCAATTTTCCGAGTCATCCTGCCGCTTTTCTTTGATCCGTCCCGACACCCCTCTAACGGAATTTCCATCGCACATATTTTCCGCAACAATGGCTGACGAACAGAAGCCCGCCACCAATGTGGAGGCTGAGAAGGATGTCCAGAACGTTTTGAACGAACTGAAGGCCGAGAACGGCGCCGAGAAGGTCGCCCAGGAAGAAGAGAAGGTCGAAGAAAAGGCTGAAGAAAAGGCCGAAGAGAAGGTCGCCCAGGAAGACCCCGAGGAGGCTCGCATCGTCGCCGCAGCTGCCAAGCTGGGTGAGAAGTCTGAGCAGTCTCAGCAGTCCGGAGAGAAGACACAGCCGCAGCAGGAGTCGCGCGGTCCCTACCGTTCCCGCAATGCCGCCAAGTTTGATCCCTCCACCCTCGAGGAGACTGATGACCCCGTCGAGATCCGCAAGCAGGTATGGAGCTATAAATAAATGACGATCGTGACGAGAGATAGATCATTAATGCGATAATTACAGGTTGAGTTCTATCTCTCGGACTCCAACCTCCCCTTGGACAAGTTCCTGCTCTCCCAGGTTGGCGGCAGCGCCAACAATGCCGTGCCCCTCGAGCTTTTGCACTCCTTTAAGCGCATGCGCCGATTCCAACCCTTGTCCGCTATCGTCGAGGCCCTCAAGACCGCCGAGACCGTTGAGCTTGTTGACAACGACACCGCCGTGAAGCGCAAGGTTCCTCTTCCCGAATCCGTCACAACCGAGGTCGACGAGGCCGGTATCAAGGTTTGGGAGGACAAGACTATGCCCCGCAGCATCTACGCCAAGGGCTTCGGACAGGAAGAGCCCAGCACCCAGTTCGACATTGAGAAGTTCTTCGAGGCTTACGGACCTATCAATGCTATCCGTCTGCGCCGCGGTGATAACCGGGGCTTCAAGGGTAGTGTATTCGTTGAGTTCGCCTCCGAGGAGAAGCAGCAGGAGTTCTTGGCTCTTGAGCCCAAGCCCCAGTGGAAGGGCACCGACCTGCTCATCAAGAGCAAGAAGGAGTACTGCGACGAGAAGATTGAAGAGATTAAGAATGGCAATGTTCAGCCCAACCAACGTCCTCGTGGCGGTGCTCGTGGCGGTCGTGGACGCGGAGGTCGTGGAGGTCGTGGTGGTCGTGGCCGTGGTCGCGGTGGCCGCGGTGGTCGCAACGACCGTGACTGGCGCGAACGCCGTGATGATGACAAGAAGAACGGTTTCCAGGAACGCCGACAGGAGAAAGACTCTCGGTAAGATTACAAAATCATTCACATTTGGGAATTCGTTACTAATTACATTCTAGCGGTGTTCCCGTTGTTCAGAGCACCGGCGAGAAGCGCTCTCGTAATGACGAGGCTGGCGATCGTCCTGCCAAGAAGGTTGATGCTAAGGAGTAATGCATTTGACCATGATACATTATCAATCGCAATCATTTCTCGGTTTGATTTCCTTTCTTCTAGTCATTGGGCGGAATCCAAAAGTGTTATAGGAACAGGCCGTTCAATTGGGCCATGTTACATAGGGCGAATTCCTTCTTGGCGTTTTTGTCAATTGGTTAACGACAATAGATGTTTTATTACATTTTCATTGTTTTCATTGTATTCACATGTGGGAATTGGTCCATTTGCATTGCAGTAAGCTACCTAAGCTATAGACTCTTTCCCGAGGTCGGACCCGAAGAAACATACATTGAGAGATGTCGTATCAGGTTAAGGAGATGGACCCGGATCCAGACCTTTCAAGGTTCGTTCTATACGTAAAGGCTCGTTTCGCCCCTGGTAGCTGTTCAACCTTCCTTGGTACCGGAAACAGGAGTACATTTTTGATTAGCTCACGCAAGCCAGTGGCGCCCAACACGGTCATGGATTTGTTAGTCATATCCACCATCAACTTAACTCGTACCATATATTTCGATGAGCATGACGACCGACCTTGACTCGACTTTAATCGTCATGATTCACACATCTCAACATGCTGGTATTCACCTAAAGTTTTCAAAATCATATTGGCAACATGAGCGAACGTGGTCAATATAGGCGTCCCCCCGACAAAACCGAAGCATGGATTCTTGGTAGTGGAACTGCGCCTTTAGCATCGGCACTATACTTGGTGCAGTTCGCCCATGTACCTGCGTCCCAGGTGCATATTTTGGACTCTCATGTTTCAATGGGACAAGTCTTGCATAACAACGGGGATCCCATTCATGGGTATGATCAGTTTGCAGGATGCTTACCTGTTCCGGTCGGAAAGCCTTTGAAGGAGCTCCTTTCCATGGTGCCTTCAGTGATCCGTTTGGGACATTCTGTTATGGATGATATCAACTCCGCGGAGACAGGGCGTATAAAGCAGGCGGCAAGTCGGACACGGTTTTTGGTCCAAAGGAACAACGCTTTGCATGATATTCATACAAAATCGTTGAACTTGAATCCTAAGCATCGCATGGAGTTGATCATGCTTATGCTGAAGGGAGAGAAACGCCTGGGGAGAAATCAAATACGAGACTTTCTGCCTCACTCGTTTTTCCAAAGCACATTCTGGACCATCTGGTCTGCTCAGTATGTATTTCGCCGATCTCCAACGAAACCTTCTTAAGCTGATACTCTACCAGGTTTGGATTTCAGCCATGGCACAGCGCAATTGAATTCAGACGCGCTATTCGTCAACATCTCAGCGGTTTCCACAGTCTAAGTATTTTGAACTGTCTGGATATCACTGGATATTATCAGCAAGACTCAGTATTCCTGCCTATCTTTCTGCACCTTCAGAGCCTGGGTGTGGATTTCCACTTCGACACAACAATCACTGACATAATATCGACGGTGCGAAATGGCCAGGAAACAGTCTCACAACTTCGCATGATTCAGAACGGATTTCCGATGCAGCAGAAAATAAGCGACGACGATATCGTCTTGATAACGCCAGGTTCTACCGTCTCAGGCATGACGAGAGGGACGAACGACCATCCTCCAGGTCGTCATTCACTTGAGCCACACGATGAGCTCGATGAGAATTGGGCGATATGGCTAGAAATCGGAACCCGGAATGACATACTGGGTAACCCATACAACTTCTGCACCCGCGAGTCAGAATCACTGTTGGAATCTTTCACAATCACAACATCAGATCCTGGTCTTATCGAATATATAGACCTACACACACACAACGACACCGAGGCTGGATCTATCATTGCCTTCGACGAGAGCCCGTGGAAATTAAGTTGCTGTATACCAACACAGCCCGTCTTCGTCCACCAGCCGGCGAATGTTCGCATTTTCTGGGGCTTCGCTCTCTTCGCGAGACGTCAGGGGGATTATGTCCGGAAACCGATGTATGATTGTTCGGGGGCAGAGATCACGAAGGAATTGTTGGGGCATTTACACTTTGCTTCTCAACCTTCGAAAACTACGACTATTCCTCGCGTTATGCCGCGAATGACTGCCATGTTGCTGATTCGTTCACTCAACGATCGTCCGCAGGTTATACCGCCGAGTATCTCGAATCTTGCCTTGATTGGACAATTCGTGGAAATTCCGCATTATAGCTGTGTTGATACTAGCTATGGTGTTCGTACTGCACAGGTGGCCGTATCTCGGTTAATGGGCGTTGATATTCGTTTTGAACAGAAGAAGTCGTCAATTTTGGATCTGCTTAGGATTTTGTTATGGAAGTAATTCTGATTTTGGTCATTTTGGTGATATATTGAAGTTCGCTAGCGATTATCAAGTGGGCCAGTTTTGGATTACATAGGAGCCTGTCATATTTATGATAATGAACTTGGATTTAATAACGTCGGGTGCTTACATTTTCTGGACAGTATAAAACGTCAATATAGTATTCTGATTAGAACTCCATATCATAAGCCAAGGTATCCTCGCACAGCTCTTCCCGCATCCTCTGGACTCTGATAACGTTATTAGCAATGAAGACCTCAGCACACATTCCACCAGAAACATACTCCATGTGGGCGGGGTGCACAGCATATTCCGCTATAGTCTCTTTCCTGTCCAAAACAGCCACTATTCCCATATCGAATCCTTTCGAGCGGGGCAAGCAGATTGGCAACGGGGTATTCGCTTCAAGCGACACAAGCCCTGTTTGAGAAAGCTAATCAGTCCTCTAGTTTCCAGTCCAGTAAAGATGAACTTACCGGGAATCTTCCCAACCATTCCTTTGGCTACTTGTGCCCAAGTATTGACTTGGGCTGTGGTTATGCCTTCCTTGAGGCGGAAAAGCACTGTTTATTTCGTGGTATTGTGAGATGATGTCCCCGCACGTCATCGGATGGGTGGGGTGCGGGGATGTTGGGATTGAGTCGCAGACTTACCAATGTGGTAAACTGGCATTTTGACTTAGAGTAATTTCAGTTATAAGAGTAGGTTGAAGATAGGAATGTCAGGAATTATATTTCGTTGAGAAGTGGTCTTAGACTCTTATATACAGAGAATCACTCAGCGTGCAGCTTTGGGGGCGGTGTCGGCCCATCTCCGACGCGTGCGATTGGATCTCGGATATTCGGCATCTTATTGATGTTAGGGAACTGCATATTATGATCGATTGGACTCTTTGGATCCTTTACGGAGCTCTTAGCTCTAGTGCTGACGGACCGACATCTATGTAGCGGGGCAAAGATATTACTAGAGCTGGATGTCACCGTTTCGGGGATGAAAGCCGAGTCAGGACCCACTAAGTAGGCCGCTTAGAAGAGGGAGTGATTTGAGACAATGGATATGGTTATTTCAGAAGTTGAAGAGCTAGTCAGAGCATATCCATAATCCAACTTGTCTGAATGTCTTCCGATGATGAGGTCGGCCCGCCAATGGACTAGAAAGAGAACGCCAAAGATTTGACACCCATAAGCACCCCCCGGTATATGATAGAGGCCTTTTGTCGATTTCAATCTACCTTCACAGATTGCATATTTGGTGGAAATTAAGCTTATTTGAAGGCTATATTAAGCTATAACCGTCACAGTTATGGCAAGGATCCAGTAAGGAAAGTCTTAAATTGTGTATTTTGCGTGTGATTCGAATTTAACATGCAACATAGTCTTCTTGATCTTTATCATAATGGCTGTTATATGGTTACCCGCTCCTAAATATTGAATGTACTGGGAAATTCCATTCACTACTATCCAGCTTAAGGTCATTGCGGGTTCTAGCGCTAGGGATGTGGGGAGCTTGGCGGGATATCGCGATTTTTTGTCATTCAATTCTCCTCAAGTTTGCATCCTTCAAACCCCTCGGATTTTTTCTCCATCTCTTCAGGCAGCTCCAGGGGAGCTATATCTATCTATCTAATAACCTCTTTTATTATTGTCACCCCTCTTCCCTCGTCAAAATGTTCAAGAAGAAGCCTACGGTCCGTGATCGCCCTCCCCGCACTGCCCCTCCTTGAGACTTTTTAACAAAGCACCGTGAAGACCAAAAGCGCGAAAACATACTGATGAATAACTAGATCAAAAACTTGTCCCCCCTTCGGTCTTCCGATCGGAGAAAAATAGCCGATCAAATCATCAAGGACTACCAAATCGCTGTTCCTTCCACCTCCGAGACACCATCCGACGCGCCGAGTACAGCTCCAAGCCTGAGTGCAGTACGAAATGCACTACTCCCAGAAAATGCATTGACTGCACGATTTACCACAACCGCTGGTCCGGACCTGCGAGAGGTACAGGGTATTGTGTATGTCGGTGCGCATGCAGACGGTGACGAGCGAGTGCTCTGGTTTAAAATCGAACACGGCCCCGGAGCTGATAAGCGCCTTTATCCGACCGTTTACACATTATGGTCGAACCCAGACTTGGTGGCCCTGCTGTACACGCCAGAGATGGTGATGCAGAAGCTTCATGCTGGAGCAGATCTTATGACCCCGGGGCTTGCCAATGAACCGCCCTTCCCAGAACGGGCTGTGCAAGGAGCCGTGGTGGCTGTTGCCGGTCTGAATAAACACAGCGTGCCACTATTTGTTGGAATCTGTGAGATTGATGTTTCTGGGCTTGGAGAGGTTCAAGGGACAAAAGGAGTTGCCGTGAGAGGTCTACATTGGGAGGGTGATGAGCTCTGGGCTTGGAGTTCATCATCACGGCCGGGGCGCCCAGCTCCTGAATACCTAGAGGGCTGGGACGAGGAGGCTGGAGATGAAGTAGAGGAAGCTGTTGGTAACCTTACCTTGGAAGAGGCACCTGTGGGCGATGCAGTTGATGATACCCCTGCTGCTGAAGAGCCTGCTCTGCAGGAGCCCACAACAAATGGTAAGTTTTTCTGAGTCGACGTTACATTTGAAACGTACTGGGATGCTAAGACTACCCAGAAATCGACGATGCTTTCGTCAAGGCTTTCGTTTTTGCCCTCTACAAACTCAAGCAGGACAACCCTAACGCCCCCAATCACACCCTTACTCTGCCAGTATCGCCGTCCATGTTGATCGCCAACATGATTACGCCCTATCTCCCTATCTACTCTGCACAGCAAGCACAGTTCTACAACATCAAAAAGACTAGCTGGAAAAATGTCAAGAAGTTCATCAAGCACCTTGATAAAATGCAGCTAGTCAAGTCCAAAGACCGCAGTGGCCAAGAGACATACATTTGGGATGTTGACTTTGACGACCACCGCGTCCAGAGATTCGTGCCATACAGGCTTCCATCAAAGAGTGCGCTGGAGTCGCCGCCTTCAGAGAGCAAGAAGCCTGCTGCCACCGGGGGCGCAGATCCCTCAGTGGGCCAGACACTCAATATTCAAACCTTGTACCGGCCAACCCAGAAGTTAACACCGGACATTTTCCCTGCCCTTTCCACCACCAGCCCAAAGAACTACTACAAGTACTCCGACGTGTCCACCCACTTAGACCAATACGTCCAATCACAAAACCCCCCTCTGGTTTCTAGCGACAACCGACGCATCATCAATCTCAACCCATACCTTGCCAACACCATCTTCACATCCTCATCCTCCGAGGACCTTGGAGCCCTCAAGCGCGGGATGGTCACCCGGGACGGGCTGCTCAAGCGTGTCATCGATGACCAGGCCTTCCTACAGCCTCACTATGCTATACTCAAACCCGGTCAAACTCTCGCAGACGTTAAACCCAAGGCAGGTGCCACGCCCAAGGCGGTCATCACTCTTGAGAAGCGGACCGGTTCCAAGACCGTTACGAAGGTCAGCAACCTAGAGGTCTTCGGCATCGTCCCCACCCTTTTGGCAGAAGAGCTCCAAAAGAAGTGTGCCAGTAGTACCAGCGTTACCCAAGCTGTTGGTGCCCCCAAGGGAGTCATGGAAGTCTTGATTCAGGGTGACCAGCGCAAAGTTCTGGATACGGCTCTCACGCGCCGTGGACTAAAGAGCCAATGGATTGATGTGGTGGATAAGACCAAGAAGAAGAAATAGATCTAGGAAGTGGGATCTTTTTGCATTGCATGTTAGCATTACAGGGACCTATCTTGGGACTAGATACCAGAAGAATCATCAAATGCAATGGCTATGACATGCCCTATCTCAAGCTTGAGTTTATACGTAGAGAGGTTGACCAATGACCAGGTCAGACGGCCATCGAGGGCATTGGACAAGGTGGGCGGTGGATAAGGCGGCCAAAATGGGCGTTAAATTGCCGGTAGAAGTTTCCATAGAAATGTAAACAAGACAAACAAGGAGATCTGGCGTTTGGAGTGGGTCGGGTATCCACTACATACAATCGGATGCAACTCTCTTACACCTACACATCCTATTCGGAAACTTTGCTATCGGATCTTGTACCGGCAGCTCCTCAGCTCAACTATATTTCTTTGGAACATAAAGACTATCTTGCTGATTTGGATGGAATTTGGGTAATTGATAGATTCTGTACATAGAGATCAAAATGTTTCTTTGAAATTCATTTATACTTCTGTCACCGCAGTCTACTCTACAGTTTCAATCGGATTTTGAGCAGTCTAATAATTCCATTCATAAAAAGAAAAAAAAAGTATAAACAGAGGTTTAAAAGTAAACCCCTCATCTCCCATAAAAAAAGGAGGAAAAGGAAGAAAAAGAAATGCAACGCTGTACCAGTCCATGTAAGGTATTTTTGTTACATAAAGGGCCACTCCAAGAGTAGAAGCCCAAGACAGGATACCCGATCCAGCCTAGAAGAATCAACCAAACCAAATCCAACCACGAGAAAAAGATCGTTCTCTGCTCATTCTCATTGTCTATTTCATGACCACCAAGGACCCTTCTAGTTGATGGTAATATCACGGGCGTGCACCTTGTCATTGCTGACCATCCACCGGAAGGTCTGGCGCAGCAGCTTGAGAACCTCAGCGGCGCTCAGGGAGCTGAGGTAGGACATCCAGTCGCTGGAGACGTAGTCCGATTCACCGGAGGTATTTGAGGTGGTAGATGAGCCAGAGCCAGAAGTAGAGCCAGAGCCAGCGGTAGAGCCAGAGCTGGAGGAGCCAGAAGACTCGGAGCTAGAGCCAGAGCTAGAAGATCCGGAGACAACGCTGGGAGAGACTGTCTGGACAGGCTCGCTTCCCTCGGTGATGGTAGTGGTAACAGCGACGACAACCGGGACAGCGCTGGTAGTCTGCACAACAGACTTGTCAGTAAGAGTAACCATTTCGGTGACCCAGGAGGTGCTGGTCTCGGTCATGGTGATCACGACGGGGGTAGCAACGACGAGGGTAGCAGTGGCAGACTGCTTCTGCTGAGCGCCGCTAGGAGCGGAGAACTGAAGAGCAGGAGCAGATGTGAAGCGGGGACCACCAGGTCCGCGGCTGAAGGACGGACGCCATCCGTTGGAAGAGTTGGAGAAGGGTGGGGTGGAAGAGGGGCTCCAGGTTGGGAAGGCACTGACGATTGATGAGCTGGGAGTAGTTGTGGGCACAACCTCCACGGATGCAGGGCTGCTGGTGACCTCTGCGCTTGCGGTGGTGACGGCAGCGGCGGTAGTGACAGCATCGGCAGAAGTAACGGCAGTGGCGGTGGAAGAAGCGGCGGTGGAGGCAGCGGTAGCTGCGGCGGCGCCGACGGTGTACAGGGTAGGGCCGGGGATATCGTAGGTGCTCAGGGAGGTATAAATGTTGATCAGAATACCGGGGTCGGTGTTCTTGTACAGGGCGGTACCCAGGGTACCGGAAGGAGTGGCACTACCGCCGCCGGTGACCTTCAGGTTGATACACTGGGGGTAGTTCTGGGCGCCGTTGGTCTCCTCGGCGGAGTGGAGAGCGATGATCTCGTGACGGAGGACGTAGTTTCCATCGGCGATGTCGCTGGGGACGGTGACAGTACGGCTGTTGTTGTTGGCGATGAGCTTGTCAGTTGCCCAGGTACCGGGCTCCGTGGTGTCGCTGATCAAACCACCCTGGTCAATTTTGAAGAACTCCAAAGCGGTCTTGTCAACGTCGTCACAGTCGCCGTTACAGTTGGCCATGTAGGTAATGACAGGACCGTGGTGGCTGGTAGGCCAGGTGGTCCACTGGAGCTCGACGGAGCCACCAGCCTTCACAGGTGCCTCCAAAGCAGCTGGCTGGGCATCCTTGTGGCAGATGATGTTGGAGTTGGCGTACTCAGAGCCATCGATGTAGCCCAGATCGGTTTCTTGCTCTGACCAGGCAATGAGCTCTGGGGGGTCACTCTCGTAAGGGTACTCGGTGACAATGTATCCACCGTAGTAGGTATCGTCAACGACGATTCCGCTCACGTAACCGTGGCCAGCCACCAAGGCAGCGGATCCGAGGATCAATCCAGAAATCTTGGACAGAGACATATTTCAGTCGATTTTGGTAAAAGAACGCACAGCGTTTGATAGTCGAAAAAAGAATGACAAAATGGGGACTTCAAGTCAACCCGATGAAGAGAACGGAAGGTACTAGACCTGGAGAAAAGAAAGAATGGAGCAGAAAAGACTGATGAGCGAACAAAATTCAGTCCTAGAGGCCTTTGCCCAGCTTTATATCCAGCTTCATCGGTTGTAGGCACGGGCATAGCTTCTTTCGGGTCATGATATCCGAACCAATAACTCCACTTTCATGGCAGCTCCATCATGGCTGGCCGTCCCTAATTCACGGAAGTCTCTCTTTTCATGGTTCTCAGACATATCCACTGGCTTGTTTGGTTGGCCATAGGTGGAGAATCTCCAGCGACTAAACGGGTAGTGCGCCGAGGTGTGAGATAGATGAGGAGCAGTGTCTGCAAAGCGCCGAGGGTCCTGCTAAAAAGCCACATTAATTAAGGTACATAGGCTTGGCATCGCTCTGGAGACCTTTAGGGCGAGCTCAAACCACTAGTTGGTGGCCGTCGATCTTGGGCGGCTCTCTGCGACATCTTAGGTTTCACCCTATTATCCAGCCCCCTTCAATTGGCTGGACCCTGCAGCGTACCTGATAGATCATCACTTGAAATATCTGTTCTGCCAAGTTGATATCAAAGCTTCTGCTCAAAGCAATTTCATGCTAGGGTCACAAAGCTTAGTCCTTGTTAGGGGGCCACATGGAAGGTTAGTGGGGTTTGTGGTTCAAAGACAAATTGTTTTGAGTGGTCTGGTCGACTACGTGGCCTTCGATTAAGAAACTTCAGAAACAAAACAATTGACACTACCTAAGCGAGCTGTCAAACGTCAACCTGATTCTAGGTTTAGATACGAGTGATGATCGGCATTCCAACGTCCGTTGGCAGATCACGTTGGGTCACGGGGCTCGGGTCTTGGTTCTGACCGTATGCCGAGATCTGGGACATCATTTCGAAGAGTTACGTACATTACGAAAATGATGGAATAGACCACCATGCCCCTTGTTTGTTTGACCACAATCAATATAATGTTAGCGAGGGGCAACTGCAGTGGAGAATTAGTCTGAAACACCGGGTGCGCTCGGCACGCCGCCCATGTTGAAGTCCGGGAGCGCCCCGTTAATTCGAGGCTCTAGAAGCAATATCGATATGGAGTCACCGAAGTACCATCAATCCTAGTTTGAGACATTGGCGTGGGGCTTGTTGTCGGACCTACTAGTCCCCTTTGCAATTTTATCGCCTTGACTACCAGGAATTCTGATGAATCCTGATAAGAGAAATACTGTAGCCACGGTAAAAAGTCGGGTGCCCATTCTTAAGCCACCAGGCGAAGGAATTGGGCATTTCAAGTATCTGTTCCTAGGGCAAGTCCATTGCGTACATTAGAGAGCCCCTCTCATGCAGCCAAGACAAGCTGTCAAGGCGTTTTGACCCCGGGAATCTATTATCGGGCTCGGAACCAGGGATCTGGCCGCGTATGGGCGTAAATAGTCCGGCTTTTGAGCCGATAAGCCGGCACGTCGCAAAATCTCTGATGATTATTTGTCTCCTGAATCCAAACTATGTTTGTCGGTGCTCAAGAAGCTACGTATGTTCTCGGGCCAATTGTTACAAGGATACCTAGTATAGAGAGCCCAGAGGTCTGGCGCAGCGAATAGCGTTGGAGAAGAGTCGATCATGCCTGAGAGTAGGCGATCTGCATCAATGATGATGCCTATTATCAGTATCGCCCTGAAGTCTTGGTCGCAAGATAGTGGCACAGTGATGTGACACAAGGGAGCACGATACGGATTACTATTCAGCAATGCAGGCTGCACCCAATCACTCACCGGTTTATCTGTGCTTAGTGCCGCGAGGGGTTTAGGGGGGTGAATCATTTGTGGCGGATCATTCCAAGGACAGTCGGGCGCATTACTCTTAACTCGGGAAGTCAACACAAATTCATGTCGGGGTTACACGGGTTGAACAGTACAGAAGTAGATCGGACATCATATAAGTAGAAAGGTAGGGAAATGGAACGAATCAAAGCGATTGAACTCTAGGGATTGTAAACCCGCGTATTGGCCACCGCTTATGGCTGCCTCAGGTACCAATATCCACACCGTAACAACTTTCTAGAAGAACTGGATTATATCTGGGGTAGATATACATATACGGTCAACCGCTGTATTATTTTCTCTCTCCTTATATTTTGTCCCTCTTCATCTCATCTACTTGATCCCAGCCAGTAACAAAGTGATTGTTCTTATTCGCCCCTCGCACGTTCCGTTTCTGCCGGTCTGGATCCGCGCTCACACTTTTCCCGCTCTCCTTTCTCGACTCCACACAGGCAGTCGCTTTCTTTACCCCAGCAACTTTACTCATCCCAACCGTTTTTTCGACTTTCTACACTCTTGTTCCAGGAGCCATGGTCATTGACGACCGGTCCTGGTACACTGCGTGAAAGTCTCTACAGATACTATACCCTTACTCATTCCCTCCGGAACCCCGTCTTTCCCCGATCGCTATCCCACCACCCACGCGACAATCGCAACATTTAAATTCAAGACGACTCGAGGGTGGTCGCAGCAAACATCTGTCGATTTACAGAAACAAGGAAAGGGCAACCGAACTATGGGACCATCAGACGCACCCTCCTCGCCGACATTTCCTGCCCTGGATCCTATCATAATGGACGATGAGATGGAGTCTACATTCCGCAACGCCAACATGGATTTCCTTGACCCTACAAAACTCGAGATCCCCTCGGGGTCTGCTGGAGGAGATTTTGATGATCTATTCGCCCATGTCACCCACAGTCGCTCCAATGCCGCCCCGGAGTCGTCCAAGGCTTATCAAGACCAACACCCCCTGAGACAACCACCGTTGATGGCAGCAGAGTCACCAGCAGAGTCGCCAGACAATTCGAGCCGCAGCTCTTCCTCGGAATCTCCACGTAATCATCACCGCCATGCCTCGGTCGCCTCAACAAACTCCGCCGCACATAGTGAAAATCCGTTGACCTCCGCCGGTTTCTCAACAGAAGATTGGATGCGCCCTGAACTGTCATCTGTGAAGGAAGAGTCGCCATTTACAATTGAACCGTCTTATCCCATGGACGGTTTTTCCATGGACCCTGACTTGGAGTCGAGCAACAAGGCTATGGATGCAGCCTTCGATTTTGAAAGCGCTGCGAGCAGCCCCAGCCCACTGAAAACCGAGAACCCTCCACAACCCAATCACCCGAACGCATCCCAATCACAATTCTGGAGTCCTACGACAGCTCCCGCTGCAGCGCCATCGAACGAGGCTCCCGTCGCAACCAGATCATCGGTGAGTCATGGAATGGAGTTTTCTGGCAGGAATTGGTTCTAACACTCCCCAGCAGGCCCCGGCTCCCGGATCGCCCTTCTTCCCTTTCGGTCTCAAAGAACAGTCTCCATTCTCGGGCACATTTCGTAATGATTCGGAGAGGTTGGCTGCTTCACAATGGGGCACCCAGTCTCAGTCTCCGTCATCGCTGTTGGAAGAAAGCTTCGGCGGCATTAACATGAACGGGCAGTCACCTCTACACCAAGCAATGTCGCCCAGCATGAACTTCGGCTCGCCTGCTGCATACCCATTCCCCGTCAATTTCGGCTCGTCACCGGCTCAGCCGGTGGATACTACTAATTCAGTCCAGCCCATTCTCACGGTTCATCCGACCTCCCTCAAATCGCGTGTTGAAACCCAAATTCCGATCCGATTAACTCTATCCCCGCTGCCGGCCAGCGTGAAGAAACTGCGCCTCCCTTCTCACACCATCTCTAAACTCAAATTCCTTGCCTCCGCTGCTACCGAACCCTCGCCCGACACTCTGCAACTCTATACAAGTCTCGTATGTACTAGTGCAATGCAAGATCGTGAAAAGTTAAAACGAGCTTTTGCACGCACAAGGGGTGAAAGATACCAAAACGGGAACGGTTCGAAAGAAGACCAGCCTTTGGAAGGTGGAGATGTGGTGATCTGCGGAGGTTGTATACAACGAGAACGGAAACGTGCTTCTCGAAAGAAGCAACGGAAGCCCGAAGAGGATGAGCTGTTTCAAAAGGACGAGGAAAAGAGAGTCATTGTCTTCAACACGAGTGAGATCAAGGAATGGACCGAGCCGCCTAAGAACACTTCAACCGGCTATGACATGCCACCCGCTCCCCCGGGATCGATGCAAGTAGAACTTCCGATGCGAATCGCTTGTTACTGTCGGCACCAGAATGAGAAGCTTGGGTTCCAGGTTATCTTTACCATCAAGGATCATTTGAACAATGTCGTTTCTCAGGCAATTACCAATTCAATCATGATCACAGATGATCACAAGACCCAGGCTCCTGCCGCCCCAGTACCAACAGGTCCTTCGCCTTCATTGCCAGATGGAAGTCAGTTGCCTGGCGTTGGTGTCTTCTCTTCGGGGTCGAATCCGGACAACGGCAAAGGTGCGAATAATGCGTTTGCATCCCCTCAGTCGCCTACGGATCTCCAGGGTCTTCAACAAAGGTTCAATTCGCAGTACCAGCTTACACCAAGCTCTTTTGCTGCTGTTCAAGGCTCGGCTAATGGCACTTCTGCGCCTTCACACACTTCCCGCAGCCTGTCTCGGCAGGCATCGCCAACTGATTTCCCTGGCCCACAATCCAAACGACGGAAGCACAGCAGTTCTGGGAGACTACCATCAGAATTGACCATGACAAGAATGGAGACACCGCAATCATCATCAGCTGCAATGAACGCTGCACAACTTGCTGCTGCTCGCGGATATGCTTCTCCGACGGAACGGCCGTTTGTGACACCTTCATCCATGAACGGGCAGTACGGAAATGGACCACCGACTCCCAACCAAACCAATGACAACAATCCCTTCTTTAATCCCACCCCAGCTCAACGCCAGAGCTTGGATAGCTTGGCCCATCAGCCTCTGGGGTCCGCACCCAACTCTGCTCAGCCTAGTCGGCCAGGAACACCCGGTACATCTGGTCGCAACGGTTTCCAAGATCCTAACCTTGCGCTTGCTCTTGGTGCCAATTCTGCAAGCCAAATATGGCCTCCCCTTGCCGCCACGCCCAGCCGTCTTCCTTCGGTTATCCATAAGCTGGTCCCAGCGGAAGGGTCAATTATTGGAGGTACAGAGGTCACTTTGTTAGGTAGCGGCTTCTATCCTGGTATGGAGGTTGTCTTTGGCGATACACTTGCGACTACTACGACATTCTGGGGAGACAAATGCCTTAACTGTCTGACTCCACCGGCGCTCCAGCCTGGTCTGGTGTCGGTCATGTTCAAACATGAACACCCGACTTTTGGCCAAGTACAGCAACCCCAGCCTCTCATGCCCAAGCAACAACTCTTTTTCAGATACGTGGATGATCGTGAGCTTCAGATGTATCGTTTAGCTCTCAATATCCTTGGTCAGAAATTGGGCAGCCAGGCGGATGCATTCCAAACAGCCCAGCAAATTATGGGGAGCGATCCGAATGCCTTTTTGAACATGCAAAAAGACATGCAGGGCGGTTCCTCCGGTGGTCATCAGCGGCATGTACCAGGAATGGAGGCTCAGGGCAAGCTCAGTGATCTTGACTCCAAGATGCTGACCTATCTTGAGTTCATCGATCTTGATGATAGCCCGCGGCCTCCTCGCTTCAACTCTCGCAGCATAACTGGACAGACCCTCCTGCACTTTGCGGCTTCCTTGGGACTGACTCGGTTTGTTGCGGGATTGTTGGCTCGTGGTGCCAATCCCGATGTGCAGGACAACACCGGCAACGCACCAATGCATCTGGCTGCTCTTCACAGCCATGCCCACATTGTTCATCGACTCCGTCTGGCTGGTGCCAACGCTAATGCTCGGAGCGTGCGTGGCTTCACTCCTGCTGACCTTGCTACATCGTTGCCTACACACCAGGCTGCTCTGCTGCCTTCTCGTCATTACCGTTCTCGCAGCGTTGGGTCTCTCACTTCACGCCGCAGGCATAGCAGCTCTGCTTCTCTCAGTTCCCTTTGGGAGGCATCATCCGCCTCTGGGTCCCTCGGCCATGCCGTTGATGACTCGGAAGAGCTGGAAGACAGTGAAGATTTCGACAGCGAGGATTCTGACGACATGCCTCTCCATTTCAGCACCTCTCGACGATCGAGTATGCACCAAGATGTCGTTCCCTCAGTTGTGGATGGTGGTGAGCAAGTGGTGGGCCATGCTGATACCCCAGGCTTCTCTCCGCCCGCGGCAGTCGTCGCATGGCGGAATCAGCTGGCTGCACAAATCAATCACTTCCAGCAGAGTATGGCTAATGCTTTCCCCAATATCCCTGCTTTGCCGCCAATGCCTGCTCTACCTCCACTGCCCGCTTTACCGGACTACCAGGCCAATCAGATGATGCGTCGCATCACTAATCTTGTGCCTCATCGTCCAGTGGCTGATGGTTGGTGGGATTACCTGAAGGGCAACACTGCCCAAACCCATACACAGCCGCCTTCCTACGATGAACTGTATCCGCACCAGCTGGCTCGTGAGGATGAGGCTGAGATGAAGAAAACATCTTTGCTACGTGCGGCGACAGAGGCTGCATTAGATGAACACTTTGAAGCTCAGAGCACTGTTGTTGCCTCCACATCTGCGGCTGCCGCAGCTGCCGCCGCCCCTACCCCCGAACGCCCACGATCGGCGAAGGATGAGCTCAAGGATATCACCATTGGGAAAAAGCTCATTTCAAGGGAGCAGCAGAAGCATCTTCGAGAGCATCAGGCCCGTCGCATGAAGGGGTTGGGTAGCGACCGAAACCTCTATTTCATTTGGGTAAGTCCTCTGGTATCTGTAAATGACCAAAACAGTAAACTGACCCTTTTTAGATTCCCCTTCTTCTCTTGGTTATTTGCGCATGGGTACGGAACTATGTACCTGGAATTTGGCAAGGCGTCACGGACAGCTTTGATTTTGTGAAGACTCGCTATGCACAGCGGGCTGTGGAAATAGGTATCTAGGATCTCCTTTGTTTTTTTTCTCTCTCTTTCATCTGCGAATCCGGTGTTTCTATCTGAGCGAGTTACATCCCCCATCTACCCCTATTGGCACATCTTCTATTTTTTTGTTATATTTTGCGTATAATGACAGGGTACGACTACATATACATTCAAGCTTGCAGAAGCATGGTCCTTGCTGGCCTTTTTGTATTGAGCATAGACCAATCAACATTTATGTAAATCTCTCCAACGGCAGTTATAAAACGTATGTGTATCCTAATAACTATGATTGAGATTCCCTGGGAAGAGCGATTGGAGGAAAAAGTTAGCAAAAGTAAAGGAAACCCAGGATTAAGGGTTGATTCCAACACCAAAAAGGCAAGTTATAGACAATGCCAAGATGCGGCCTGTGCGCCCCCATAGCTGGCCTCGGGGAGTTTGCAACTTCAACATCCCCGCGACTTCACCAATACTTTCTCAAAGTATAGTGAGGTATACAGCAGCTTGTGGTACTTGGATCGGAATGCTCTGAGCGCCATTGGCCCTCTCCCGAATTGCGCCCGGGAATCATGGACCCCTCGCAGGCGGCCTCGAGCAATGTGACCGGTAGCAAACCCCCAAGTATGAGGACTTTGGAGATATCAACGCTAATTAGCTATGACGAAAAGTGGAATACACGGATCCATCAGGCCTATTCCCCCAAATTCAATCCATTATCGAATCGAAACTCCCCCTGAAGAACCTCCACTGGAAATCACCAACCCGACCCGTTCGGTCAATCGAATCGCTCCGCATCGGCTTTGTTTCTGCACAGACTGAAAGTGCTGAACCCAAGCCATCTAGTGATGGTGCTGGCACTGGCACAGTTACACACAGGCGACACCAGATCCCTGGCTTGCGACAAACTCCATACCTGAAGGTCTTCCTCCTCCGCTGTGACGATAACGACACATACAAAGCTACGGCGCGCAAAACACTACGCGATTGGATCAAGGCCCAAGGAGCGTCGAGTACTTCGCAATCGACTGGAACGGCTGGTAGCAGTCAAGAAAAGCACGATGCCTTTGAGTGGCTAATTCTACATGTGGTTCAGGATGGAGACGGTGCGGAGAAGGCACCCACGCCGACGTCAAAATGGGGTCGGGGTACAACTACCATCCTGGAGAAGGTCAAGGCCGACTTCAATGGGTCTTCCAAGACCGCCGTGGATCGTGTGGCACAGCTTCGGTTGCCCAAGATAGGGACGACCAAGTCCCCTGAATTGGCTGAGCAGCTGGAAGACTTGATTGACAAGATGAAGAATGGAATTCTGGCTTCCTTCGATTTGCGCGTGGCTCAGTATGAAGAAGATATCAAGGAAAAGGATTCCCAGCGCAATCTTCCTGGGTGGAACTTTTGCACCTTCTTTATCCTCAAAGAGGGCCTCGCGCGGGGATTCGAGAATGTTGGTCTCTTCGATGATGCGCTGGCTGGGTATGATGAGCTATCTGTCGGCTTGGATGCGGCTATTCGAGACCAGGTCGAAGGAAATGGCGGTCAGCATGGTGGTGAACTCTTGACTTCTAGCAGTATTCTGATAGAAGAAGCCAAAAAAGCACTGGAGGCTGGACCTGTGGCCGATGACAGCCAGGAAACTGATTCCGCCCAACTAAAGATCCGACCAGAGGATTATCCACTCGTTTCCACCAAGATGCCGTATCGAGAAATGATCCTAGGAAGCAACATCTCCATCTTCAACTTCCGCACCTATCTCTTCTCTCGGCAACTGGCTTTGCTTCTACGAGCTGCAAGAGCTCCATCACTCCTTGGAAATGAGACAGCTACCCGTGATAAGAAGCCGGAAAATCTCATGCTGCTTTCGGAGATCTGTGAAAGGTCCACGGAGTTCATCAGTCTCGCCGCGCGAACCTTCCGCTATGATCTCGAGGCTGGGTTGGAGGATGTGCAAAACGAGGCCAAGGCAAACTTCATCAACAATGCCGTGTCTTCGTGGGCCTATTCGGCGGCCTTGCAAATTCTGGATCAAACCTACACCACCAGTCTCACAATTCCCGAATCCTCTCTTTATGCGGTGGCACAGGTTGCCGATGCCTCGAACTCTGGTGCACCGATGACAGAAAGCCGCGCTGAGGTACCTCGCCGGAATAGCTCACTGGCATCAGGTTCCTCTCGTCCTGGTCGTCCGTTGACGCAGGATATGTCTGATGTAGGATCGCTCCAGCGCAGAATGACTTTAGAACATCCACAGCAAGCTCCTGTTATCACTCTAAAGACCGGCTCTGAGCAGCTGGCATCTGGAAGGGGAGCACTGTTTTTGTTCGCGCGGAGATCCCTTGAGGAGATTGCGCGTCGACGGGGCTGGTCGGAGAAATGGACCGATCTTGGCCTCCTTTTTGATGATAGTCATAGCTCTGGGGCGGGCGGTCTATCGAATGTCTCCTTGGATGATGAGGGTGATTCCAAGCCACAAGAGGATACAGAGACAAAGCAGTCCTCTCTGGCTGGAATCGAGCTACCTGCACTGAAGGCTGCACTGAAATCCAAAGATACATTCTGGTCGTCTTACGAGGACCTCACCGACCGCATTATCTGCCACAACATGGCAGCCAGCCGTACTAACTCTGCTGAACTTGCACTCGCCGACATTGCCATTCTACGGTTCCGCCAGGCCGATTACGAGACAGCTGCTTCATATTTCCACCAGATGGCTCCATTTTACGGCAGTAAAAATTGGACTGTCCTGGAGGGTACCATGCTCGAGCTCTATGCCCGGTGCTTGAAGGAACTCAAACGTCACGAAGATTATGTCCGTATGGTACTGAAGCTGCTCTCCAAGTTTGCTTCATTTTCACAATCCCAGCTATCAGATAGACAGAGGGCCCTGTCTACGCCAACCTCAATGTTAGAACAGGAACAGCTTTCTGGATATGTTTCCGATCTTTTCCAGGGTCTGGGATGTCTACAAAAGGACGTTACGACATCTTTGGTTGATTTCTTTGCGGATCTACAAGTTGACCCTGCCATTCGACTTTATGATGACAAGGATGGATTCCAGATCCAGATGGGTTTGCGCTTTTTACTGGGCCCGCAAATTGAAATAGATTCAATCAAGGTCAGGCTGGTCAGCGCCAGTCCCTCTCAAAATGCGGAGCATTGGATTGAAGGATCTACCAATTTTGTGATTAAGTCAACGAAGACGAAGATCCTCATTGACTCTCTGGTAAGTCGACATATTATATGACGATATGGAGACTATCATGGCTAACCCTACCTTAGACTACTCTCCAAGGCAAATACTTTGTAGACCGCCTAGAGATGAAATCTGGAAACCTTGTTTTCGCATTCAACAGTAACCAACATTCATATCTACCAGTTGGATTTCGGGAGGCAAACGATGCAGATGGCACCGATCACCGCCCATACATCTACTGCTACCCTCCGCCAGAGGGCCTTCAGGCGAAAATTGTGTCACCACACTCAATCAATCTAGAGGCTATGCGCACGCTGGAGCTGGAACTCTCCAGTGGGCGGAATGACATCAAGAGCGGCACTGTTCGTGTACGACCGGCCACAGCAGGGCTCCGTCTCCGGATCGCGGAGGCAGAGGTTGTGGAAGGTGAGCTAGAAGTCGTGGCCAATAACGACTCTGGAACTATAGAGTTTACACACTTGCCAACACGATCGTTTGTGCGATTACGGATCCCTTACACAGTGGAAGAAGCTTTCACAACCCTTTCCGCGCGAGCAGAAGTCACGTACGAGACGGAAAAGGGCCGATTTGCTTCTTCGACTGTGCATAACGTTGTTGCCACGCTCCCCATCTCCGTGAACGTGCAGGACATTTTCAAGGATGAAATCCTCTTCTCACGTTTCACGGTCAGCCCCGCCATGATGATCCCTCTCCGAATCACCAATTGCAGCCTGCCCAGCTCAGAGGCCTATGACGTGCAGTCTAGTATCACGGGCCCCGTCGCTCTGGACGTGTTCCCTAAGCAGCCCGCGTCCCTCCTTTACAAGATTCGTCCGTTAGGGAGCACGGCCACATCGACCGATGCCCCTGCCTTGGGAAAACGGAGTCTCCGCCTGCGTGTTGACTTCACATGTGTGGATGATGAGTGCTTTGATGCCATTGAGAAGCTGTTTTTGGCCGCAATTGAGTCGAGCCCCTACAGTCAATATGCATCTCTACTTGCATCCCATCTTGTCGGCAGTTTCCGGACTCGACTATCTACCTCAGACATGGAAGTAATTGGCCTTGTAAGAGAATTGGAGATGCTCCCCTACCGGACTGTGCGCTGGGATGAACTGTTGGATGGACTTAAAGAACGCACCGAGGACGTGCGCCAGTGGCTGATGGCGTGGCACGAGGTAAGTTGATTTGCTATGCATTCCCACCTATTCTTTTATCCTCTTTGTATTAATTTCCCACAGAGCAACTCGATTATTCGACTCCCATCTCAACCTACAATCCCCACCCGCTGTATTATCATCCCTGTTGAAATTCCCGAGATCCAAGTGGTTCACACGGCCGAGCTGCAGCTCCAGCCAGGACTGAATGTGTCCTCTGGCTCTTCCCACGCGGCCGTGGGCCAGATGATTCCAGCCGAGCTTACCCTTCGCCACACCCGCCGTTGGTGCTCCCCAACAAACCAAGAGCATGCAGGTCAACCGTTGGAATGCTCCTACGAGATCCACGCAAACCCCGAGCTCTGGCTCCTCGGCGGTCGTCGACGCGGAAACTTCCTAGCACGTGAGGGCGAAACCACCCGCTTCACCATTCTTCTCCTCCCCCAGAAACCCGGTCATCTCCTTCTGCCTGGCTTGGAAATTCGCACATTTGCCCCATCGCATCTGCCCAACCCCTCACCAGCCAAGACGGATTCCACTACGGGCGCCCCCGCGGGACCTAATCAGCGGCACCCGATTCCCTGTGAAGTGGATTATCGCAATCACGGGGAAACGGTCCTAGTGCTGCCAGATCTGCGCAAGACCACGGTCAGTCTCAGCGCCTCGGGCAGTCCAGGTGGGGCATCGTGGCTAGTGGATTCGGAGCGACGAGCAGAAGTGCATTAATGATTAAACATCCTTGCTTTTGCTTTTTCCGGTCTTGCGCATGCCAGATGGACGTGTATATAGATCTACGAGACATGAATATGATTTGTACAACCATAGCCACAAGTATAGGAGATTGTGTTACATGCAATTTACCCCTATTCACATTAATTTATCACTATAAAGTGCTCTTGAACAAGGTAAAGGTAAACCCTAAGATTATCGATACACGTGGGCAAAGCTCCTGTTTTGCGTTTTGCAAAATAACAGAGGTGGGGGCCCGCTGATTGGTGGGGGCTCCTCAACAAAACACTCGGCGGGTCCGGCCACGGCCCAACAAGCCCCCCTGTGAGAGTATCCGCCACACCGGCCGAGTTATCTCCAATCTTACACCGTCTAAAGGTGATCATGCCATTGGAAAGCCTAGAATTGGCTCATACAATTCGTCTGGAAGAACATCAAATATAGCTCATAGTAGGTATGTCCTATCTTTCTGTTAGGTAATTCTTTCAGGATACGGCCAAGTGTAGGTGTGTAAAATATGTAAGATACTCCACTCCTTACCTATCAATACCATCAACAAATTCTTAATGAACCATCACATGTCGGCGCATGTCAATTGCCACCAAACAGCGTGGACCAATCCACAGCGTGATATTGTGTATGGGCGCGAGCACGAAAATGACCCGCCGAGGCAGTCGATCTACGCACCCGGGCCCGCATGTGATGAATATCAGAGAGTTTCACCCTACAAATTATCTTGAAAGTAGAAACCTTGGAATGCAGTCAAGGGTTCATTGATCAAGTTATCACAGCCTAGATCAATCGATATGTCTCTTATCTTTGACACTTTAAATACTGGAACCATCCGGACCGAGTATCGTGGATAGTAGAATAAAATTTCCGGTTTAAGTGTTGAGAGCCTAATTAGGTTTAGGACCCGATCCCGGTTTGTCGCCACGATAGGCATTTCCACTAGCTCAAAGTT
This sequence comes from Penicillium sp. S1602, assembly GCA_023626355.1. Lineage (NCBI taxonomy): Eukaryota > Fungi > Ascomycota > Eurotiomycetes > Eurotiales > Aspergillaceae > Penicillium > Penicillium sp. S1602. The sequence continues at coordinate 1,339,628 of JAMAGW010000004.1, forward strand.
CAGAGTTCAAAGTTCCCCCAGGCCTGAAGAACCACTAGGTGGGGCCGAGTATTTTTCACCTTTAATTGTTGGCTAAGCCGCAGCTGTGGCGCCTCCGATCTGCCCAACACAATCCAATGATAGAGTTTTAATCAAGATGGATGCATGGTTGTGAGATCGGCTGAAAGAGGAGTTCATGCAGGAAAATATGATATTTTTGAATCGAATCAAATTTTCAACATACAGTATGGGGATTGTCGGGATATGGCGGTATGGAAAGAGCGTAAAAGAAGAATAAAAATTCTTCGATTGTCAAATTCGATGGGGATGGAATCAAGTGGGGATTGGGTTTTTTGCAGAGTATATTTACGAAAATTACATTCAATACACCACTGATTGTAGAGGGAAGGGGGCTTTCAGGGCTGGAGATAATGTACTGATCATACCGTGACCGTACATGTATCCTCCACGGACCCATGGACCCCCAGTTTCGGTCCCTTTTTTTTTTCTTTTTTTTTCTTGACATTCTCGAAGCTGATCTTCTCCCTATTTCTTGCTCGGTTCGTTTTCCTATTTCTCGGGGTTAGCGTCAGCAAATTTCTTAACCTTCTCCTTTCCCTTGCCTTTTAACCTCGGGGGTAATCGTCAATCTTGAAACTTGTGTAACAAGGTCAAAAAATTCATCCTTAGGTATGTTGATGCACTCTCGGACTGACCGAGAACTGGACACTGACCTTCCCCACTCGTATAGCTGCTGAGAGAACTGCGTGGGTTAGCTCCAATCCAACGCAACTCCTGCATCCCCCCTTCCTCAATACGGAATTTCGTCGGTCGATTGGACGACGAACGTATAATAGCATCGGAGAGACACTGTACAGATTGACTGTATAAATTCTTTGTCTTCGCCATGTCGTCCACTGCTATTCCCAAGCGCACTGCGCTTCGTCGCAACCCCACCACCGACTCGTCCATTATCGATTCGGTCTCGGCTTCGCCCTTCGACAGCCCCCGCCATTCGCCCTCGTCGACTTCCCTGTCCTCCATGGCTTCGGAGCAGGAGGCGAGCAAGTTGGTCGATACCTTGGGCAATGAGTTCAAGATCCCCGACTTCACTATCAAGCAGATCCGTGATGCCATCCCCGCGCACTGCTTCCACCGGTCTGCCATCACCAGTCTGTACTATGTCTTCAGGGACTTCGCCATCCTGGGAAGCGTCTTCTACCTCTTCCACAACTATGTCACCCCCGAGACCGTCCCCTTCATGCCCGCTCGCGTGGCTCTGTGGACCCTGTACACTGTCATCCAGGGTCTCGTCGGTACCGGTGTCTGGGTCTTGGCCCACGAGTGTGGTCACCAGGCTTTCTCCCCCTCCAAGGTGCTGAACGACACCGTTGGCTGGGTCTGCCACTCTCTCCTGCTCGTGCCTTACTTCTCCTGGAAGATCTCCCACGGAAAGCACCACAAGGCCACTGGTAACCTTGCCCGTGACATGGTCTTCGTCCCCAAGACCCGTGAAGAGTATGCTTCCCGTACTGGTCGTACCCTGCACGAGCTCGGCGAGCTCATGGAGGAGACCCCCATCCTGACTGCTGGCAACTTGATCGCTCAGCAGCTGTTCGGCTGGCTCATGTACCTCAGCACCAACGTCACTGGCCACAACAACCACGCTAAGCAGCCCGAGGGCCGTGGTAAGGGCAAGGCTAACGGATGGTTCGGTGGTGTCAACCACTTCGACCCTGCTAGCCCTCTGTACGAGTCCAAGGATGCTAAGCTGATTGCCCTGAGTGATCTCGGTCTCTTCCTCACCGGTGCCCTTCTGTACACCATCGGCTCCAAGTTCGGCTGGCTCAACCTGCTGGTCTGGTACGGTATCCCCTACCTCTGGGTGAACCACTGGCTCGGTAAGTTTTCCATTAACCTGCATTCTCTGGTATCAGCATTCTAACATTCATATAGTCGCCATTACCTTCCTCCAGCACACCGACCCCACTCTCCCCCACTACCAGCCCGAGGTCTGGAACTTCGCCCGTGGAGCCGCTGCCACCATCGATCGTGACTTCGGTTTCGTCGGCCGCCACATCTTCCACGGTATTATTGAGACCCACGTTCTGCACCACTATGTCAGCAACATCCCCTTCTACAACGCCGATGAGGCCTCCGAGGCTATCAAGGGCGTCATGGGCTCCCACTACCGCACCGAGGCCCAGACTGGCTGGATTGGCTTCTTCAAGGCCATGTGGACCAGCGCCCGTACCTGCCAGTGGGTTGAGCCGATGGAGGGTGCTACCGGTGAGGGCCAGGGTGTGCTCTTCTTCCGCAACACCAACGGCATCGGTCTCCCTCCTGTCAAGATGGCCAATTAGATGGTCACATATGCATATTTTCTCATGTTTGGACTTGGAAGCGAAAATCTGTCGTTGCTTTATTGATGTCTTTGTTTTTTTTTGTTGATCTTTGGTGTATACTGACTGGCGCGCATACACAAAACATGTGAGATATTGGCGAGGCATAGATGTCAAGATGGTTTGGTCGAAGGGATGATCCCTAGAACCTCCTCTCGTTGATTTTCTCTTTAGATTGTCTTGATTTCCTGTTTTTCTGCGTTGGTCTCTTGACGTGAGCAGAGCAGAGGGGAGGTGATTTGGGGATGAATAATGATCTTTTGAAATCTTAATCGAGACCTGTTGATAATCGAATCTGCTCTTTCGTCCTGTAATTGAATAATCTCATACCGTAGCCTTGGCACTGTATGCCGACACATTAATTTGGTCGAGTCGAGTTTGGTCCCATGCAATCCTTCCGAATTGACAAGATCAAAGCTGCTCAGTTATCTCCAGGTGAACTCAGTCCAGGCAACAATATTCAAAAGCGAGGTCATTCATCAAGACCAGGCAGACCGCCTCGACAGCCTCCAGCTCCAGATCGAATCCAGAGCTTGAGATGTCCTCACAAGATGAGGTGAAAGATGAGTAAAGAACCAAATCCTCAGACTCTTGGGAGTGCAGTGGATCAGTGGCGTGGCGTGGAAGACAAAACAAGGAAGAGCCGTTAGAAACAGGGTTGCGGGGTAAAAAGACCCACGGGATTGGATATCAGGGCCACTTCATTGGTTTGATCACACAATCATAATTTGACATCACTTGTAACCCATAATCTATAACTTTGATTTGTTTATTCGTGAATATGGTGTGAAAGTATACGTTCTTGGTGGTAGATGGAGCATTGTGGGCATGGCGCGATTCATACTAGACTAATTCAATGTTTTATCTACCTAGGTATGAATCAATTATAGAGCTAAAGCTTGAATGCATTAGGTATCATTTTTGTATTCCCTTGTATCTCTTGAAATTAAGAGATATGCATCTCGTCCTGATCCCTAACAGCCTGTGGTAGCTATGTCATGGTGTGTTCGGCCAGTAGCACTTTAGACATGCTAACGCGTTGCGCCAATTTATAGATCTCCCAAGGTGATTCAAGTTCGGGTCGATCAGGTAGGATAGCATACACATATACCACTAGGCTAGAGCTGTTTTCATTTCCAAGGTTGTCAATAAAAGTATTTGAGAGGATCGTAAATTGGTACCTATTTTGATTCTGGTCTTGTTCGGTTATTGAGCCGGTGAATCGTTGGATAGTTCTGTCTATTTATGCAATTACCATTCTCCATGCTATGCAAATATAAACAAGATGGTAAGTGAATATCCCCTCTAAGTTCCCGGTTCCGTTAGATCCGGCAAATGTCACTTTTCCGGCTCGATACTTCGCAACCCTCCTTTCCAAATCTCAAATCCCGTCTCACTATTTCTTGGCCTTGATATTGATTCTGCTTCGTGTCCGTCGGCCACCTGCTCCCTCGATCCAGCAGTCCAAGGAGCAAATACCACTTTCATGATTCGTCGTGTGATTTGCTCCGGCTCGGGAACAATCGGAGACGCAGGTCTTGGAAGTGGTGTTGGTGAGGGTTCTTTGGGGGATTGGGAAGCAGGCTTCTCTTCCTTGGAGATCGGGGCCTCTGATGTGATTTCCCCTGTATGTGTTTGCCGGGCAGTAGCAAATGCAGACTTAACCTCAGGTACCTTTTCCACCTGTTCTTGAGGGGGGCCCATCTGCTCTAAAGGTGTGGATAGAGGGTAGGCACCATCCCAAGGCACAAACATAGAAAGAGTCTCCTTCTTCAGCGCAATGCGACATGCGATCTGCGTCGACCAGAAATAGCCCAGCGCTGGAGTCTTAAGGGCAGTTGTACTGGAATACTCGGTATCTCCCCAGCCAGTGAAGAAACGTTCCTGGTGCAGGAGGCTCATGAGGTCGTTCCGGGCCGGATTCCCGACGAGGTATGAGCCGGCGAATTTGTCATCTTCGGGTGGGTACTGTGATGAAGCGGGGGAAGAAGAAGAAGGGGCATCATACGGTGACTGTGTTGATGGGCCTAATATATCGGTTCTGTTTCGGGGGATTGGCGAGGCAACGCCAGATTCCCGAGCTGCTGGGGTCAAGCCAGACCGTGGGACATCGTTGATAATGGTTTCGACGGTCTCGAACCGGTCTGAGACTTGATTTGCGATGACAATTGCAATGTCCTCTTTCACGGCGAGGTTGCGGAACATGTGGCCTAGCTTGGCGAGTGCAGTGGATCGATTGGAGAGGGCTAGTATGCTGTGTTCGGTATGCTCGGCGCGGTAGTTCGAGGTGAGAGAGTCCATGATGACTAGTCCAACATTATATTTTGTAATTGCAACCGGGAGCTGGTAGTTGAGGATGTGGTCTTGAGTCTCCAGGTCCATGGCGTTGATAGAGAGAACATCCTCAAGCGTCGGAGCCTGGTCTTTGGGGAGGGTCGAGAGGTATGGATGGCATTCGAGTAATTGGGAGAGACGATTCGTGGCTAGCGGATGCTCTGTGGATATGTAGATGGCACGCTTCTGTAATCCACGGGGTTTGGCTAACTGAACGGCCAGGAGGAGGCTAAGGAGGAATTGAGTCTTGCCGCTGCCACTACAGACAGGAGACTATTTGTCAGAAACATTGAATTAACCAATTCTATCACCACGGACCTTTCGCCTGTCACTTCCGTCAGGTATCCTGTTGGAATGCCGCCTCCCAAGAGCGCATCCATGGTGGGGTCCAGTGTGCTGATCATCTCCCATCGCGACGGTTGAAGATTGATCGAGGGACCAAGGGTAACAGCGGCATCTGCATTGATACTCGAGTTAGGCTCTTTCTCTTCCGCAGAATCTATGTTTGTCTGTGTTTTCTGAAAGCCAAGGTCGGCGTGCAGCGCCTCGACAACGCGGACGCAGAGCCGCCGCACGTCTGCGGGGGGAACATGGGCGCGTTTCGCGATCTCAAGCGTGTCAAGGGTGATAAGGTCGACGGTGGTCAGTTTGCTGCGCTCTAACGAAGGCAGGAGATGTGCGTATGGTTTTGTCGCGAAGCCAGGTAAGACTGATAGAAGATCCATAAGAGGCAGAAGCTCGGGAGCTTGCAGACGCGGTTGCCATATCGTGTGGGGCTAATCACTGACCTCGGACATACAACATCACTGCAACTTATTATTCTGGTGCACAAATTGACTGCATTTGGATGGTTTTTTATTTTATTTTCACGGTCGCTATTCATCTACCTATTATCTTTGCCGATTGTAGAAATAAGTCGGGGATTTCGAATCTTAATGATCAACAGGTAACAGATCTCGAGCCCCATGGGGCACGTACACCAAAATATATATCGAAGTCAAGGTTTCCACCTGGGCAATAAAGACCTCGGAAAACATTCGGAACTTGGAATTCTCCGTAACACGAGTACCTGCCCAGGTGCTGTTTTTCTTCCTAGCATCAATAATACATGCCTATATGTAAGCTGCTTCAGAAATGAGAAATAGACGACCTTGAAATCAGCAACATCCCGTCTTGACACGTGAAGTAAAGTAGCAAGTGACCAAGCCTCGGAAGCATTGGAGTTGATCGATGATCGAAATGGTAGACAACGCACAATAAATTCGCTCAGTCTATTTTGATACAGCTCTCTACAGTATTTCGAATTCTACGATCGCCACCGCATAAGTATTTGCATTTGAGTTTCACTATTATCCACCCCGGAGCCACGAACACGTTCTACGAACGAGATCAACCCGATCCTGTCATAAGTGGGTTCTAGCTCAAGTCAGAGGAATATTAGTCTGGCACCCTGCAGTACCTTTGAAGCGTACTCCGTACACAGCCTTAAGAGACCCAAAATGGGGCGTAAGGGTCCGTTCGCTGCTTAATATTCGAAGGTAAGGAAGCGTTGTCGACTAGACCCAACCGGGTATGTATTCGGCTGTCATTGTCTCATTTTAATACGCACTTCAATATTGAAGCCCCTGTGACTCTATAGCAGTGCAGTAGTCAGTTTCAAGTGCAAACTTCTACCTGCACTCTGCGCAGTAGTGATTTCATGCGGTCGATCGCATCAGTCACATACCGCGGATCAGGCGATCATGATTGATTCGCACACCGCAACGGAATGTGAGTGATTTATGTATCTCAAATATAGTAATGTCCGGGTCAATGGGAACCAGAATGAACAAAATACAAATTGGTAACATGGTAACCATGAGCGACGAAACAAAGGTCCAGAAGGTTTGATAAAGAGCCTTGGACGTACACCTGGGCAAAGGTCGCTCTCAAGTACCCGAAACGGAACAGTCCCCAGTCCACATGATTCGCTTGCTGATCTTTTAACTAGCGTAATATTACTAATGAGACGGCAATTTAATGTATTCCTCCGTAACGGACTAGGAAGCCGGGGTCCGGGAGCATGTATCCGAATGGAATTCTTTTGTTTAATTCGCCCTATCTCTATCTGATGTCACCAAACTAGCCGTGACGATCTTGGTTTCATGCAATTTATTCCATTCCACGTGGTATAGCCCCTGCTAACTAGCGGTCTCACATCAGGAATGATATCTACGGTTTCGTATATTGTATAAAAAAATGGCAAAGAATCGGGGGGCCGAGACTTACAGCTTGCATATAGCTAGTGACTCAGAAACAGAGTCATGTTTTCCATCTAGATAACTCAGACTGACCTCAGAAGATATCAGGCAACAAGGTGGATTTAGGGATTCGGAATTCCGTGATCTGGATTGAATGTCTTGCGCTAAGTTTCCCAAAGACCCCTATCAGACCATGTAGCCGCCCCAAGACTTTGCCAATCAATGCATTTCCTAAAGACAAGGATTACTGCATTTGTCAAGCTGTTGAAACCCACTAAAACCTTTTGATATTGCGCGAATAGGTTACATATAGCTCCGGCCATGGGCTAGATGCAAAAAGGGGGCCAAATCCAACTGAAAGTGATAGTTCGGTGCGAGATTGAATGGGGATGGTTATGAGACTACACCGTTCTTGGCATAGACTGGGTTACGTGCATATTGATCTCCTCACCTGACTGTACATTTGTTCTCATGTGAAAGGAGTGAATCACGGAGGGCTCGGAGAACTCCGATATAAGTGGATATGAACCGGGAAATCTGATACAATTCATCGTCTGTTGATGTAACCGGGCAAGTACTCCATTGCCACGTTTTTTTTCTAATTCGAATTAATTTGCCAAGACACTGCCCCCCCTTAATGTGAATCCTTCTGGAATGGCGATCCTGGGAAGTATGGGGTGTCAATCATTTGTTGCCCACTTTTCTCGTCGATCCCGAAACGTGACAGTACAACTCGACGGTTCTACAAATGTTTCATTGGAAGCATACAATGTACTCAAGAAATCATTCTCTTACAATACACGTGGTCGGTGATGTGCGTAGACATGGGTGTGAACGCGTTGACCCTGGTCATTCTGCTCAATTCAAGGCCTTGCATAGTACTTACATAAGTGGACAACCCGACGGCCGACTAGCCGACCGTTATGAAGATCCCCGTTCATTATGATTTCATCGGACCGGATAAGAATTATTGCAAATCACAGTGAGTCAAATTCTGAAAGCACCGCAGACTGGAATTGGCAAAAAGACACCGAACTATATTTTCTATAGCGCGAATGTGAATGCATGAATGTGACCTCCAATTCGAGTTGACCATTGCAGCCCTAAAGTGAATTGGACGATTCTACGTAACATTTTCTAATACCCCGTCGACATGCATAAATGCAGACCCCGAGACTGAAAAAGAGAGCTCGACGGGGAATCAAACCTGCAAAAACAGAAGAGCATAAATCTAGAACATCGATTTGACCGTTGAAGGTCATTTCTGGTGATGTGCAGATTTAAAATCTGCAGCCCACAAGCCGGTTACGAGACTGTAATGTATGGAAACATTGGAATGGGGCCGTGGCTTTGTGCGGTGCGGACCGTCTTCAAGTGGGGGAACGAGATCCCGCGCCATAATTTGAAAGAGTCGTTATAGAACTACGTTCAAGTCTAGGGTAGAACTACGAAAGTCTAGGCGCTGCAAACAGGTTTGATGATTATTCATAAACCCTACGGAGTAGACAACGCACCATGCAAGAAAAAACTCTCCCTGGGCGCTTCTTCAATGCAGCCACAGAAGCAGCTGTAGGGTACGAGCGTATGCGTGCGTTCATGTACGGGAAAAAAGAGTCTTGGCAACAAATCACCGGCCGAGTTGCGGACTCAACCATGACCTGCGTATGTACAGAGGGGAATCAGGGTTTTGAAAAACCGAAATTCTACAATCACAAATGGATGCAGATCAGGATTTACGGCTTGACGGCCCACAGGTGGGGCCAATGGACAGCGGGCAAAAGGCGCCGTTCTTACCAAAAACCGCCTAGTCGGTTCTAAGACCCTCACTGGCTAGGATCTGATTGGGTGGTGCTGGGTCAATGTCGCCAAGATGGAGTGGTCCACGGATTAGGAGGGGAGGAAGGTTTGGATACAAACCCTCAAGACTAGTCTAACGGGAGACTTTGATCTTCCAAATCATTTGTTTCAAAAGTTTTCCTAAGACTTTACTTTCCAGGAGTGATATGATATAAGAATGTGTTCATGCATTGCCTATGTATTCTTGATACACGATCGGTATTGGACCTAACCACGTCAGCAGGGGGAAAAGAAATAATAGATTAGAGACTTGGACGGGAAATGACGGCACCGTGTCTGTATAGTTGCCTTGATCGAGCAGGTTGGCAAAAAGGGTAATATTCATGTTCTTGCAGGATGATTTGCATCCGATCATCTCTTCCCAATCCTGGTCCATAGATGTGGAGAGGAAAAAGAAAAAGGATACACCGGTCCGTTGGACTGGGTTGGATAAGGGAGAGAGCACGATGCCGGGGAAGTTGGAGGATATTCCCTGCTCTAGATCGAGAAGAATGTTTAAAGGATCTACAAGACCAGTCCCAAGGACCATTGGATGGGAATCGACCTTGTATTCTTTCGGTAGGGGAAAAGACAAGCGATCGGATGTGATTCGGGTAGCAATTTGACACGAAAGGAGCCCTAGGAACTCCCGCTAACACTGAACTGGACCAAGCTTGCCTGAAACCGCAGATCGCGGCAACGTAGAGAATTTGACAGCCCCAAAATCATCACGGTTGTCCATTCTTTGGTGATTATCCATCGTCATTGCTTTTCTTTTCGATTTCACGAGAACTCGATCTCTCACCGGAGTAATGAGGAACGAAAACGGAGACTCTTTGTCCGCTTCGTATGGATCCATGGACCGTATGTAAGCTAAGAATAACCGTAGAATCCAACTTTATCGAGTAATAAATCTTGGAAATCCAGTGTATGGTTACAGTGGGGGCCTAGGGTATCGTTACCAATACCGCCTGGGTACATTGTGCATACCGGCGTGGACCATACAAAGACCTCGTACCCAGTCAACGTTGCGTGTCACCCCCTCCCCTTCTCTCTTTCACACCCTCCCACCCTTTCTCTCCGCAGCATTTTTCATCCACTTCTTGCTGGGAGATTTTGCTGAAAGATTATTAACCGACAACGTTTCCCCTGATATTCGAAGACTCTCACGCGGCCTGTTCGCATGTTCCAGCCACATCCGACCGTCATCGATTGACCGCCTGCGATCCTGCCCCAGGGTCGACCCGATCGACCGGTTGGAACCAGGGAACCTCCAACCTGCTTTTCTTCCCGAAGTCTGCGTTCATCATCGACTCTCTCGGTCGATCCGTGGATTCGATTGAATTGGATTTGTACGTCGCGCGCGCCCGAGAACAACCGAATTGTCGACCCGACCCCTACGCCCCCACAAACTTTCTACCTTTCTCTTCGCTTTTTACTGATGTTGCTCCCGACGATAGCTACATCCCTGAACGACACAGAATAATCACCGAGAAGCAGAGGGTTTAAATCATAACCTCAAAATGACGACCCGGGGACCGATCAGGGCTCCGAAAGATTCGGAGGCCTACACCAAACGGGTTACGCGCGATGGCAGAGAGCTCACCTACCAAATGGTTGTCATGCAACAACCGGAGCGTGCTAGGGCTTGTGGTGCTGGAGCCAAGTGTTAGTTTTGTTATCGTTTTGTTTCGTCTTTTCTCCTCCAGCTGACCTGGATCGTAGCCTCTGCCGACCGACGTCCTGTTGACCCGCCTCCCGTGGTGGAATTGCGTATCTTCGAAACCGATCCTAATAACCCCGACAAAGCTACCGATGTAACCTTCGCCTATAATGCCAATTTCTTCCTTTATGCGACACTGGAAAACGCGCGGAATATTGCCCACGGACGGATGGCTGGCCCCCCGTCGTGCCCTGTACTGACCGGTGTCCCGGTTGCTGGCGTGGCATATCTCGATCGTCCGTTACAAGCAGGGTATTTCATCTTCCCCGACTTGTCAGTGCGACATGAGGGTCGATATCGGTTATCTTTCCACCTATATGAAGAGATTAAGGATACGAAGGATACTGACAAGGACTCGGACCTACCCCTCCCGAACCAAGTTACCGGCCCAAATACAGCGAAGCCAGGCTCCCCGCAGTCATTTCTTCACTTCCGCCTCGAGGTCAAATCCGTTCCGTTTGTCGTATATAGTGCGAAGAAGTTCCCTGGCCTGGCCACCAGCACATCGTTGAGTCGTATAATTGCCGAGCAAGGATGCCGTGTTCGCATTCGTCGTGATGTTCGCATGAGACGCCGGGGCGACAAGCACAATGAAGAATATGATTTCGACGAGAATAGAAATGCGGCAGCATACGCTCGGTCCGATCGCTTCTCGACACCAGATCACTACGTGGCGCAATCCGTGGAACGGCCTCGATCAAACAGCCACACCAGCACGGGAGAATCACCATATGGGTATCCACCCGAAATCCAACGGCGGCCGTCGGCACAAGATTATGCCTTCGCCTGTCCACAACCTTACCAGCGACCAATGCCACCGGTCATGGCCAACGCCTCCACTCCGTCATATCAATCACATCTTTCCTTTGGATCAACACCCACTCACTACCCTACGGCTGCTCATATGCCGCCAACTCCTCCACCTCCTGGCATTTATTCACCTCATACCACCTATGCTAATCTTCGACACCAATCCACCGCATCAGAGTACGATATGACACCGGGAGGTTATCCCATGGCACCGCAGATGCAAAATGGCTACCCCAAGAACAATATGAACCAATACCGCGTGGAAGCCGCGAAGCCTACACCCTATTTGATTCAAGATCCGTCACAATATCTGCCACCGGCACATATGATGCGCCCTGACCAAACACCGAATATGGGCAATGGAGGTATGCCGGTAATGAAATCTCTAGCCAGTGAATACGCCAATGTCCAACCGTCTATTGAGGGTATTCCGCCGAGCCCCGGAGGTTACGACTCATTTACAGGCAAGCGAATGGTATATCACACGGGCAACATTGGCTCCAAGCGCACCCACGAAGATTCCTTTGGCATTGATGATCGTTCAATGCAGAACGGCATGCGGCCAGATACCGAGCCTAATCCCAATGCCTACCGAGACTTCTCCGCTGAGAGTCGTGCAGCCTTGATGGCTGAGCTCGGCGTGGAGATGGCCTACAAACGAGCCAACGGCAAGATGGTCATGAAGGTACCTCATTAAAATCCGCTATCCACAAAGATTATTCCTTGATAGGAATTGATCTATTCTTCCCTTCTGCCATGAGCTTGCTCTGACTTTCGCCCCACTTGGAGTTTGGCTCAATCCTCTGCGTCTGGCACCCTTGCATTTTTGTACATGCCTTCCGCTCCCGCTTTTCTACTTGCCTCGTGCCTAGACATACCGATGCATAGTACTCTCACACCTGTTTCTAAGGAAGCTTCTCATTTTATTTTCTTGTTCATGTTCAATTACCCTGGGCAATCGGTCGGTTATGCTGGATTTTGGTTTCTCTATATCCCGATCTGATGATCTCTCATGCGCATTCGTTATTTGACTTGCATTGTTCTTCACACACTCTCTTGGGCTGAGACGAGAGGCGTCCTAAGTCACCCACCAGTCCCTCGATCCCTGCGGGGAAGAGGAAGGTTGGAAGCTTAAAGCAGGAGCTGACTTGGCGTTCCAATCCCACACCCTTATTTATGCGTTTAGGCTGCTATCAACGGACGGTCAAAAGGGCGGCAAAGTTGGGTTGTTCTTTTCTCATTTATTCGAGATTATTTGGTTGCTTTTGCGAAACCGCAGCTCCTTCATATTGGGCACAGAGGACTGGTATATGATAGTGTACATTGGGGATTCTCCAGTGCAATCCATCCCATTCGAGGACTTGCTTAATTATTTATTCACCGACGTCATGGAATGTGGATACCTAGTATTTAGCATTATTGATTTGAATACGATTTCTCATCTTGTCACTTCTGTATCCAGTCACAGAATGTATGCGGATAAGAGATTTACCGCTATGGGGCATGGGGTATGATATTGGCGGGTCTGAGGATAATTTTCCATGAACAATGGAATGATAAGATTGATAATGCTATTCATATTTCTACTGTTTGCTAGGAACCTAGCACATAAGATGTACGGTCTGTGAAGACAAAGTCGAGGTAACAGTGAAACTGTCATTGTGCCGCTCAACTAGCTCTTGAGTATGCGAAATGCTTCAATATTCCAATTAGTAATTCCCAAATAGCAGCAATCCAAATCAATAATCGATCATGCCCCATATTGAACTATTTACCATGATCCTAAAGGTGAAGCATTGGCCACGGCCCCAGTTCGCACGGTGACCAAGGCGGTGATGATAGACGTCTTGGCTGTTCCACAAGCTGCTTCTCTCTCCTTTCCAAACACTTCTCCATTACCATCCAATGGCAATGCATATACTATGGATAAGAGGACAGAGTCAGCATGTGACCAGTGTCACGGCCACAAATTGAAGTGCTCTCCACAACCTCAGGGGTGTGTGCGTTGCAAGAGTATGTCCCCGCTTTTTTTCTGCGGCAATGGGAACATCCGTAACCGTTTTTTAGGATTGCGCATTCGATGTACCTCTGATCGACCGATTAAGAAACGGGGCAGAAAGTCTGCCAGAAAGGAACTTCCACTTTCACCTACTGTTACTTCGGTACATTGACTTGCCTTGAACTTGGATTTGGTTCTGCGTTGGGTTGGCCGTCTAATACCTCTTTAGGATGCACTCGATTATCCGGTGTTGGATTGTCTTCATGATCTTTCGATTTTGAAGCCTGATAAGGAACATGCACGGTAATGCCCGGAATTTGAATTTGAGTTATGTGAAGGTATTTGTTAATGCTTGCTAGGAATTCTACTATACACCTCACACGCTACGAGGCATGTCGACTTTTAGAGCACTTTTTTACCTCGCCCAATCAGGAATTTCATGCTCTACTTGTTCGAAGAGAAAGGTTGCTCAATCAGCGTGCACCGCGACCAACTGAGCCAACTCTACTTCTTTCAATCCTTTGTGTGTCTTGTTTCTCTCAAAAGGTAGACATACGTGACTGATCAGATATAGGCGTTGCCTGCTTCATGCCCTCAGATGAATCATCGGCTCTCCCAGAATCGACCTCAAAAGAACGGGCCGCTTTGGGTCGGTATCTGTTTGACAAGTTAAGTCATTATTTTCATCCGAGAACATTGCCTGGTGCAGATCATGTTTTCGATGATGCCTTGACGGCGTTCATGATGACAAGTATCTCTCCTAGTGAGCAGTCGGTGGAGTCAAGTCTGCATTATTGGCTCGCTTTCCTCAAGTTCATCGTGCAGGAATTGCAGCTATACAAGGATTCACCAATTCTTAGCGAAGATGACAGAGAAGAAAGGAGGAGGTATGGCATCTTAGACTCTGTTTGTCGACCTTGATTGCTAACTTCCTCTAGGTTGTGGTGGGCGTCATATATCATTGATAGACATGTGGCATTATCATTCAATGAACGGCCGCACATACCGGACCAAGAGTGCCAGCTGCTTCCCACACCATCTCCTGATGCAGTCTGGGTTCTGCCAGGTCCATTACTGAGGAGTCCGGAGATCAATTTCCAAGGAACTATGCTTGGCTATCGCGTCAAAAGCCTTGATATGCTGGGCATCTACCTACCACTGTCAAAGTACGCTCAATCCAAACTAGTGCATTACAAAAGCTAACATTAAAAGGATACTGGGAGAGATTCTCGAACATCGTTTTCTTTGTGAACACCCGACTTTCAATAAGAACGAGGAATTTCTGGCCGAAATCAAGTCAAATATTCTCCGAAATCTTGAGCAATGGTTCAATTCTTTTATAGGACTTGCTGGTCCGGATTTTCACACCATCGCAGATCCAGAGTGTACCTTGTCTCCTCCACCGAATATCCCAAAGGTGGCATACTACGGTCTACACATGTACCATTGTATGTTCGTGCTCCTGCACGGGCCAATGGATATAGTCCGGATGTACAAAGATCACGCCTGGCAAGCATCTTCGGATTTCATCACAGCCGGCGAGCACGCAGTTGCATGCGCAAACGTAAGCCTGCCCACCAAACACTCTTTCAGGACATCCATTGATGACTCAACCAGGTTGCACGTTACATATTACAAGTCGACCCACGACTATGTCTGATGTATCGATTTTTCGGAACCTATTTCCTCCAATCATCTTTCATATTCCTCATTCTTGCCCGGAAGCTAGGTCGCCAATCAGATGAGTTGATTATGCGCAATTGCGCAATTAACCTGCAGGTTCTAGATAAGTTTGTCGCGACGACAAACATGGACTACCAACATACTTTTGCGAAATTTATCCGGCGTGCTCTGTCCTATAATATGGGACAGCCTTCATCAGAAGATGATATTCACCTCGATAATCCATTAGCTGAATCTTTGGACCCGGAAAGTCTGCCTTATCGCTGGATACCGGGGTATAGGGGGTTACAGGTTGGTCCGATGAATAAGGAATGAGATTGGATGATTGTATGTACATAGATATATTCATCAACTCAAATCCATCACCCGAATAGGCAAAATCATCGCATGCAGCGTGTTGAAAGTTAGAAAGAGTGTCCATGGCCACTCAATGCCTCCAACGCCTGCTGCGAAGAAAGAGAAAAGGTTTTCAGAAACTCATATCTCACTCTCCTCTCCGACCATTTCTCATCAAGGTCAACGTCCACGACATTTGTCGTCCTATCCGCATTGTAGTACGTCGCCCGCCCATCCGCACGACCATCAATCGGATCAGCGATAAACCGAATCCAGTCCTCTTGGAAAGCCTCCACCATAGCTTGGTTTTTGACAACATCCGCAGGTAGGTTTTCGTCCACAGCGCGTAACGCTTCCGCGAAAGCATCGTAGATGTAGATTAAATCAACGCAATGCTGTGCCTTCTGATAATTCGGTCCTGGGAATGGATTTCCGACGTCCACGCGGAATGATTGTGTGTTAGTAGGACGCCCAACGAACTCTGTCACTGCCTCTTGTATAGCCGTAGAACGATTCCTCAACTCGTTTCTAGCAAGGTACACCGGTAGGCCAAATTGGAGATCGGTTAAGAAGTGGTAGATTTGTTCGTGGAGGTCGGGCAGAGGCATATCGGGGTGAATACCGTATATCTCACAGAACTTATCGCGGAATTCTGGTTGGGCGACTTTATGTGCTAGTAGGTCTTGAAGCTGGGTGTAGCTTTTGATCTTGGAAACCTGTCCAGCGTGCATGGAGCCCTGTTTCGCCTGGTCAGTTCAAGTCCATATGATGATAATGCTGGACCGTGATATAGCTGTAGGAATCTGACTTACTTCGAGGTCCGTATCTCCAATGAGAATAGCAATCGGGTCAACGCCGTCTCCAGGGACTTTCGGGATCACATCTGTTTCGGGTCCATCTAGGTGTATATTCCACCTCCACCGCGAACCAGCATTGTCCGACATGGTCAAATCATCCAGAACGAGGGGACTGACCATCCACCCCAACTCGTAAAATGCCTTCAGAAGCCTGACGGGTGGTAAATTTGCCATATATGCCAGACGAGAAGTTGAATCCTCCGGTGCATCCAACTGTTTACAAAATTGATTCCACCGCCTATCAGCGTGGTCCATGGTGATTGGGCCCAAGACACCCACAGCACCAGACTGAATAATAGCACGGCGAACAAGCGGCTCCCGCTTCCCGAAAACCGCCTGAGCAATATGCGCATGAGATGAGCTTCCGCCGGCTGATTGCCCACCCACTGTCATCTGGTTCACGTTACCGCCGAAGGCAGCTATGTTCTGGTGGATCCACCGAATGGCGATCCGTTGGTCTGTAAGACCGAAGTTGCAGCCCTTTAGTTGGCCCTCTGGTTGGCCCTGGATGATTTCCGAAGACGCGCCGAAGCCGAACATGTTTAGTCGGTAGTTGACTGTTGCGACTATAATTGGTGTTTTTCGATCAATGGATTTCTTGACCAGACGGGCGGGATCTTGTTCTGTTAGTGACTGTTTTCTGCTCTGTTGTGAGGGGTTACTTACCCCACATAGGATCAGTTCCTGCACCGAAACTGTATGCTCCGCCGTGGATGTATACATAGACAGGAAGGTTTGGACTTTTATGACCAATTCCCGCTGCGTTCAGAGCTGATGCACTTGGTCTTGTGATATAAAGATTCAAACAGTCGAATTCGGACTCTGCGACATCACTGGGGAAGTCGAGGTGCGACTGGAAGAAATCGCTGGTGTTAGGCTCTTGGGCTTGGGGACAACGAGGACTATTCCGGTGTGTTAGTCTATTTGACATCCAAATTGATTAAAGAAGGTTAATTACCCATTCTTCGTGGCATTGAAGATATTCACGGGCAGCCTATCCCGAAGCAACGCGTGCTGCCATCGGCCCGGAACAATGCCATACGGAATCCCACGAAACTCTTCAATGCCCTCAATCTCAGCCGTTTTACCGATCACGCGCTGTTCGTAAGACGGGACGGTCTTCGTGGGAAGCAAAACCTCCACCAAACCCGAACCGACATCGGTCGGTAAAGCTAACTGTTCTTCCAAGGCAGCCATTTCTGATTTGACTCTGACAGGAGCAACACCCGAGGTTAAATGCTCGACCGGATAATTCTTTCTCTTGTGGCGGAGTCACCTGCTTAAATCCAATCCCCTGGATCAGTATATGTAAAGAATAAGAAAGTGGTTGAGAATCGAAAATGCTATAAGCTTAAGTCCGGACAACAAACCGATGGACGATTGACCAATCGGCGCTCGAGATGATAAACTCTAATCGGCGAAATTGCGCGTTTCGGATCGGCTAATTGCCAGGATCCAGTCTAGATTTCTCCGCAACTTAACCCCAACTTCTTTCAAAACCCGGGGCAAACTCTAGGTTCCTTTTGCCTATATAAGGTGACAGGGCCAGCCATGTTCGTGTCCTGATTTTTCCATAGGATCGGTTCTCCTGTTTCCCCCGAGATGTCGTCTCAAATGTCGGTCGCGGCTAGCGCTCGTGCTGAATGGCGCGCTATTGCTATTTGCTTGTTCATTACCATTGCTGCGTTCCAGTTTGGTTTTGACTCTTCTTATTATTCTGGTATGTGCGAGATGATTGAATTTCCTCTTGGAAATGGACTCATTCCTTTCTAGGTATTCTGGCTATGGAGCCGTTTATTAAGGAATATGGTCACTATGATAGTGCGACGGGTGCTTATGTCTTGAGTGCGAGTAGGCAGTCACTCACTACCAGCATCATTAACGTCGGCGAGCTCGTCGGTGCCATCTCATCTTTTGTAGTGGACGATCGCCTTGGCCGTCGAGGAGGTCTATTTGTGTCCAGCGCTTTTGTGGTCGTTGGTGTGATCTTCCAAGTCGCTGCAGACGATTTGGGCCTTTTGATTGTTGGACGTTTATTACTAGGTGAGTCTAGTTTCTAATATCTTCAGGGTAGACCCGAAAGGGGTTGGTGCTAACTTCTCTCTTCAGGTTACGCCGTGGGTTTGATCTCCTGCCTAGTCCCCTTATACGTCGCAGACTGCTCTCCTGCCCGATTCCGCGGAGCTCTAGTATCCATATACCAGTTCGATGTGGGACTCGGTCTGCTCTTTGGAGTCGTTGTTGATAACGCGACAAAAAACCGGAATGATAGCGGCGCCTACCGTATCCCAATGGCGGTGCAGCTGATCTTCCCCGTTATCCTGGTCCCTGGGTTGATTTTGTTTGCCCCGGAGTCCCCTCGATGGTTATTGACCAAAGGGAAACTTGAGCAAGCGAGGAAATCTCTTCGACGGTTACACGGGGATCGGCCCGATTTTATTGAGAGTGAAATCCTATATATCACTGGTCTTATTGAAGAAGAAAGGCAGACTGAAGGATCCTGGATGGACTTGTTGAAATGGAATGCCGATGGTCGGAAGGCTTATCTCGGCATGGCTTTGCAAGGTTTGTTAAGCCGATACCCATTGCAAATTTCTGTTGCTCCGACTAACCTCCATATAGCATGGCAACAAGCCTCGGGTATCAACTTTATCACCAGCTATGGTATCGTCTTCTTCACCGCTATTGGGATGACGAACACCTTCCTCATCCAAATGGGACTCTACCTAGTTCCAATGCCAGCAGTCTGGCTCAATCAATACTGTGTCGAGCGATTCGGTCGTCGTCCGATGTTACTCATATCAACCTCTGCAGTGGCCGTGGTATTGTTAATCGTCGGTGGTGCCGGATCAGCAAGCGGCAAGACCCTAGCTCTCGACCAGACGATCGTGGGCATGGTATACATTTTCATGATCGTCTTTAACCTCGCACTAGGACCAGCTGTCTGGGTCGTGACGTCTGAGATCTCTACCGGTCCCAACCGTAGCAAACTTATGGCGACTTCGACCGGAGCCAATTGGTTCTGCAGCTGGCTGGTCACATTTACCTTCCCATACCTGTTTGATGCGGATGCAGCTGGTCTAAGCGCAAAAGTGGGCTTTATCTATGGTGGCTTGATGATTGGAGCTGCTACTTGGATATTTTTCTTCTTGCCTGAGACTTCTGGGCGTACTCTGGAGGAGATCCAGGTTATGTTCCAGCAGGGTATTCCGGCTCGGAAGTTTAAGAGTGAGTGCCTACTCTCAGTCCTTGAGGTTATTCGATATATGAACTAATGTGTTGCAGCATACCAAGAAGTTGACTTGACAAGATCACTTGCATTGGAAGAGAAGGAAGGTGCCCATGTTACTGAAGTGGACCATGTCTAAATATCTGTTAAGCTGGGCAACAATTCCAGAATTTGACGTCTCTGCCTTAGTATTGAATTTTTTTTGACAAAGCCGTATTGGTGCCCACTCCCCTCGCCGCTTTGGTTCACTGATCAGATTACTGAACCGCTTACTGTTCGGCTCTGAGTGTTGTGATTTGCTCATTGGATGCACTCCGTACCTTACAGTATACTTTTCGATAACCCGGCCAAGGTATAGCTTGTATTACATGATGGCTTGCACAAGTTGGACACTTGAGACTGATGCACAACAAATAAGGTTTGAGGCCCCACGCATATAGTATCTGGCCACCCGACATACGAAGACAAAGCTCTCTTGCATGGCTAGTCAGTCCGTTTTGAAATAACCAACTACCCTCTATGGCCAACCATAACACAGATCATGAAATTTTATACCGTTAATGACAATATATTTCACGGTGACTGGGGTGATAAATTTTAACGTGTGGCGAAAAGCTCATAATGTATCTGGCCAGATACTGTAATGCCTAGACCGAAGAGAAAGAGCTAAAGAGTAATCAACGGACCTGGGTTGAGCCCTGCAATTCCTGGTACATTTGCTGACCCTGCAGTGGAACAAGCGCTTTACCACTAGACCAGCCGCCCTGTGTAGCCTTCGATGGCAATCTTCATCGCTATTCGACGAATGATGGCATCAGATCGATCGGTATGGAGTACAACAGAATCCCCAGCTCGGGGGTAATAAAAAAAGCGGTGAAAAGCTATGTACTACACATAACATAGATCCAATATACATTTATGCATGATGATTCACGCTCACACAGGATCTTGCATCGAGTGGACATTCTTAAGGGATAGCTGAGCAGACAATCAATAGTTCTGTCGATTATATGCAAGATGAAGATCGTTTTCCCAATAGGTATATATATATGTATGTAAGCGATCCATCTACCCAAATACCTGTCCATTTCATTCAGCCGAAAGTTTTACAAGGTAGTTACAGTCCTGGAGGGTCATGGGGTTTGTTTTTTAGAATCAATCATTACATTGAATCCGTATTCTTGGAGATTTTGTAATATAGAGGAAAACCAGTACTTTTGGAAAGACTAATGTGCTACACTGCCCAGAGGGGCAATAACTTTGTATCTCTCAAGTGCTCCGATCTCCCGATCTCTAAGGGTGGAGCGGCGTGGCATTAGGTTGATATCGATGTACGTATATCCGAAGATTCTTACCGACTTCCCCATGTTTTCACTTTTTTCTTCTTACATGATCTACAATGGCCATTACTGAGGAGTGGGTATGTGACTACAACTGAGACATGCATACATCGAAAAGGCTTGGGATCGTTTATCATCGAAAGGGCTGGACATTTTCACCAGATTATTATACTTGGCGAGAGATAATACTTAGCTCTACTCCAAAGGCCAGTGATCAAAGTTGGTCTTGGATCATATAGTTTGATTATCCGAGCGATCCCTTACAAATAAGGTGGTAAAACAAGGACTCAAGTTAGACAAGTCAGAGCCTGGTACGTAGTATGCAGAATGTTACGCATGCGGGCTCTCGTCATATGCAGTCAGCCCGTACACTACCCAACTAATGTGACATGCACACTTTTGACGAAAGGCATGTCAAGGCTTTGAGTTATGAGACTTCGAGATTCTAGTTTGTTCCTAGGTTTATGTATAAATACTGTACCCCATCCACGCTCTCTTAGTCTAAACTTGCCCAGCACTTTGTCTTTCCGAATCCTTCTCTATTCAACCAACACCGCCTATTTCTACAATGAAGTTTTCCAAGGTTTCTTTTCCCATCCTTTTGGCTTCTACTCTAGCAGCTACAGCTACAGATCTTCACTGGAGATGGGATGTCTGTGACTCTGAGGATAACGTGCAAATTTCTGATGTGCAACTCTCAGTCGATCCATCCACACCGTAAGATACTAATCCCCGCCGCTCCAACTTGCTGGGTCTCAGGGAATAACTAAACCATGAAGTGCTAAATCCGCGAACATCACCCTTGAAGGCTACGCTTTGGAGCCGATTGAGGATGGTAGCTTTGTGCGGGCTGCACTCAAAATACCCTTGTTTACATTTTGGGAGAAGAAAATCGATATCTGCAGTGAGCTTCTCGATGGCACGGGTATCAGTTGTCCGATAGAAGAAGGGGAGTTTAACTTCACCAAGAGCTACGACCTCGACCTTAAGTACCAACATCTAAAGGTACGTAATGGGATTTCATGGTGGTATCTGAAGAAATAATTAACAGAACTATCACAGATAGTCTTCCAGCTCGAGACTAAAGCGTACAAGGCTGACGGGTCAGAGCTTGCATGCTTAAATTTCTGGCTTGATAATAGGGAGCATTTTGAGTTAAGAAGCAACGAATAAGCGAATTAAACTTCTATTATTTTCGGCTCAATTCGCTAGTTGTCGCTTTTTCCATAAGCCAAGCATAGCTGAATAGTTCTCTGGAATAAAAGCGAAGTGATGCCTAGGCTAAAGAGAGCCAAAAATGATTGATGAAGAAACCACATCTAGAACATGAGGACCTGTGGAATCGACGCCGAAAATGACGGCTTTTGACGCCAGAAACGGCCGCTTTTCCACCTATATCTTTGGAGGGCGAGCCGGCGCTTCACCGTCCGCCGTCCAGCATCATCACTATTTTGCACCCATCTAGCACCGTTAGTCATCATCAACCAGCCCTGGTGTTTGGCGCTCGTTCAACAGTCATTCCCTTAGATTCCACCTGCAACCAAAACAACCGATGGCAGATCGACCACAATGATCCTTGAGATTATTGTTACGTCACGGTGTGGCACTGACAGTGCTCGGAGATGAAACACGGTATAAATGTTTGTGTAGTGCCGAGCTCGCATAGTCGGAGCTCCGATGGGACTGTCTACCAACGGGTATGGATAATAGACCCATTTTCACATCTTCCAAGGTTGATTGGTCAATCCATAATAATCGACCCTGCGAACCAAACGCGATTGCCAAAAACTTCATGTATTAGTCTCCTTCTCGCTCTTTCTTTTTCCCTAGACACGACCTCTCGCAGGCTTCGCACCGCCAATACCTACTTGTCTGTTTCTTCTTGCTGGTGGCAAATCCACATTGAATCCTACATTATCATTGTTTTTCCTTTTAAGCCGCCCAGAATTTCGGATCCGCAGTTTTGGCGACTCAACCGAATCGTAGTTGCCTATCAGTTTTTGGCCCCCAATCCTTTAGGATCCTTCCTTTTTGCCGTCAGGATTCAAAACCCACTCACTGATACTATGTCACTGAACTTTAGCTCTCTGGCTTGACAAATACATATGTGTTTGTAATATCAGGGTGGTTTTCGATATCGTTACATATTCGGCCTTGGCTGTGGCAGTATCAGTAGCAGAGAAAAGTACTAGGAAAAGAATGAACAATTCCAGAATAAGTAGGGGTCATGAAAAAGCGGTTAGGTGATTTGGTGGTAAAAGTGCTGCCTAGTACTAGAAATGTGTTTGATCAGAACCAGGTACTCTGCCCCACGCTAAGCATTTTGCTTAGATCCACTTTAGGTTCGTGCGGTCCCACTTCGGTCCGTCGGTCCATCGCATTCATATTACCATATCCGTATGCTCGCTCTTCAACCTACCGTAGCCTACATTTAACAATAACAAATATTTAATGTGTCTTCCTAGATAGTCGAGGCAGATTGATAGTAAAATTATGTCTAACATGGTGGTCTATATATCATAGACTTCTGCTTCCAAGTAAAAAAAAAGAAATCTTTGGTGTTTTATCTGATATTCTATTTTTAATACTACCCAAAAATGGGTATATGCATGCCGGGCACTCCGGATCCTGTATAGACCGCGGGAATCCTTCACTCTTCCAATCCTGCCACCTCGTAGCAACCGTCTCGACCGAGATTAGCTACACGGGTATAAGTTTGGGAAGCGATCCCTCCTTTCTTTTTTTCCTTCCCACCTTTCAACTTCTCGTCTTTCATCGAATACAAAAGCAAAGAAAAACCACTGAATCCCAACGACATCATGAGCGACCCCAAAGTCTGTGACAAGTGTGGCGCGAAGCGCCGTGACGAAAGCAAAGATTTCCAAACCTTTGTCATTAAAACAGTCATTGGGTTCATCACTATGACTGTGTGCTTCGTACTGCTGAAACTATTCTTCCCGGGTGCTCTTGCGCAGCCTGTGAGTGATCAGTCGGATGTTGCGTTACTCGCCATGGGTAATTATACCGATCGCCTGACTGGTGTTGATTTCACACTCTACACAGTCGACGCCTCGATGAACGAACAGGACGCTCTACAGAGCTATTACAACGCCTTCGTCAATGAAACCAGCCTGACCGAAAGGAGCTGGTACGACTGTAACTACCCCGGTGGTGGCATCAGACTTGCTTGCTGCGGCGCGGCGCATGGCATTGGCAACTTCGTCTCTGCGGTCGGCTCCGGCTCAGCTTCGGGATACATCGCTGCTCTGCTCAAGGAGATCAACACCGGCAGCAGGCTCAATAAGAAGCCACGTTCTGCGTGTATCACTCGGGACAACGACAACCTATGTATATCGTGGGCGACCTATGCGACGAGCAAGATGACCAGCGCCGAAGAGACAGAAATATCAACCTTCTCTAAGGCGTGCGGGTTGAAAGGCTACAGCTCGGAATTCAAAGCCGTTCTCGCGGATGGCGATCTCTTCTTCGTGTGCGTCAGCGATAGGGCTAAGGGATGCGGCGAGAGTATGTAGCTGAACGCGTGATTGTGCGTTGCTAGAAGGGTGCCAGCGATTGTTGTGAGCAGCTGTTCGCGCCACGGGGGAAGGAGTGATCTTGTCGGTCTGGGTGGATGCCAGCAGAGGACAGACTATGGGAGGATGTGTGAAGACGGGGTGAGGAGTGTGCGCGGTCGTCAACGTGAAGTAAGGGAGAACATAAATAGAGGAAGTAAATACATACAGATATAAAAGAAAAAGGAAATAAGAAGAAGTGAAAGAAAGGGAATTCCGTATATCGGCTAGCACACCCGATAGAAATGAAGATTCACCCTTGTGTTTCACGCAGAAAAGCCTCGGAAAGCTGCGACCCACCCGACTAGAACCTATTGTGATTGTCAGCCGGACAGACATCGAAGAACGGGTACGGGGTAGTCGAAGAAACCCTGACCTCACGGAATCACCATGCAAGAATCCAATACAAAGCGGAGTGGGAAGGGACGGACGTTATCAGGTGGAACAATGTCACAGATTCTAGTAGCTACTAGTAGCTATTCCATCCTTCCACTAATCCCACTCCCTAGGTTCAAAATCTCAGAAAAGGTGGCCGATCGGGCGGGCTGAAAATCCAATATTGAAACCTGGGGAATTGCGTTCAGATTGCGCGACGCGATAAATGCCAAAGAGCTGGATACGAAGGCCGGTATTTTGCCGAAATACATGAAAATTGCCGGAAAAGCCTACCGTTAAGAAAGTCTACTCGAAAACGACTAGCTCGGAAAGACATGATATTGGAAATCAGCTGGCACATCGAAAGATGAGACAGGCAATCCGATATGGGTAATACCGATCTGTGAGATTGTTATTACTCGAGTATCAATGAGAGTCAATACTATAGTAAAATGGATGTACGAGATATATGCGAGACGGACATCTACAATATGCTTATGAGTTTGCGATCTTACTCCAAATCAAGTCCCTTGCGATTAGGCTAGCTGTTTTGTACTAAGAGGAATACGCTCAGCTTCCAGGCTTGATATAGGATGATTCTCTTTAAATCTAGGCTTTGTCAAGATTCCAAGACGTAACATTTCCTATAATCTAGGTATAAGGAGTAGGATCCTTATATCCATCTTGCAGGCAGCTCCATAAGAGCAACCCAAGCTTTCTGTGTGAAGCTTGAATACTGTTCTATCAACGAATTAATTAGATGGATCGTTACAAGAAAATCGCCAGCTCAGCTGAAATCAAAAGAGCGGTGAAGATTACTGTACATAGCCCCAGTATTACACTAGGTATGCACAATGATCCACACCGTCGCAGGATGTTGCATCGAGTGCATACCTAGTCTCGCAAAGAGATAGCTGAGCAGGAATTAGTGATTTGGCGGATATGCAAGATGAAGATCGCTTATATGTATGTGGAAAGCGATCTACCCACATGCCTGCCGATCTCATTGAAGATCTCATTGAACCCAGAAGCCTAGTAATTTCAGGGGCCACGGATTGCAAGAATCAATAATGGATTAATAATGGAATATTCAAATAGAATGTAGAAGGAAATCAGTGACGTTGAAAATACTAATCGCTACATTTAACCAGGTGGGCACTAACTTTAGATCTCTCTGATCTCTCTGATCTCTTCGATCTATTCGATCTCTCCGATCTCTTTGATTGCTAAGAGTGGGGCGGTGGTATGTGATCCTTAGGTCTGGTTGGTTAATGTGTATGTACTGTATCCCAAGCCTCTGACCTATATACTTTCCAATGGTTTCACTTTTTCCTTCTTACAGTACTTCGTGTTGATCTACAATGACTATTATTACTGAGAGGAGTGGGTACATATGTGACTACAATTGAGACATGCATAAATCGAAAGGGATGGGGATCGCTGGTTAAAGCCTGATAATATACAGATGCGGCCTCTCGTCATACATTCCGTGTGCAGCTAGACATGCCCCCCGGGGCCATTCAATGTATGATATTCATGACGTAAAGTATTTTCCAAGTCATGTACTGTAGGACTCGAATTTGCCCCAACGTTTATGTATAAATATTTAGGGACCCAGATTTTCCTTATCGAAACCCCGTCTACCATTTGTCTTCTCTGAATTTATCTTTACTCAATCATCACGCCTATTTCTACAATGAAGTTTTCCAAGATTTCTTTCCCCGTATTCCTGGCCTCTACTCTAGCGACCACTACCGCAGGCTTCGACTGGAAAAATTGCGGCTCAGATGGTGACACCTTCCAACCTTTGAAGGTGGAGATCTCACCAGATCCACCAAAGAGGTAAGATACTAAATCCCCCTTCTCTCCCACTTACTGGATATTGAGAAATAATTGAATCATAAAGTGATGGACCCACAAACATCACCTTTAAAGGCATCCTAAGCCAACCAATTGAGGATGGTAGCTATGCGGTGGTTTTAGTCAAATTAGGCTTGATTAAACTCTGGCACCAGGAGTTTGATATTTGCGGCAACTTCCTCGATGGCACGGGTATTAGTTGTCCGATTCCATCTGGAGATTTTAGCATCACGAAGACCTACAATCTTCAAATTCCACAGGTACGTAATGACGTTTCATGGTGGTGATGAAAAAAATTAACTGGAATATCACAGGCGATCTTTCAAACTCATGTCGAAGCGTACAATGCCGACGACACGGATATTTCGTGCTTGAAACTCAAGCTTGATAATACGGCACGCCTTGATCTGAGATAAGCTAAATACTTTACGTCACTACTATCTAGTAGTATCTCTGTACTACTATTCATCCGTGAACAATAAGAAAACTGCAACCTTAGAGCCACCCAGGAGGGCGAAGAGGCAATAAGAATAAAAAAAAAAAAAAATTGCTATGCATGAACAGTTACTACAAATTAAGTCATTTTCTGAATTTACGGAGGGATGAGTGCCAGCGAGAAAGTGCCAGGATGAATTCAAAGGGCCAAAACAAAGCATTGGAAGACCGGGTCTAGACCCAGCCCGCCAACCTTAACTAAGCTACACGGGACAAAGCGGTCGTCTTCCAAAACATACCTACCACAGTCATCTGAATTAGACTACCGTCCCAACTTACAAGATAGCAGTCGCATTAGCATGCGACCCAACGCCACCTGCAAACCATATCACATTAGTACAACCCAAACGACCACCTAACACCCACAGTGTATACGTACCAGGCATATTGGCAGGCGCACTAGTCATAAAGAAAGTCCACTTCCCCATCTCCCGACACCTCACCGCAAGCTTCTCCAAATCCCACATCTCCCCAAGAGGACACCCCCACAGCGCCAACAAACTCTCATGCAAATACTGCTGTTCAGGAACAGGCCACGCCTCAAACGTAGGCGAATCACCCATCACGCCCGCAAAATAGCAATCATGCAACCAAGTCCTCATTGCAGGCTCACGAGAAACACCTGCGAAGCTGATATCATCGTGGGACCGTGCCGCCGCGGCAAGGCGCTTTTCTGGGCTCAGCTCGTGATATCGCTCTACGAAGCCAGAGCGGATCAGGAGGAAGTCGCCAATGCGGATGTCGCCGCCTTGGGATTCTGGGCGAATATCTAGGTTTTGGAATTTTGCGCAGGCTGTTAGTTCCGAGAGGGTTATTGCGTGGGTCGTGTAGGGGTCGTAGGGTTTGTTGTGGGTTTGAGCGTAGTGGCGGTAATCGAGAAGGATTCCGCGGCCGGCTATGCCGTGGTTTGCCCAGTGGTCGATGCTGCAGTTGTGGTTGGCATTTGGGCCTACTATGTCTTTGCCGGTTGTCTGCGGGGTTGTTAGATTGGCACGGTTTGTTTAGATAAGTCGGGTGGGTGGTAGTACTCTGTTGTAAAATGTCTTTGTGGGGATATGGGCGAACTGAACAGCGTTAGTGAGATTGAATATGAGTTGGCTCGGAGACTTACGTGTCGGAATCCATCCCACTGGGTGCCGCTCTGGGTGTTCAAGGTGTATGTGTCGTCATAGACGATATCTTCGACAACAGTCTTGATATGATGGTTAAACGTCTCGCGATCAAATGCAGGTTTCTGTGGGACATTGAGAGGAAGACTATCAATGATTTAGAAAATGATCTCAGTATCCCCGGGTATATAGATTACTTACTCCAGTCGAACCATCTCCCCCGTTGTAATCTCCTTAGCCGAAGCCATAACCCGTTCCTTTGTCAGGAGATTCAACCTTCCCAACTATTCCAACCTATCAGTTCAACCCAGACAGTCAATCTCGAGAATTGAATTCATACCTGATCATCATCCCCCCAAACCCAAGCCGCTCCTTCCGGTGCATTTGGTAACTTCGGGAGCTCTTCCAGCAAAGGAAACCGAGTACAGGTAGGATCCCAAGGCAATTGATTCGGATCCTGAGTCTTGGCGGACATTTTCACACTTTCACGGGCACTTGGAGATTCTTCGCGAGCTCTCTTCTTGTCAAGGTGACTGGAGATGGAGGAGAGTCGGGCAGAGGGACTAGGAGACACCATTTTGAATGAGGTACAAACTCAAATTTGGTGCTACCAATTGCACAATTGTGGATAGTTATACGTATGGTTCCTTGGAATGAAGTGGAGAGAAGGCGGGGTGCGGGGAGATAATGAGTTTTACTACCGAAGATACCGATGCTATTCGGGGTTTGACCGAGGCTCGAATGTTATGATGTCTGGATTCATTTTGCGTATACGAGTATATCTGGTGACCTTTTATAACGACAGACTTCAAGGGACATTGGAACACGGAAGATGTTTATATAGTAGTCAGTACTACCACAAAGCTCCGAACTGTTCTTTTGGGAATATCAATTCGTTTGCTATTAAGTGATCTATTCTTTTGCGGAATACAGTGCCGAGGCGGGGAAGCTTCTCCGCATGAACCCCGGGTTTCTGTACGACTACAGGGACATTGCATTGGAGCTTGATGAATTTACTGAGTTTGTAATGCAGCTTTAATCCTGTTTAGACCAAATGGCCCTCTTTTTTCCTTTTTTCATTCATCGGAGTGGTCTCCGAATTTGTTATTGTACATGCGCTTTAGGTCACAGACCTGTAAACCATGCTTAGAGCCGAGTGGCTGCATGTAGACCTCCGTGCGTCGTCGATAGCGCAACGGGGTAAGATATCCGCTCAAACAAGGATATCAGAAAAAACGCTGTAGAGGGTATGCTTGGAGTGAAGGAGGAAAAAAAAAAAGAAAAAAAGAAAAAAAAAAAGCAAAAGTCAAGAAAAATTGCGGCGCAAGATTGAACACCCATATTTCCTTACAAAAAAAAAAACATAACGCATGGCCGTCCCAGGATGCCCTATCCATGATTCATTCCCAGTGCGCCAAAAGAGATAAAAAATTCAAGCATAAATATTCGTTTCGTTCATAGGTCTGGCCATGCCAAGACACAAGGGAGAACAGACAAGGCACGGACGGAGTAGTCGAGTGGCATACAATGGCTAAATTTAGCCCAAGGAGGGAACACCAGTGGACTGGGACGAGGGGCGACCACCACCACGACCACGACCACCGTAGCCACGGTTGCCATAGCCACGGCCATAACCGCGACCACGACCGTATCCTCGGCCGCGGCCCCGACCACGGTAACCATCAACACTGCCTTGGCCAAAGGTCTCAATGTTTCGCTTCTCCTCTTCACCGCGCCATTCGCGGCCGCCAGGACGGGTAGCAGAGTTGTCCTCGCGGTCGCGTGCTTCACTAGAAATGTTGTCGAAGAAAGACGATGTGCGGTTGTAAAGCGAGGCTGTGGAGCCGGTAACAGGATCACTCTCACCAACATCTTCAGCTCCAATGCTTGCATGTGCATGAGACTCGGCCTCAGCAGCAGGAGCTCCAGTGGCGATGGCTTCCTTCACCATATCTTGCTTGTTGAACTTGGCATTTGCAGTCTCAAAGTCGTAATCGGACTCGGGGACCTCGATCTTCTTGTGCTGAGCACGAGGAGCTCCTCCACGCCCGCCGCGAGGGTGCTGGTGACCACCGCGGGGAGCGCGGGTTCCATCATACGGCCGCATGTCATTCATCTTGCGGGCAAGTCCATCAATAGCGCCATCGGATTGCCCAGGCTTCTTTTGAACGCCGGGCTGGGGCAGCTTGGCCATCGCGGCGGCAACGGCGGCAGTAGCAGCGGCAGTAGCATCCGTGATGGAAGTGTTTCCCTGAACACCGGCAGGGGCGCCGGGGATGGCAGGCTTAGGGACAGCCATGGGAATGGCCGGCACAACCCGACCGTTCTTCTGGGCGCCAACTGGCACAGCAGTAGGGCCCGTCAAACCATGGACAGCTTCGGCTACGGAAGGCTTGGACTCCACCGGAGGAGTCGGGGCCTGCGCAGCGGCAGGGGTGGCAGGTTTGCTGGTGACTTTGTCACCAACAGGGAGTTCTGAGGTAGCCTGAGGAGGGGGCATTCCAGGGGGACCAGGACGCTGCTGAGGTGGCATCT
Source organism: Penicillium sp. S1602 (assembly GCA_023626355.1). Taxonomy (NCBI): domain Eukaryota; kingdom Fungi; phylum Ascomycota; class Eurotiomycetes; order Eurotiales; family Aspergillaceae; genus Penicillium; species Penicillium sp. S1602. The sequence continues at coordinate 1,370,342 of JAMAGW010000004.1, forward strand.
GTTGACCGGGAGGACCCATCGGCATATTGGGAGGGAATTGGCCAGGTCCCTGAGGGAAAGAACCAGGAGGAGGGTACCATCCAGGAGGAGCACCGTAAGGTGGGAAACCAGGAGCAGGAATACCATTAGGGCCGGGAGGGAACCGGGGATCAAAGTGTTGTCCATAAGGGCCCTGTGGGTACGGTCCAGCCGGATACGAGGGATACTGAGGTGTTGGCCGAGCACCTTGTGGCTGTTGGGGGGTTCCTTGAGGAAGGCCAGGGGCAGGTCCAGACTCCGGACCCGACATGGGACCCGGTCGCGACATGTTCTAATTTGCAATGAGTCAGCATATTGATACATGACAGAAAGCAATTGAATATAACCAAATGGGAATATTGATCAATCAGAAGGAAGGCAACGGAAAATAGCAACATGGTTTTGCGCATTCAGAACAGGTCTGTGTTTACATCCGAAAATACTTCATCATAAGATCAAGTGGCCGACCGCGAGGTTCAAAGCCAGGGTTGGGACAGGATGAAAGAAATCGTAGGTGACTTACTCCTAGAATTGCGGGGTCATCGGGGACACGAGGAGGTTCAGGCTGTGTAGTCTCCTTCTCCTCGTCCGCGATGCTAATGTCCTTCACATCACTGCCTCGGAAGACGATGTATTCGTAAACGTTGGTGGACGGTGGAAGGTCAGTCCCGTCCCCTCGGCGGCCCTCGGTACCATGGGACATGACATTTTCCAAGGCGATTGTGGATGCCTCTGGGTTAATTTCGTGGAGTGTGCCAACATAGCTTACATTCAATTAGCTAGGAGCAGCAGTGAATAAAGCGATTGAGCTTACCGAATGTCACTCTTAGAGATCAGGTTGAAACGCTGACTGCCAGGTGTTAACTCCAGCCCAGCCGCACAAACCCTGGTTCCCAGGAGGTGCAGATGACTGACCCTATTAAGTGGTTCATATCCATCTTGTTGGGGAGTGCGCGGACTCGCGCAATCGATGAGCGAGGGAAAACAGGAGAGAAAAAAAAAGAAGGAACGTGGAAGGAGAAGAAGGGGGAGTTGGTAGGATGAGAAGAGAAGAGAAAGAGAAAGAAGTCTTGGAGCAGATTCTGTCGGGTTTTGGTGGATTCGATTACGGGGGACTGCAGGAGCTCGGATAGCAGTTTTGGTTGTGCGCCAGAACTTGTGTGGGTCGCTTTATGTGAGAGATCCAACTTTACCCCCCTTTTTTGTACGGTAAAGGAATTATAGCAAAGATGACAACCTCGTCCCACAGAGATCACTTCTTCCAGACCTCGTGAGTTAATTCCTTACGGTAAGGAGGTTGGGAATGGCTGGCTAATTCCCCTATAGGGCTTCCTTGGATGACCAGCAGAGGAAAGATGCCAAGTCTCAGAATTCCAATGGAAACCCTATTCGGCTACAGAGCAAGATTCTTGCCATTCATCCTGACCCGAGCAATTTGAACTCGATTTATGTTGCGCAAAGTAGTGGCGTTGTTAGAAGAGTAGTGCTCGAGGTAAGCTATATACCCCGCTCTTATATGATTAATTAATTCTAAGAACCATTGCAGACAGGTGAAACAGCTGCATTGTACAAAGGTCCCACAGCTCCTTTGACAAGTCTCTGTCTGAGTCCAGATGGAAAGCTGTTGTTTGCTGGATGCTGGGACAAGACCGTTTGGAGTTGGGATGTTGCCTCAACACAGCCTCGGCAAAGGTACGAAGGTCACGCGGACTTTGTCCGAGCAGTGATGAGTGCTCGACTACGTGGAAAGGATCTCCTTATTACGGGCGGCGCTGATGCACAGGTGTTGGTCTTCGATATCGCCAGTGGCCAACGCACCGAGACATTCAAGGGCCATGCCCGGGGTATTCAGGATCTAATTCTTGACCCAGAAGTGGAGGAATCGGAGGCTTTGGTCTTTAGTGCCGGAAGTGATCGGGAAATCCGCCAGTTCAAGATCTTTGGCGGAGGCGATTCCGCCGAAGCACTCCTTCCGCACGAGACCAGTGTGTACAAGCTTTTCTTCGACCAGGACGGTGATCTTTGGACCGTGTCTGCCGATAAGACCGCCAAATGCTTGATTCGAGCAGATGGATGGAAGCCCAATCTTACTTTAGAGCACCCCGACTTTGTGCGAGACATTGTTGTCCACGAGGACGGCGGTTGGGTGGTCACGGCCTGTCGGGATGAAGAAGTGCGAGTGTGGAACCGATCGGTATGTTTATCTCCCTAGGCATCTGGAAGGACATCAATTCTAATTGTGGCAGACTGGAGAGCTTCATCACGTATTTTCTGGTCACTTTGAAGAGGTTACTGGGCTAGTCCTAGTGGGCTCCACAGTGGTTAGCGCGGGTATTGATGGCACCATTCGGCAATGGTCTCTTCGTCCAGATGAACTTCAAAAGGCTGTGGAGTTGGCCAACAAGGATCCTGTGGTAGCAGAGCCTGAGCCCAGCACCGAGTCCATGCTCACAGAAGAGGAGGAGCGAGAGTTGGCTGAGCTGATGGAAGATGATTAGATGTACCCACGATACCCCAGACTCCATAGAAATGGGCCTTCCCAATAAGAGAATTACCAAATCAAATTGTGTTCCTGCATTAAGCTTCTTCTCTAAAGGATAAGAAAATACATTTCATCAACGAACTGATGCAATCACATTCACCCTCGGCACGTGACATTCCTGATGCATCCATGACGCACAGGGACGATCTCCCGTTTGCCCGCTTTGCCAGTCGTTACCCCCACTTCCACTTGTACTCCCCCTGTTCTGTGACACCCTGGTTCGCTAATCTGCTCTGGTCACACCCGCGGGGTAGCATTCAACCCTGATCCATTGCCGGATTCCGTTAGTACTCCCGACTCAGCTCCGATACACCTTATCACGCATCCCCGCACCGCAACTATCAGAACCCGTCAAGATGACAACGTCCGGCATGCAGTCGCTCCACGACATGGCAGGAACAAGTCCTAAGCTGGTCAACAGGCTTCAGAACAGCAGGTCTCCTTATGTAAGTTCCATCGGCCTCTCTCGGAGCCAAGAGACCTACGTATACTAACCCCGCTGCAGGTGAGGGGGCACATGAATAACCCCGTGGCATGGCAGCTGTGGGATGCGGAAGCGATTAATCTTGCGAAAAAGCACAACCGCTTGATATTTCTGAGCATTGGATACTCGGCTTGTCACTGTACGTTGGAAATAAACCCCACGTGGCCGTCTTCTAATGGTCTCTAGGGTGTCATGTCATGGAGAAGGAGTCTTTCATGTCCTCGGAGGTGGCTGCTATACTAAACGAATCATTCGTTCCCATTAAAGTCGACCGTGAAGAGCGACCGGATATTGACGATATATACATGAACTACGTCCAGGCTACCACAGGCTCCGGTGGTTGGCCTCTTAACGTCTTTCTCACCCCAGACCTGGAGCCTGTTTTTGGTGGCACTTACTGGTCTGGTCCGAACTCAACTACTATGCAAGGCCCAGAAACCATTGGATTTGTCGAAATTTTGGAAAAGCTGCGAGACGTCTGGGTGACACAGCAGCAGCGCTGCCTGGAAAGCGCAAAGGATATTACAGCACAGTTGCGAGAGTTTGCCGAGGAAGGCACTCGTTCTACGCATACGGATCGTGAAACAGACGAAGACCTCGACCTGGAGCTCCTGGAAGAGGCTTATCAGCATTTTGCCTCCCGATACGACTCCATCAATGGAGGGTTCGGTCGAGCACCCAAATTCCCCACGCCAGCCAATCTTAGCTTCCTTCTGCGGCTGGGCACATACCCCAGTCAGGTTATTGATATGGTAGGACAAGATGAGTGTGAGAAGGCGACAGCTATGGCCGTCACAACGCTGGTGAACATGGCTCGCGGTGGTATTCGGGATCACATTGGCCACGGCTTCTCTCGGTATAGTGTCACAACCAACTGGAGCCTCCCTCATTTTGAGAAGATGCTGTATGACCAAGCGCAGCTGCTAGATGTCTATGTGGATGCGTTTCGCTTGACCACCGACCCTGAATTGCTTGGTACTGTATATGACCTTGCCACTTACTTGACGACTGCTCCCTTGCAATCACCCACCGGCGGCTTCTTTTCCTCTGAGGATGCTGATAGCTTCCCCAACCCGAATGATACCGAGAAGCGAGAAGGTGCCTTTTACGTTTGGTCCTTGAAGGAGCTTACTCAGGTGCTTGGTACCCGGGATGCTCCAGTGTGCGCTCGTCACTGGGGTGTGCTTCCAGACGGAAACGTTGCAGCCGAGTACGATCCACACGATGAGTTCATGAACCAGAATGTGTTGCAAGTCCGAGCCACGCCGAGCAAGCTCGCTAAAGACTTTGGACTGAGCGAGGAAGAAGTGGTGAGAATAATCAAGGGTGGAAAACAAAAGCTGCGTGACTACCGCGAGAAAACCCGAGGTCGACCTGACCTGGATGATAAGATTATTGTGGGCTGGAATGGATTGGCGATCGGTGCATTGGCAAAGTGCAGTGTCTTGTTCGAGGAGATCGAGAGCTCAAAGGCGGTTCAGTGCCGGGATGCCGCAGCCCGGGCAATCCACTTCATTAAGGAGAATCTCTTCGACAAGGCAACTGGGAAGTTGTGGCGCATCTACCGCGATGGCAGTCGTGGAGATACTCCAGGCTTTGCTGATGACTATGCATACTTGATCAGTGGCTTGCTGGACATGTACGAAGCTACCTTTGATGATAGCTTTTTGCAATTTGCGGAACGACTGCAGAGTAAGCTTTTCCTTCGGACATCTTTCTCCCGACTTATGATTGACATGAATACTAGAGTATCTGAACGATAACTTCCTTGCCTTGAATGGTTCGACGCCGGCTGGTTATTATAATACTCCATCCGCCATGACTCCTGGCATGCCCGGCCCGCTTCTTCGGTTGAAGACAGGTACTGAATCTGCCACACCCTCCGTCAATGCCGTCATTTCGCGGAACCTGTTGCGATTGGCAGCTCTCCTTGACGACCCTGAGTACCGGACTCTGGCACGACAAACATTGAATTCGTTTGCAGTCGAGATTATGCAACATCCCTTCCTGTTTGTTGGGATGTTAGACGTCATCGTGGGTCTACAAACAGGTACGCGTGCTGTCACTGGAGTCTTTGCTACAGTCGAAATCCCCACACCGCCGGGATCGCGTGAAAAAGGCCAAAATGATCCGCCCGGGGCGGCATACGATCTGCTTAAGAAACAGCTCCGAAAGGAGACTGGTAGCCGCGTATCCTCCACGGTCGCGGTAGCCTCACTGGTAGACATCCGGCCCTCGCACCTTAAGGATTTCGTGGGTAACCAATCCTTCTGGTTGAAATCGCGCAACCCCTTGTACAAAGACTTGAAGGCTGCCGACCCAGCGAAGAACTATCTGCTAGCGTGTGAAGCCGGGTCATGCCGAAAAGTGGATCTTTAAAAGGCCTCTTTGGTTTAGTTTTATCGTTATAAATTCCAATATTGGGGCGGTATATGATTTTTTATGACGATCGTACGGAGTACGGAGTACAAATTTCCCCTTTGGTTCGAGACCTGTTCCGGGTGCCTGCATGGTACCTTGGATCTGAGACTGGCGCCACCGGGGTTCAGGGAAATGATGACAAGATCCACCTATATAGTCTAGATTTTTCCTTTGATGAAATTCAGGGAGTTTATTTTTTTTTTTCATCTAACTCAAGTCCTTGTAATTTGACACATCCCGTATTGCGGATGTCCCATTTCCGCCCCAAGGCCCCTGTCAACTCCGAGACTGGCATAACTTGGCACAATTATGATCGGATCTACAGTATGCCCAAATTTTGGCAAGTGAAAAGGCTTGACTGTGACGATCGGCAGTGATGTGGACTGAACTTAATTATGGGGCTTCCCTGTTTTGCCCCTGTGTTTACCCGAGCTCTATGTTGCACTCTCCAGCTTACGGGGTACACATTTACGAGCCTTAAGTGAAGCGGTGACGGTGTTGCACAACTGGGAAGCAAAATCCGACTGATTCGAGATGACGGCAGCATAATTAAAAGGATGAAACATGGTACATTGATGGCGTCTCCGATGTAATCAATCCCAGATCACAACCGTGCAGAGTGGCGTTCCCGAATGGACCAGACCCGAAGCCAAGTCTCTTAGCGTATGCGTCGTTGAGGTGGATAATCTCCCGGGCGCCACTCTGATTGGTGCTCAGTGACCATCACTTGAAACTCGTGCCTGGATCCTGAAGCCCCTTAAAGTTATGTGGGCGTATACCTGCCGCCATCTCCGTCTTTTGATCTCACGGGGTAAACAATCCGAAACTGAAAATCTCGATCTGCTGTCAACGTCAACGGTGAGACCGGCACATCTGTTGGGCTTGAGTAAAACGTAAATCATAGATCCCTGTACGCGCGGCAAGTGTTTAGCGTGTCCCCTAAAGAGCGCCAAGGTGGGGTGGGATTGAGGATCCGCCCACAGGGTCATTTCAGGGCCAATTTGGAGCCAGGGTGTTCCTGCTGTTCAGCAAGCTAGAGTCGTGTCTCTCTACTGTAAATCGGAGATTTGTTGCCATGATTTTCGCGTTGCTCCATAGCCCAGCCTCTCAGCACGGGCCAACCCGAATCGTTTCGGAGACGCGTTGGAATGTGAGAATGTCCCACGCCTGCGAGTGGCGGGTTCTGGTATGAGCCAGGCAGTTTCTCGTGAGGTTGGAAAAGAATACTGAGAAGCAATAAGTACTAATTGACAAGGCGTTGAGGTGTGAACTTTCTTTTTTCCCCATAACGAGCTTGATATCAAGACGAAAGTGCAATTTCCCCCAAATCAATTAAACGTAATTTGCCCTGAAATCGCACGGCCCCACATCGTTCCACCGTTGCCTCCTCCCCTTTCTACATTTACTTCACTTTCCCACCTTCTTCCCCAAAGCTATCGCTCTTCATTCCAACTCCCAAGCTCGGGTTCACTTATTTCTTCCTCTCACTCCTTTGAAGGAAAATAAGTGTTCGAGCCTGTCATTCCTTTATCAGCGCTCAAACAATTCACTCTTTCTTTCCGCGCAGTCGATCTGCGTGTTGACCCTCGACTCACAAACCCTCGCAAACCTTCCTGGGGAAGTGTTAGAACATTGATTTTCAACCACCATGCGTTCTACTTTGTTGCTTGCAGCTTTCGCTGCCAGCTGTGTTAGCGCCTTTGAGAAGCGTGTCTACGTGACCGACTGGACCACTGTTACTGTCACCGAGACTATCACTGCGCCCACCGTTACCGAGACTGTGCCCGCTGTTGAGAGGGTGCCCGTTGTGATTACGACCTCGACCTCTGTGGCTGATGTCGAGGCCAAGACCGACCTGTTCAAGAAATCCACTGTTCCCCCCGAGTCTGCGACTTCCCCGGCGGCTGTGGCTCCTGAATCGACTGAAGTTGCTTCCACTAAGGCTGCTCCCACTGAGGCTGCCTCGACTTCTTACTGGTCCACCGCCTGGACCTCGACTATTGAGGCTTCCTCTTCCGCACCTTCTTCGACTCTGGCTACCTCCACCTCTACCTCTAGCGCCTCCAGTGCTACCGCCTCGGCCACCAACGCCTACCAGCAGGCCGTTCTCTACAACCACAACATTCATCGTAGCAACCACTCCGTCTCCTCGCTTGAGTGGTCTGCCGATCTTGAATCTAGCGCCCAGACCCTTGCCGCTCGCTGTACATATGAGCACGATACGTAAGTACCCTGTTATGCATCAAGCCGATCATCTTGAAACTTCAAACTAATCCCTTGCCCCTTGCAGTTCCATTGATGGCGGTGGCTACGGTCAGAACATCGGTTACGGTGTTGAGGCCAGTGAAGTCGGTGTTATGATCACCAACCTGATGTACAACGATGAGATCGAGTTCTTCCCCACCCCTTACGGTGAATCCGACCCTAGCATGACCGACTTCGACAAGTGGGGTCACTTCAGTCAGATCGTCTGGAAGGCGACCACCCACGTTGGCTGTGCCACTGTGGTCTGCGACCCCTTGGGCAACGTTGACTCCTCCGAAGCCCTGCCATTCACCGTCTGCAACTACTCCCCGGTGGGTAACGTCGGTGGTGAATATGGTGATAACGTGCTGAAGCCTGATGGCGGTGCTACTTACACTGCCTAAGCATGTCTGCGTACCTTCTGCATCGGAGAACCCTACCCTTTATGTGAGGTCAGCTTGCATTGATCGCGAGTTCCCTCTCCCTTGAACATTTACCTCTCTCCGACTACGTTTGTTGCATTCCATTTTTGCATCTTGAGTTATTACTATTTCTTTTATCTTCAATTCTTGATATTCTGCATGTCCTACCCGGTGTGATCTCGCCCGGGAACTTCGGGAAATGATCGGCATCGGGTACCTATCTTCAGGGCATCGTCCCTGAGGAGGTTGTATGTACTGTGAAGGTACCTGATGTCGTACCTCTCTCGGCAGCAGGACATGTGGAGTCCTTTTACCAATTGTGAATATTCCTTATTATGGACTTGGTGTCTCCTAGCGATTTTGTGTGCCCATTTGTGGATAGAAAAATATGGCCAATGTGAATGTACAATGTGAGATGAACTCGGATCACGTGCCTTTAGTTATACAATACAAACAATACAAACATCCCAAATCCACTAAAGCTTCGAAGCTCCATTCACCCGAGACGTCATCGTAATCAAGTCCCTCCACTCTCCACTCATCCCGCACTCGGGATTGGCTTGGAACCCGGAATCACTGATGCTATTTAGTGTGTAATCTATTCTGGAGTTCGCTTAACGCTAATCTAGGTCTCGCAACTTTGTACTCCGTACAGTAGCTCCCCCGCTAGCTCAACCCCACGTTTGGTTTCCGTCAAATAAAACAACCTTGAAGGAACCCTGGTACCTGACTTGACTGGTATGTGTCTGTATCTCTTTCTTCAGATTTGACTATGAAGCATGAAGACCCTGGTTCTCCGTTGATCCCTTGACGCTCCCTCCCGTGCAGGTGAACCGCCAAGCTAACATAGCTTACTGAGCTGAAATCATCTGACAGCATCCGTTCCTCCGGCGCTATCACTGCATTTTGGGCGCCCCCGTGTACCCCCCCAAACTCCACATCCCGCAGTCCATCAAAACCCCAGTACTGTAAGTCTAGTCCCTTTGTCCGCTCCCTTCAACCCGAACCCGCTTCCACCGAAAAAAGGCCGCCAAATTACTGAAGTGGGGTCCGAGGTGTCTTGTATGGTTTACTACTTTGTTGTATATAACATGTGCTTCGGGCCCCCAAGCCCATCATTTGACCTTCTCTGTCACCTTCTTCTCTTTACCTCCTTTCTTCTCCCATATCTACCCTACAAGTGAGGTAGCCTCAATGCCATCATATTGCCTTCAAGATTGCCACTACTTTTACCGCACCGCTCTACGCCTCCTCTCTCTCCCAACTTACCTTTCCTGCCGCTACGCCTGATTGAATTTTGTTCACATCACTAACAACATGTCTTATTCGAATATGGCAGTACGCTTCTTTACTGCGCCAAAACCGCTCGGTAATGCGATGGATCCTGACGCTAAATCGTCAGATCTGTCGGGGCATACGGTCATGAGACCGAATGTCTCGTCTGATCAGCCTGCATCTGAGGCTGTGGAGACACATACGCCGAAGCCGCAAGGCTTGACGTTCGCTAATCAGGATTCACTGCCGAAACTTCCTATCCCTGATTTGGAGGATACGTGCCGCCGGCATTTGGAGGCTCTTGTTGCTTTGCAAACTCCAAGGGAACATGAGGAAACCAAGGCGGCCGTCAGGGACTTCTTGAAGACTGATGGACCTGTCCTTCAAGAGAAATTGAAGAACTATGCTTCTTCGAAAACAAGCTTTATTGAGCAGTTCTGTAAGTTTTCCTTTCATGAGGTTAGCAAGAAGGAAGACTGATCTCTAGAAGGGTATGACTCGTACTTGAATTTTGATAGCTGTAGGCTGCCCATACCTATTTGATATTCGCAACATGACTGACCTTGGATAGCTGTCGTTTTGAATCTCAACCCGTTTTTCCTGTTGGAGGATGATCCGACCCCTGCTCGCAACAATCAAGTTACTCGCGCTGCGTCCTTGGTTGTTTCATCCCTGGCTTTTGTGCGTGCTGTCCGAAAAGAAGAGCTTCCACCTGATACTGTGCGGGGGACACCCCTTTGCATGTATCAGTACTCCCGACTCTTCGGAACAGCCCGCCTTCCCACCGAAAATGGCTGCGTCATCAGTCAAGATCCAGCAGCAAAACACATCGTGGTTCTGTGCCGAGGCCAGTTCTATTGGTTTGATGTCCTGGATGACAACAGCGATCTCATTATGACTGAACGTGACATTGCGCTCAACTTGCATGTCATCGTGGATGACGCAGCCCAGACACCAGTTCAAGAAGCTGCTAAAGGCGCCTTGGGTGTTCTTAGTACGGAGAACCGAAAGGTTTGGTCAGGTCTACGGGATATAATGACCAAGGATCCTTCTTCGAATAATGCCGAGTGCCTCAACATCGTTGACACCGCATTGTTTATGCTCTGTCTCGATGACACCGAACCTTCGAACACCGGAGAGCTTTGCGCAAACATGCTGTGCGGTACTAGTGAGGTCATCAAGGGCGTGCAGGTAGGTACTTGCACAAACCGATGGTATGACAAGTTGCAGATCATCGTCTGCAAGAACGGAAGCGCTGGTATCAATTTCGAGCATACAGGCGTCGATGGACACACAGTCCTGCGATTCGCCAGCGATGTCTACACTGACACGATCCTTCGTTTCGCAAAGACAATCAATGGCCAAGCCCCAAGTCTGTGGACAACATCTAGCCCCGACCCAGCCAAGCGTGACCCCCGCAGCTTCGGAAATGTCTCTACGACCCCACGCAAGTTGGAATGGGACATGGCCCCCGAGCTCAGTATCGCCCTCCGTTTCGCCGAATCCCACCTCTCAGACCTCCTCCACCAACATGAGTTCCAGGTCCTCGACTTCGAAGGCTTCGGCAAGAACTTCATTACATCCATGGGCTTCTCCCCAGACGCATTCATACAAATGGCTTTCCAAGCAGCTTACTACGGCCTCTACGGCCGCGTCGAGAATACCTATGAACCAGCAATGACGAAAGCCTTCCTCCACGGCCGTACAGAAGCAGTCCGCACCGTTACACCCGAATGTCTAGACTTCGTCCGCACATTCTGGGGTGATAATCCTGCCGAGAAAAAGATCGATGCCCTCCGCACAGCGACTCAGCGCCACACAGCTATCACAAAAGACTGCTCCAAGGGCGAAGGACAAGACCGGCACTTATACGCATTGTACTGTCTCTGGCAACGCTCCTTCGACGACGGCCTCTTCCACGATAACAGTTCCGTCGAATACTCCAGTCCAAGCGAAAGTCTCGAATCACCCAAACTTTCCACCGTCTCAGACGACGGTTTGTCTTCCCCCGCCAGCGGCAGTAGCCGCGGCTACAGATCCGCTTCCCCACCCTCCACACCAGCGATCTTCAGCGATCCAGGCTGGGACAAGATTAACAATACCATTCTTTCCACCTCGAACTGCGGAAACCCTTGCCTGCGCCATTTCGGCTTCGGTCCTACATCCGCCGACGGATTCGGAATTGGCTATATTATCAAGGATGAATCTATTTCCTTTTGTGCGTCTTCGAAACACAGACAAACAGCTCGTCTAATGCAGACGCTCGAATCATACCTATTTGAGATCCGGAAACTTCTCCGTGCTGCGAATCGAAAAACGACTAGTCCCCGGACAAGCCGTGCCCGTGAGACAGAGGCACTAGCCGAGCGGTTCCACTCTGAATCCCAGCGCCGAGGTAGAGTAGTCTATGGTGGTGCTGAGACACCTGCTACGACCACTGATAGTGCGGAAATTGATGATGATGGAATGGGTGGATGTGAGTATACCACTTCTAACTGATGCTGTTGGATACCAGACTGACTTTATCCTAGATGGATTCTTCGATGCTGGAATGCTGCTTCATGCACTGAAGGGTGTGAACGCTGAGCGGGATCACAGGTTTACGCCTGAGAAGAGGAGGTTTGTTGGGAAGAAGTTGCATCTTAACGAGTATTGAGTTTGGAATTGGAGTGAGCAGTTATGGTTGGCTGGTATCTTTGAAATATACTCCGTTTATGAATGAAATGCTATTTCCAATGATAGTGATGCGTATACTTGATTCATCGTTCGAGCCTTGTGACTTTTTTCTTTAATCTTTTTATCCTTATTCTAGCTGACTGCAAATACTGGACTTACTTATCTTTTCCTTAATCCTGTCACCAGAACTCTTCTATCTGAACCTATCTTGAACTAATAGTTTTGAAAATGATGGTAGTGAGAATATTCCCAGAGTAAATCATAGAGGTACTACATACACCACTCCGGAGCCAGATATTAGGTTCCTTGGGTAATCAAATTGCTGTTATCGCCTCGGACGTGGGTACCCCCGTATTTAGACCTGGATGGAATCTTCCCGTTAGACCGTTTGTTAAGACGTTACATGTATCAGTCAGCAATTCTTCTATAAAAACCTCTTTTATATTACCTGCTCCTTCACCGAATCCCCAGTTGATGGGTGAACTCTGAGAGATTCACCTTTTATTTCTTCTTCAATATTGCCATTAAATATTTAGTACTCTATCATATAGTCATATATCATATTGTCTCTTTTATTCTGTATGTTGAATATATTTCATCAGCTCATTTGATATTCGCTTTTCTGTGTGTGTTAAGTCATCTTTCTTTACAAGTTGAGGTCTTGGGTTGGATCTTGTGTTCGGAATTTATCGTCTTGCTTCTCTCACTTTGACTTATAACACGTCTACGCAACGCGTCCACGGTGGTTGTTCCTCTGTGGACCCCTCACCCCTGGACACTTTCTCTTCTTCTTCCTCTCTTCTTTCCTTTCTTTCTTCTCCTCCTCCAGCATTCTACTGTTTTGTCATTCATCTATCCTCCCCGCCTGCTCTGAGCATCTGTGGTTTCAAGTACCTCCTGATCACATACGAGATCTTAATTGAAGATGGCGGTATGTGACTTGACCATGACGAGATGTCAAACGTTGCTAACTTAATCAATGGTATTAGCCCTTCGTAACTATGAAAAGGATCATGGGCCTTCCTATGGAGATCATTTTCTTAATCACATCATTTCTCACCATACAAGAATACCTGGATTTTCTGAAAACGAACAGAACTCTGTATGAACTCCTCATCAAAGACTTATTCGAGACTGCGTTCAGGAACAAACTTTGGTATGCAGTGAGGGACATAATTGACTACGCTGTGGGAGTCGGCAACCCAATAGGTCTTGGTCAAATTCTTCAGTTCCTTTCACTGAAACATCCCAAGTGGCTTTCCACCAACATACAAGACTCGTTGACCACCGCCATATGTCTCGGTCACCTACCCATGGTGCCTCTTCTCGTCCAGTATGGTGCTTCCGTGAACCCCGACTCGCTGATCTTTTACAACAATCTTTGGACGAACACGATTCACTCCCCAAAAAAGTTCGAGATGCTGAATCTCCTGATCTCTCTTGGTCTCGATGTCAACCGAGTTCCTATCAAGGGAGAGAATTACCCAATTCACTTGGCTGCTTTGCATTGGCCACCAGATGTGGAATTCCTAGAGAAACTTGTGTCATTGGGCGCAGATACCACACTACGTGGTCCATATGGACAGACGGCCGAAGATATGGCCAGAGAAGACAATAGAGTCCACGGAGGCGGCTACAATGAAGTGTGGCGATTTCTGATGCGTCAAGGATGCAAAGAGTCTGCCGAAGACCTTAAGTCGATCCTGATCCGATCAGGGATGAAGGGCAGCGTCTGGAAGCCGTCCAAAAGATGAAAACGAAGATCTCCGCTCGCCTGCTGATGAGTGCAGTACCACATGCGAAACTTGTCCGCAACTGAAGATTTGAAAGAACTGGAATCAACTGAAAACAACTGTCGATTGAACACGCGACCCTACTCTGTGCAGTCTTCACTTTGAGAAAAATCGATGGAAATGTAGTCTTGGCAGAATTTTATTTCCTTGAAGCAGTGCTGAAACTTAAACTTAGAATCACTTGGAGCTCTCATGCCCTAGCCACTGCCTTCCACATTCGTAATAAAATGCCCGCAAAATCTGCCCGCAATAGGGTCCGAGTCCTTGGAATTCACCGAGACTAGTGGTGATTTAAAGCCCACCTAACAAACTACAAGAACGCGACTGTCTAACTATCCCCGGTAATTTCCTCCCGAGTCGAATAACCGTATAAAAGCAGCAAGAGAATCACCGACTGTGTAAAGATAGTGGGAGAGATTTGTGGGCTAATGACTCCAGGGCTGTGTCGGTTCACACACTACATGTTTATATTGATAGTACCTGCCAGTGAAAAAGATAATATTTCAATTGAACCCTCCAAAGATACAGTTCATCATTCATAAGGCCTTCGAATTTGTCAGTGGAACACTTTCGCAGGCTTGACCAAATAAAATGCATAGAGCTTTGACCAGATCGAGATACTATCAGACTTGGCCCCTGCTGTAAGATCGCCTTGGCACTTTTCATTGGTGGATCGGGATCCACTTAACAGATCTGGGGTAACTAATACATGCATTTTTGAAAGGTACATAGATTGTAAGACAAATGCAAGATTGATTCTGTATATATGTAGAAATAGAACAAATCTCAACGCAGAAAGAAAGGCTCCACTTCGTTAAATGAATCCCGTGCCGTGCAGACGTCATTAGTGGCGATCAGATCTCGCTGACTAACCTGCATAAGCGATGTCGGGAACTGGGGTGAAGCCGGGGAAGGAATTTCTAACCCCTGCGACGCGCCACACCTTATATCCATGTCATGTCAAACACAGCGCACGATAGGAATTCCCTGTTCCTGATCAATTATGCGACACAAATCCTGTGTTTTGTGCTTGTTACGCCCTTCGTCTTTCTTCGAATCTTCGTGAGATGGAAGCTCATGAATGGGCTGGGCATTGATGATGGTAAGTATGCGACCGACACGTCACATCTCCAGGCCCTTGCTAACCTATTCATGCAGCATCTTGTTTCATTGGATGGGTACGTCCAATTGCCAAGACATTTGCTTTTTCCCACTGACATGTTAGATTATTAGCTTATTTTTATGGGGTATTGCACGAATGCCTTAATTTGTATGGCCGATCGTC
Organism: Penicillium sp. S1602; assembly: GCA_023626355.1. Taxonomy (NCBI): domain Eukaryota; kingdom Fungi; phylum Ascomycota; class Eurotiomycetes; order Eurotiales; family Aspergillaceae; genus Penicillium; species Penicillium sp. S1602. The sequence goes on from JAMAGW010000004.1 coordinate 1,385,502, forward strand.
TGATTCGCAGATCAAAACCAAAATTTGGACTTTGCTTACATCTTTTTTAGACGGGTTTTCTGGATGCGCCATTGAAGCCAGTGAATTGGGTCAGGATCAGTTGGAACAATGCGTCAAGGTGGGATACTTCAAATTTTCGTTATTGAGCTCTGTACTAATTTTCCCCCCAGATTTCCTATGTTGCTACTGCTGTCTATGCCCCGACAGCATTGTTCGTGAAGATCAGCCTGATCACTATTTTGATCAGGGTCTTCCAGCCCTACTACCGAGTTATGATATCTCTATACGTCCTTCTTGGCGCCGTCATCGGCTATTACACGATCATCACATTCGTTAAAATTTTCATCTGCAACCCACCTGCCGCCTATTGGTCACAAACCAAAATACCGAACGCAACATGCTTCAGCCAGCCGGGTGTTATCATTGCCGATTCGGTCATCGGGACCGTAACAGATGCCGCAATTTTCGCCTTTCCAGTCGGGCTTACCTGTACGCTGCAGATGCCGATTTGGAAGAAGGTCAAGGTGGTTGTTCTGCTGGGGCTTGGTGGTGTGGCTGTGGCCTTTAGCCTTTACAGACTGGTGATTGGTGTCCACGAGAAGAAGCATCTTCATTCAACTACGTTGTATATGAAGTCGATCTTGACAGCGTGAGTTTTGCCATACATCCTGGAACCTTTCTTTTTTTGACAGTGGACTAATCTGACACAGAAATGCCGAGGTGGGACTTGGTTTAATCTGCGCCTGTCTCCCGGCTGTTAATGTTCTGACAAGCTGGACTCGCCGGAATTCGCCCTCAGTCAAAGGTTATTTCAACCGACACCGCAAAAACGACCAGCCCTCGGGCGGCCACATCTACGATGGACCTACGGCAGGCGATGGTCGAAGTCGAAATCAATTCGTTCACAGCCATTTGAGCAGCCGTGCGCGTCGGGGCTCAACGGACTCCGCTCAGCTTATCGCGAATCATGAAGAACTGGGAGTGCCAGCCGGGGACATTAACGACGGGATTATAAAAATGGTTTCTTTGAATCAGCATTGGGAGAATGCTTCACACAGGTTTGTTCTACAAGGATCTTGCGTGTCTGAGTTGGATCTTTGCTAACATTTTAATAGCAATGAAGGAGCCCAGCGTTCCGAAATGTTATAATTATTTAATCACCTCTACTTGAATAGATAGTCATAATTAAGCATGAATAAATCTCAAATGTCGGGTTGTATAATATGGGGAGAATCTCGATTTTGGCCTTGATAATGATCACTGAGCAGCTCACGATCATCACGTGATAGACCAGTGACGCTCAGTGAGCACTCAAGATATCTGAACTGTATTAGGGTGATTCAACAGGTCGGAGTAATCAAGCCAAATGGAACCAATCTAGCTATATATCTTATCAGAGCTCGCATAAATTCCCACTCACTCGCGCTTCGAGATAGTCAACCACACATCTTTCCAATACCCAACACCACCCTTAACCACAAACTGGGCCTTGGGTTTCCCCTCAACAGGCTCCGGCTTATAAGAACGGAAGAACTACCGAGATTAGCCAAAAATCTCAAGATTTCCAATCTCATTAACCTCTCACTCACCTGCAAAGGGCCCTTCATCAACTCCATCATCGCAATATCCTTCCCCAAACAAACCCGCGACCCGTACCCAAAGGCCATATTATACTTATTATACAGTTTTGCCCGCTCGGCATCCAGCCAACGCTCAGGCCGGAACTCCTCCGCATCATCGCCATACAGCGCCGGATCCCGATGCACCAGGTACGGGTTACACGAAATCTCCGTACCAGCCGGGGCGAACTTACCGAACAGCTCCAGCCCAGGCTCGGGGACATACCGCGGGAAGATATTCGGTGCAGAGGGACACAATCGCATCGTCTCCTTGACACAGCTCACATAATATGGGAGATGCGTAAGAACCTCATCATACTGCGGCATCTCAGAAAGAACACCCGCTTTTGACGCAGCGTCAATCTCCTCCATCATCCGTTTGTAAGCAGCGGGATTTTCAAGCAAGAATTGGATCATAGCCTGGAATGCAGTGCCGGTTGTATCCGCGCCTGCGAGGAGTACGAGAAGGACTTCTGCGCGAATATATTCTAGGTCAAGGGGTTTATCCTCGTCTGTCCGGGCATCGAGGAGCATTTGGAGCAGGTCGACGCGCTTGGCTTCCTTCTCGGAGTTGTTGTCTCTGATGCGTTGGCTGATTAGCTTGTCGCGGAAGCGCATGAGGACACCGATTCCTGAGTCGTCGGCCGGTGTGGCGACGAGGTATTTCTTCAGGAAGGTTGTTTTGAGCCAGGATGTGAAGGGGTGGAGGCGGGCGAGGAGGCCGAATGCTGGGAGGCCGTCGTGGAAGCCTTGAATTAGACCACCGATGTCTTCGCCTTTCTCGATGAAGCCAAAGGGGGCGCCGAAGCCTATTTCGCTGATGATGTCGTAGGCCATGTAGCTGTTCCAAAGGTTGGTTAGTACCGTATCTAGGTGTTGTATGCGGGGTGGGTGAACTAACACTGCCCACCAGGCAAAGTCAAAGGATTCGCCGGTCTTGACGAATGTGTCGTCGAGTTTGGTGCTCCATTCTTTGATCCGGGCGTCGATCAATGGTTCCATGCGCTTGATGCTGGTGAAGCTGTACTGTATATTGTGAGTATAACCCTATACTTAAACCTGCATTATGTAGCTTACAGATCCGGCAATGTGCTTCCTGAACACTGAGTGCGTCTTGTGTGATCTCATGTTAAACAGACTTTCAGTCTCTCCAAAGCTGCCAGTGATGTAGTGACCGGTCTTGTCGGCATTGCGGTGGTAGACATCCGGGAGCTTAGAGTGGTCGCTGACCAGCAGCAACGTGGGGGTAATTCGAACCACCGGTCCTATTTCAATTAGAATCGGTCAATACAAAGCAAGGTTGCATTGCATTACCATATTTCTTCGATAGTTCATGGCAGGTCAAGTACTCTGTCTCCTGCAAGTTCTGCCTCGCGATCCAAAGTCGGGTCACAGACGCCCAGAAGGGACCAGGGAAGGCTGAAAGAGGGTGGAAAAAGCGATAGTAGACAATCTGGTACACAAATTTAAGCACAATGTATGCAACAAGAGCCGAGAAGAGGTTGGTCACTGTCAACAGTGACAATACATTTGCGAGACCCATGGTTAGAGAACAAATGCCATCGACAGAAAGAAAGTCTAGTGGGATGGCGACGTCCAAAATACCCCGACCAAAACTATCTTGTGTAGTAAGAAATGAAAAATCATTGGCTCACAGACTATGCGTGTCCACCTGCTCGACTTGCTAGTAGATTAGACGGACTTGGTTAATTGGGTCTAATCTAACGGTTATCAGGATCGACTGCTCATCTGCTGCGCCTTTTTCTTCTAGTCCATGCGCTATGGCACCCGAACCTGTGGGGATGTCATTTCGGAGCCTCTGAAAGACATCAAAACCTGGTCATAATAGCTTGTGGGATTAAGACGCGCCGTCTAGAACTCCCCATACGCCAAGATCGGCCAGGCTACGGAGGATGAAAGGGGCAATGCCGAGCAAAATCTCGCCAAGTTGGCCCAAGATCGGCGCCGCCGTATTGTGGGTCCTCAGTAAAGTTCTGTCATCGGGGAGAAGAGGAGTTCCACTCCAGGCGAATTTGCGAGTTGGTCCTTGGTTCAAACATACCAAGTCATTGCAGACTCCCATGATTCTCCTCGGTTCTGTGGGTTTGATTAACCACGACTTCGGGCGAGTTAGTATGCTGAATCTGGAGAATATAATGGTCAAGCATGAGAATCGAAAGCACGCGGTCTATTACGTGTTCAAGAGACACTAATTCCCATCCCTTGACTTAGCTCGAAACAATGTTCTCCACTGTGTGCTGCCTCAAGGCTATGCTCATGTCTTGACCTCGTACGGAGTACAAAGTACAGACGATGCCTCGTCTCCTGGGCCAGGTCTCCACTTTGCACGAGTCGGACTTTTTTCAGAAAGGCGTGATTCGTGGGTTGAATTAACGAGCGCAGATCCCAACGGGGATCGATTTACAATCCGCACGCTGGGCCAAAAGGGGGCAATGATGTGGCGGGAAACCGGCACCGTTATGTGATCCGTCCTCAAGCTGGTCCACTGGAGAGAACGACTGGTCCAAGTCTGTACGAGGCACAAAGCATGGACATATGCGAAGGGTACAGTATGGCCAGGAATTTTCTGCAGAATAAACTATGGGACTGGAACAATTCCGAGCTGTCATATTGAACCCAAAACCCAAAACTCCTTTGTCTTTGCCGGTGTCGTGGACTCGGGGACTTTGCGCAACCAATCTCGCTTAAAAGTAGCTTGCTTGGCCACAATTGGATAATGCAATGGCCCAGAATTTTTCCCTTTCCCCACTGTGGACGGGTCGGAAGTGGGAAGATGGGTTGATGGGTCAACCTGCAGATCGAGGCGCCTTAGCTTTTCGAATGGTTTTGCTGACGTGGGGCTTCGGGCGGACGGCACAGGGCGAGTGTCTGAAACAACGGTGGAAGGCAACTCACTTTCCCCTCATTATAACCTTGTTTTGGTGTTAAGGTTGACGTCAAATGGACAAAAGGTTTATGCGCCACATTTTGGCGTAAACTACTTAGATTTAGACTCGGGTGGCGTGCTGTCAAGTAAACCTTGGTGATTGACCAGCTAATTAGTATGTTGAAACAAAAGTACGGATCTACTGATTATGATCAACCGGCTGACTGGACTCGAATTGATAAACAGAAACTACTTTCCTATTTGGTCCAATTACCCGAAACAGGTGTCCCCGTTCTATATCTGATCTTGACACAGACGATGAGATGAGATGGTATTGAGATCGATGAAAACCCACCTGAATACCTGCTATTGAAGCTTTTGTTCCGTATTTGCCAACCTTTTTTTATTATACCTGGAGCCGAAAAAGTCTGATCGACAGGATATGAGACGTTGAGCATCCCTGCATGCTCCACCTGAACCAAATCCTCTACTCGTGCTAACAACCTTGGAATGCTGATGCTGCTAGCTGTGTGGATCCCACGTTTGTAACGGCACAGACTCGATCACTCCCTGAACGAATCATGACTCCACAGGTTCTCCAAAACTGGGGCCGATACTTGGAGGCTGTCCTTGCCGAGGCCTAGAAGTCGTTTGTACTTTTGTAACTTTTCTCTATTTCCGGTAGGTCCTCGTCAATCTCTCCCCTGTGGCCCTGCAGCAATGTGATAGAGGTGGATCGGTTTTCACTAGGAAGATGCACCATGAGCCTACGAGATTGGCCGGACTTTTCCTCGTTTTTTTTTTTTTGGTTCTAGGGGACGTGCATGTGCAGGTCTTGTGATAAGTGGACAGGTTCACGGTCTACACGTTCTGTTTCTTTTTTTTCATCCTTCAGTGCTATTTACAGCTACTTCTTTCTTGTCCCGGTGATAATCTACGAGTTCTTGCGCATGGCATATTCGTGCCTTAATCTGGCTATTTAATCTATCTTTACTGGTTTCCTGACACATTCACTCGTTTTCTTTTTACCATGACAGGCGACCATGGTTCACAAGCCCCTGTGGTCTTGGGCATTTGTCTTGCATTTGCGATCTTGACATTTCTGGTTTTGGCTCTGAGGCTCTTTGCTCGGATTTATGTACTCGGCAACATGGGTGTTGATGACTGTAAGTGCACATGATGGATACTATGAGAAAATATGCTAATGCTTCCAAGATCTCATCATCGGAGCTGCTGTAAGGAAGAAGATCATCCACAGTCTCGCCTAACTAACAAATATGAATAGCTTCTCGCATGGGCGTTTGTTGGAGCCACAATTGCGGGTAAGGGAGTCTATCCTACCAAGATGTTCATCCAGGCTAACGAGCAAGTATAGCTGTCAAGAATGGCCTGGGTTCACACATCAAGTACGTCGACCCGAGCTTGCTCCTCAACTACTCCTTTGTAAGGCTTCCCGTCCTGGATGTACACATCATGGATTATCTACTAACTCACTCAGGCGGTCTGGTTGAGTTCCATGTTTTATCTGGCTTGTCTCGGGTTCGTCAAAACATCGGTCTTACTGTTCTATACTCGACTCGGAGACCGCTACCTCACTCGCATGTCCTGGATCATGATAGGCGTCATCATCTGCCAGGCTGGCTCTTTTGTCCTAGTTGCGGCCTTCCAATGTTCACCAGTCAGCAAGGCCTGGACGGGCACTGGCGATGGAACATGCGTCAACATCAATATCTTCTATCTCTGCAACGCCGCTCTAAACATCCTGACCGATCTTTTGACCTACACCTTGCCGGTGCGCGTCATTTTCAAGCTCCAGGTGCCCCAAAAACAGAAGATTGCGCTCGGTTTTATTCTCTGCTTGGGTCTCTTGTGCGTGAACCAGTCTCTCCCAACACCTTCCCTTCTGACAACCTACAGTGCCTGCGTTTCCTCTATCATTCGAATCACCTACATCCCCGCCATGCTCAGCTCCGCCGACTACACCTACGCTATCAGCGGTGCCATGTACTGGTCCGTCATTGAAACCAATGTCGGAATCCTCGCCGCCTCTATCCCGTCCTTCAAGGCCATCGCCTCCCGCTTCCTGCCCCGCTTCATCGGCGAGTACAGCAGTGGGCGCAAATACGGCCCCTGGTCGGGTAACACCGATGCCCGGAAATACGGATCTGGGTTCACCAAGGTGACGGATCCGAACCAGATTACCATGGGCACGATGAACCAGGATGATATCGCGATGGGTACGCAGATCGGGGCTGGGGACCGGGATACTTCGAGCGAGGACCGCATTATTATTCCCGATGGGAAGATCTTCACTCAAACGGAGATTGAGACGACTGTTGAGACTTCCAATGACTTCGATTCGGTCCGTGACCGGGCTCACCGGTCGAAGCGAGGGTATTGATAAATTTTCTCTCCTTTCCTTTTTTTATATATATATACAAATCTTGGGTTATCGCTCAGCAATGAATGACCGCGTTTTCTTCGGACAATTGATCTATCGATTAATAGCAAAACCTAAGTTTGCCACATGCGACGTAAAACGCCGACAAAGCCTGAGGTTGACGATTTAGGTAAATTCCACCATGATCCTTTGGATAGAAATTCTAATCAAGATCTTATATAGAGTGTAAGGGAAAGCCGATGTGTGAGAGAGTTTCAGGGACTCTATGAAAGGATTCCTGTATCATGAGCGTGCGTGGATGGAGGGAGGAGTTGAGTGCCGCGGACATCCTGCTCGACGGCTGATTACCATTCTATGGTTCGAGAACGAGCAAGGGGAACAGTGTTACAAACAGGAAAAGGAACGCGACCCATGTTCCGAAACCGAACCATTGTGAACGAAATGGAGAATTCCTCTGCAGATTTAGAGGATCTTGGCATGTTAGGATATGAGTCCCATCATGCCCGGTTCTTAGAGGTGCTGGATCGTGTGCCAGAAGACGCAGTGTTTTTCCCCGGCCAGTTTTTTATGAGGCGACTGCCTTGGCTTATGGTAGAAAGGTCGATTGATCTGTAGAGCTTACACTTTCTAAGTCCCAGCAAAGGCCTTTATAATGCGTAAATCACTGAAAGCTCGCTAGGGACATCATGAAAAAAGGAAATTAAGAAAGTTTAGAAGCCAAGTACGTTGTGTTTTTGTTTGGAGTAATGTTGACAAGCACAGAATGTACAAAAAAGATAAAGAGTAACGTGCAGTTCAGAAGTTCCAACATGAACTTCAACATAGCAGGTGCCAGTAGGCAGCAAGAGACAGACACAGTAACAAGGAGAAAGCAAAGTGGACGTGTCTTGGTCCACGCTGTATTTGTCCTGACACACAAATTGGTTTTAGTCGCATGACGCCTGTTCAGACAAGGAGGAGCCGCAAGCATTAGTCGAAAATTGTCGAGACCTGGGGAGAAGGTCAATGTGATTGTTGTGACTCGGTCCAAGCTGAATTTTTCCTGACACGCAAGTTCATTTTCGCTGCGTGACGCCTGTTCAGGAAGGATGAGCCGCAACAGAGTCGAAAAGGGTCGAAACCTGGGGGGGAGGTCAATATGGCTGAAACTTGTGACCCAGTCCAAACTGAATTTGCCCTGACACGCAATTTGATTTTGGATGCGTGACGCCTGTTCAGAGAGGAGGGGCCGCAAGCCAGAGTCGAAAAGGTAGTCGAGACCTGGGGGGGGAGGTCCATGTGGCTGTGACTCAATCCAAAATGAATTTGTCCTGACACTTAGCTTGTTGATATGTGGTTTGTGGCTTGTAGCTGAGTGATGTCTTTTCAAAGTGGATGAGTCGCAAGCCAGAGTCGAAAGGTGTCGGAACCTGGGGGGAGGTTGGTGTGCTGGTTGTGACCCAGTCCAAACTGAATTTGTCCTGACACTCAGCTTGTTGATTTTTGGAGCTGAGTGATGCCTCTTCAGAGAGGGCATGAGTCACAACCGGATTTGGAAAGAGGCGAGAAGTTTGCGCGACGAGAGCAAATATTGTGTTCAGAGATGTGAAGAATTTGATTTGAGGCTTCATGAGAGAGAATTGGCTTTTCAGCAGACTCGACTGGTGGAAGCAGGTTTTGCGAGAATAAATTGCGTGTGTTATCGCAGAGGAGAACTTGCGCAAACTGAAAAAGAAAGAAGGGAAATGTTAATGGGAGGAACAGAAAATCATCATTGCAAACATACCTTGAACTCGTCAACGCAATCTGGGAAAGCTTGTTGACAAAGTTGTCACGGAGGAAGATGGACATGAAGAGACATCAAAGGTAGCTGGACTGATAGATGCATGGTTGTGATTTCAAACTTTGAAGATCTTAAAGTTGAAAGATCAAAGAAGGAAGATGCAAGATGCAAGAGATGGAAGTTCGAAGAAGGGAGATGAAAGTTGGAAGTTGGAAGGAACTTGAAAAGTGGAAAGTGGCTGGTCAAGGAGGAAGGAAGAGAGAGAGAGGAAGAAGAAAAGATGGGGGTATTTATACCTTTGAGGGGAGGAGGGAGGTATCCCAAGATCACTCGTCTCGCGTATTCCAACCTATCAGAATGAGATGCCACTTGATCTAAATCACTGAGTCATGGAAGTGACGTTTCCTCCTGATCTTTACCGTCCTGTGGCTAGAGCAAATATTTGAAATAGCTCCACCTGCACAGCTGAAGCATTCTGTCTGTTTCCCAATTTTTCAAATATTTTAGAATTTTTGGGCTGGTTGGATCAGAGAAAGCAGAATAGACTACCTAGAGCAATGCTAAACTTGTTTCCTGAGATGGGGACGAGTTTATTCAGAAACAGCCTCTGGAATGCACCTTTCCTTGATCTTTTGTCTCCCATGACCCTGACACATTTGAAAAGCGTAATCATCTGTACAATAGAAGTAATCTATTGGTTTGCCCAAGTCGACTTTTATCTAAACTTCTTGGGTATGTTTAATCAGCTATGGAAGAGGAAAGTACATTGTATTGAAGGAAATGGCAAAAAGTGTCATGGGATGGATGCTCTTCCTTGGTCTCCAGGCCCACTGGGCTGCGGTGGCTATCAACAACCACCAACGTTTAACATCTGGATGATCACTTACTCTACGCTTTAATTCATTAATATCGTGAGATGTTTGATAGCGCAGGGAATGTATCAATTGAATAGATTCTCCTAGTTCAACATCGATGTCCTCGTGCTGGCACTCAGAACAATGACAGAGCCAACAGCTCAAGTCGAGCCAAATATGACCACAGCTTAGTAATGCACCATTCTCAATGATAGCACTCATCAAATTGGGTATAATTCATTTCATACAGCCTGTGTAAACAATCTATATCTGTGCATGTAGTTCGAGAGTCCCTTTAACTTAAACTTTTGTGCCTGAATTGACAGGCATACACGGCATTCTCGGTGCGGGGAAGCTCCGAGACCGGATATAGCCGACTTGGAGATCAAGAAGCCGACTTGACAATCCGCCTTCGAAACCGGAAGCTCTGGGAACAGGCATATAATTCAGCAAACTATCAATTGGCTGAAAGAACTAGTCACTGCGTTGATTCCGCAGGAAACAGTTTCAACAATGCCTCTGCATTCCTTGCCAAGACGCGTGCCCCAGACGGGACTGCGCTGGGCCCGGAGCTTTTCGACATCCCCGTGCCGCTCTAATTATGCAGACACCCTTCCTAACCTCAAGATTGGAGCTCATACGAGAGTACTCTTTCAAGGCTTTACGGGTAAGTATCTTCAGGTTCCGATGTACATTTTTCGCGTCGCTAACTTGCGCACAGGACGACAGGCGACGGCTAATGTCAAGGAGTCGCTGGAATGGGGCACCAAGATTGTGGGAGGTGTGAAGCCTGGAGTTGAAGGTGAACACCTTGGGCTTCCGATCTTCCCCTCTGTCAAGGCGGTATGTGGCACTATTGGTCTTGTTTCAAGTACGCAGTGGACTAATTGTGCTTGTCTAGGCTCAAGCAAGAGCAAAGCCAGATGCATCTGCGATTTATGTTCCTGGAAACCAGACTGCCAAGGCCATTGAAGAGGCAATTGAGGCAGAAATTCCATTAGTGGTGGCTGTAGCTGAACATGTCCCTATTCACGACATTCTCCGGGTAAGAGCCTCTTGAAGTCGGCATCAGCAAACTTATTCTGATCACGATCGCAGATCCATTCAATGCTGCAAACCCAATCCAAGACTCGTCTTGTCGGTGCAAACTGCCCAGGTATTATATCGGCCATTGGCAAGTGTCGCATCGGGTTCCAGCCCTTACCTTGTTTTGCTCCCGGTAACATCGGCATTGTGGCCAAGTCGGGCACTCTAAGCTATGAGACAGTCGCGTCGACTACCCGTGCTGGACTCGGTCAGAGTCTCTGTATTAGCATGGGCGGTGATGTGCTAGCCGGTACCAACTTCGTGGACGCTCTCAAGATCTTCGAGCACGATTCTGATACTGAGGGTATTATCCTCGTTGGTGAGATTGGTGGCACTGCTGAGATGGATGCGGCGGAGTGGATCAAGGATTACCGACAGCGGACTGCCAACCCGAAGTAAGTTTTATCTTTGTGTCTTGCACGTCCCTTGCTTACCCTCACTAGGCCCATTATGGCCCTCGTTGGTGGCTTGGAGGCACCTCCCGGTCGGATCATGGGACACGCAGGTGCCTGGTGTGCACCTGGAGAGCCGGATGCGCAGACTAAGTACCAAGCACTTGAACGTGCTGGTGCTGTCATGGTCAATCACCCCGAGAAGTTTGGCGAGGGGATGAAGACCCTCTTGGGTACTGGCGTGAGCAGGCCCGGCACACAAGTAAGTTATTGACTCGGTAATAACAGGACCATGCTAATCTCTATAGTCCTTTTCTGCCGCAGGGGCTCAACGGCGCGGTTTCCATACAATGAGACGTGTCAGCCCGATCTCGAGGCTGGCTCAGCAAAAACGCAACCTCTACATCAAGCAGTCCCAGGCATTTGATATTCTAAAGCAAAAATCCATTTCTGTTAGCGAGCAGACATCGCCCTCTGACGTGTCTATCTCCATCTCAGTCGACCGTACTTCCTTGTCGCCGTGCATCGTCGGGTCGCCCAATGCAGAGTTTGACCCTACGCAGTCTCGCAGATTCCCATTCAGCTACACTGAGACCAACTTGGAAAACAGTTCCCTTGTCTCCGCCGTGGCTGCATACGTCGGCCTTCCCAAATCATCACACGGCAAGCTCGCAAGCTTGGTTCAGGCCCTGTGGAACATCTTCAAGGAGAAAGAGGCCTTTGTACTGGAGGCCCGGATTGGAGCCTCCACCAACGGAAGCTTGGAAGTGCGTGGCGCAAGGTTTGGCTTCGATGATGCCGCATACCGAAGCTCGGGGCGCCAGGAAGAGATTCACTCTTTGCGGAACACTGCTGAGGAGGTCGCCGAGGAGGTTGAAGCCGAGAAAGACGGAATTGTTTATGTCAAGTGGGTTTTGCCGGACTTTAACTTGGGGTAATGCTAACAATAGATAGGCTGGAAGGCGAAGGTAGCATTGGCACACTTGGTATGCTTATCGACCCCATTCAACCTCTGACTTCAGCTGACAAGATTGGTAGTGAACGGGGCAGGACTTGCTATGAATACAGTCGATGCCCTCAGTATTCACGGAGGCCACTGTGCCAATTTCCTTGACACTGGCGGCAAGGCTACTTCCGAGACGGTCAAGTCGTCTTTCCGAATCATCTGTTCCGACCCCCGCGTCAATGCAGTCTTCGTCAACATCTTCGGTGGCCTGACACGTTGCGACATGATCGCCGAGGGAATCATCCTAGCATTCCGGGACTTGAACATGCAAGTGCCTGTTGTGGTGCGGCTGCGTGGAACAAACGAGGAGCTTGGGCAAAAGATGGTATGTCATCCTGACGAAGATTTCACGTCAACGCTTCATTTGATTAATGCTGTTGCAGATTGCCGAGAGTGGGCTTCCTCTCCATGCTTTTGATGGTTTTGAAGAAGCTGCGAAAAAAGCCATCGCTCTTGCTCAGAAATAAATGGGCTTTGGTAAGTGAACAATGTACAGTCCAACGAGTGTTGGAGAATATATATAGATGGATTCTTTAGAGTTACGGAGTATGTAGATCAGATACTCGATAGAATGGGCAATGCGTCACGAGCTCCTAGCCGAGGCAGTCTCGTGAATATACATCAGACCGCTAGTGTTTCAAGCGTTTGAACCTAAACCCATAAACAAAATCCTGCTTTAGGCCTCGGGGACCCATGTGATGCCTCCCGTTTCAGGCAGAATTGCCCGTGTTGGTCTAGCCCGGACACTTCTCCACGATTGACCAAGGTTGCGCTAGTGGCTCTGACGCCATCACCTATAATCTTCTTTACAGAACACAAATTCTTCTTTTGTTTCCCCCTTTATATATAATTTTATTTCTCTATATATACAAATCCACTGCCGATCCCACGCAAAACTTCGGTTTTGCACAATTCCAGCTCAATCCGCTCCGGCCCATCTCAACCCCACCATGTCTGATCCGCGTACCGAGCTGGAGCACACACTTCGCGATCTGTCGATTGGCGAAAAGGGACCGGTGCAGGATATTTCACGACCTACGGTGAAAGGCCTTTCGACGGGCTCGGCTACATCTACCCCAAAGCCAAAGCCAACAAAGAAAGCTAAAGAGGTCATCGCGGATTCCTGGGAAGATGAGGCTGATCTCTCGGATGAGGAGCCTGTCTCTGCAGCATCGCCCTCCCTCCTTTCTCCTACATTAAGTGCGGAAGGCCCGCTTGATCCCCCGCCCACACCTATCTCGCCACAAACTTCACAAACTTGGGGTGCCGCGAGGGCGGGTTCTCCCGCTGATGGTTGGCAGGGCAGTTCTGGTCCAGCGAAGCGCCCGGAGAAGCAGACTGCTGTTGCTGGAAGGCTGATTGCTGGTGCGCTGGGTATTCGGGCGCCTAAGCGTACGGAGGAGCAGCGAGCTTATGATCGGGCGGTGAAGGAGCAGGAGATCAAGAGGCGGAATCGCGAGCGTGAGGAGGCAGCCAAGGCCAAAGAGGATGAGGAGAAGGTGAAGGCATCTGTTTGGACAGACTAGGTCGTTGCGACTCTTGGTTGCGTTGCTTTATTTCATTGACTGTTTATGGGGTTTTGTGTCTTATACACATTCAACTGTATATATGTGATCTACTTGGCGCGGGAGCCAGCTTCAGATGAAGATGGGCGGTGGGTGATTTGTTCTTGAAGATACCTATCTAGAGCTGGAGGATTATCAGCTCAGATGCATTTAATGAGGAATGGCCCAAGGGAGCATATTGCTGCAAAGTACAGCGACTATTATCTCCAACATATGGATTAAGTGGTTGTTTAGAAACCGTAAGATTTCGTCCCATAATATGTAGCGCATCCCAATCACCGGGTGTGTTCTGAAATTCGTTGAATCATTAACCCACAACATTGAGAATTCTTGCGATGAACTCTTCACGTCCTCGCCACTCAAGCTATCGTCCATCTCATATGCTCGGGTGTATGTGAATAAAGCGCCACAGGGGCAAGGTAGTTCATCCAAAGGACTTCTCGAGAATATGACATGGATATTATTTCCTTAACAGCCCCCAATCTGCTCCTGATGCACCTCTAGGGTGTCACCATCGGCCATGTCAAGCTATATTGCAGTATATTGTCAGAATATCTTGTCCACGATTTCAAGGCTTGGGAGGGAACACGTACGCCATCAGGAGTATCATCGGGACGCACACGGGTACCGTCAAACAAGAACCGCACAGTCGCTATCTGCTTTCCCTGGCGATCACAGAAAGCATCCATCAGCTTCTTCAACGGAGTCGACCGCTTGATTTTAAAGAACACTTCGTTATTGTTATCCGTGACCTTGATGTTGAGATGCTCGACTGGAGCAGCGGCCTGCTCGCCTTCAGACATGTTGGAAATAACGAGGTGGTTTGCTGGGTGACTGTCAGAGAAATGGATCGCAGCAGAGCAGGCGCGGGGTGCTTACTCGGAGTTGAAAGTAAGATGAATGTGAATGGCGGGTTCGTGGATCTGGTTCTATGAGATATGTTAGATTTGGGCCACGGCAATGCGGGGCCAGTTCTACCTACAAGAACACGAGAATTGCAAGGGTTAGAGGGGAAAGGAAAGAAAAGTGGAGGAGTGGAAGAGGCAAGAGAGAGATATCAACGGCAGAAACTCGCCCCTCGAAGGCGGTGAACCTAATTTGCGTCACACCTGTTGAAAGCCGGACTTCCGTCCACGTTTCTGTTAGTTGTTTGCCCGGAAAACAAGCCTGGACAAACGAATTGCAAATGGTAGGATTGATTAAGATCACCAATGAAGCATCTTTGGACTAATACTTTCCTGCAGGGGGATTTAAAGCAAGATCTGTCGCACGACACGCCGTGTCATCCGCGAGCCGTATGCCTGGTTCCTCCTTCAGATAGTCAAGGACTTCATGCTGACCCTTCTAGTGTGCCATACAAAGTATATACATGTCTAAGGATATATAACTTGAGCTTGCCACATACTAACGGAGCCAGATTGTCTGAACAAGAATTCCTGGCAGGAGGAAAAATGTCAGGCCCAGATCGACGCCCTCTACGAATGTTGCAACGCTTTTTACCAGGAGCGAGGCGACCAGGCTTCAGTAGTAAGCTGCCCTAAAGCAAACCTACTACGATTGAAGATGAGACAGCGGGCACAAGCAGCAGACAAGGAGCAGAAGTAGAATTTTTGACAATTTTGTTTGATTTTTCCGCAATGTAAATAAGATGGCATTGGTATGTACCAGCCCCTTCCAAGCTAAGCTCCCATTCAGAGGGAACTAGACTATTTGTAAGGACTGAGTTCCTCTAAGACAATCTTGAGCACGCAGAGAGGCCTCAAGGACCTGAACAAACATTGAATGGATTCGTTCCGAGACTCTAATGAAAGCCTATAGACATTTGTGGAAAAAAAAGAAAAAAGAGAAAGAGAAAAAAAATTGTGCTCCTTAAATAGTAGATCCCGTGCCGACTAAGCTAAACTACTTTGGGGTGAACGCGCCCTCAGCCAAAAGAGACAAACATGAATGCTTCCCTTTTCTCTTCCATCAACACCAGGAGCTAACACATCATGGCTCCCCTCACAAGGTCTTCGCGTACTTTACGGTCGCAGGTTGGTTTTACTTCAATTCACTCTCCAATTTCTTCCCACTAACTCCCTGACCAGGTTCCGCCTGCGCCTAAGACATCAGAAATTATTAATATTGACGAGGACGACGACGAGCGCATGGAGGAAGACGACATCTCTGAAAACGAAGAGGACCTAGAGGACGGGACTGAGGAAGAAACGGAAGAGGATGAGATGGATGAGATGGATGAGGAGATGGACGTTACCAATGGCGATATTTCGGAGACTGGATCCGCCTTCCCAGTTTTGGAACCCAGTCTGAAGTCAATGATGAGTTTGACAGGCAGAGCTCAGGGTATGTCATGTCCAGCTTCTTTGTTCCTCCTCTTTGTTTTGCTGCTTGAAAAGAGTCTTTTAGCTCATTGATTAGATTCGCCTCAGCTGTTCACTGCTGCTGGCGCACAGGAAGCTCTCCACCCACTTCGCCGCACTGCCGACCGTGTCACTCGTCAAATCGAGGCCTATGCTGACAAGCTGGATCAATTCAAGCGAAAGAACTCAACCGACGAGTTCCAGAGCATTCAAGCTGCCTACAAGCTAGTTGAAAGCTACCGGGACCTTGCACAAAATGGAATCCAGGACCTAGTGAAACAGCAAACCCTCAAGCGCGCAAAGACCGGATTCCGACAGAGCAATGGGATCGATGCAAAGGATGAAGAGGATGTGATGCGCTTGCAGTACGAGGCTGATACCTGGCGCCTGCTTCTCAATCTCATCAGTATCGACGACCCGGCCAGTCGCGCCAGCTTCAAGGAAGGGCAACAAACTGCATTCCAGAACCTTCACCGGTATTCGTCAGATCGTGAAATTTGGGAGGAATTCCTTGCTGCCGATGGGTATGCTCTGGAGTGTGTTCTTGCGATGAGATGGCTGGAGGAGACGGCGAAGACAGGACCCCAGGATTTGGATGTTTTGATCGCCGACATGGAAGCGCAAGCGGAAAGAGGTCAGGGTCTGTGGGCTCATGGATGGTTGTTCACTAAGGAAGCCATCAAGGGACACAAGCGACTGCGTGCTTGGCCGCAGCCATTGGAGCCAAATGACCCCAGCGTCTCACGCTCTCTGTTAAGCAACGACCGGCAACGACCCTTAGTGACGCAGCTAGATCCAGATGCCCTTACCCGACAGAAGCATGACCTGCAACCCCAGGACGAGTTCTTCGAGCGAGCTACATGGATGACTTGCTGGAAGATGCTGAGGCAGGGCGAGAACTGGACCAAGATTCGAGAATGGGCACAGGGCCGCCTCGAGAGCTGGAGGGCTGTCAGTCTTTGCGGTTCTAGTGTCGATCCACACACTGCCAAAACCAGGACACCGATTGACGATGGGATGACACGATTGATGAATAGCCACTCCCACGACTCATGGCGTGCCGCTTGCTCTGCTCTGACACGCAACCCTGACACAGATGAGTTCCAGCGAGCCGTATACGCTCTGCTCTGTGGTGAATCTGAGCCCGCCACCACGGCCTGCAGCACCTGGGACGATTTCCTTTACGTGTACTTCAACCGGATTGTGCTTTCACGCTACCGTGGTTTCTGCAACCAGTTCAAGCACAAGCTCAGCCATTCTCCTACATCCCCTGTCACATTCAAGCCCGAGCCAGCTGGCCATGCCGATCTGCAGAAGTTCATCGAATACCTGCGAGGCAATGAGCGGGTTGGTTCTGAGTCGCGCAATCCCTTCCGCAATCTCCAGGCTGCAATTCTCAGCAAGGGCTATGATTCCTACTTTTCATTATTCGCAAAGGCAGTCTCTCAAATTAACATCAAGCACTATGGGACATCCTCCATTGTCCCTGTCGTGAATGGCTTACCAGTGGATGAATCGTTCCTCATCGCCGCAGATGACGACGAGGCCTTGAAAATGGCCGCGCACGTTTATCTTGTTGTGAAATCCATTGGTTATGCTCCTGTCGACACTCAATTCTATGAGACTGCTTCCGTTATGGTGGCAGGATATCTTTCTAACCTGGAAGAAAGGGGTTTATACGACCTTATCCCACTTTATGCTTCTCTTCTTCCGACCGACATGTGTCACAGTGTTTTCTCAAGGATTTTGATTGAGATCACCGACCCGCAAGATAGAAAGCAACAAATTCGGCATATGCAAAAGCATGGTATTGATGTCGCAGCTGTTCTCGACGCTCAATGGTCTTGGCTTAGCGCTGGTGTTTCTTCAATTGAACATTCTAGTAGTGTCACTGGATACTCTCGGGTGGTGCGGCGACCGGACGGTACCCGAGTACTGGTGCCCCCAAAGAAGGACTTAATCGGTACTTCCATGGCAGATGAAGATGAGAAGATGATCCGCAGTCTGGAGTGGCTTCGCTCAGCTGGTGGCCAATGGGATAAGATCTGCAAGCTTGGAGCTTGGCTCTACCGCAAGTTCTTTGGTAGGTTTCTCCTCCTTATCCTTCCTTGCCTATACGCTAACATTTGTAGTCGCTGGGAAACTTGCTGCCGCTCGTGAGTTGAGCCATCGGATGAATTTGTCAAAAGTGTCACAGGAAACCTTTGGCTTGGACATCTTTGAATTCCCTACTCTCGAACACCTGACGCCAGTCGATTCTACGCCTTCTAGCCCATCGAAATCCAAGAGGAATAGCCTTCACCGTCGGAGCCTCTCTAGCAGCAATGGTATCTTGAATAACGACAGCGGTGCTTACCAAAAAGCCACTCGGATGTACAACCTTGAAACCCTGGCCCTTGGATTCGATGCTCTGGAACAGTTCGCTCTTGCCTACGACCAAATCTCAAAGTAAGTATATCTCTGTTCAGATTTGGCAACAACATCTAACGACATTTCAGGACCAAGCGTCGGAGAGATTCCGGTGCGGTCAAGGATTCTCTGCAGGATCTAGCGGCCTTGCTAGAGGAAGTGGAGACAAATGTGGGCTTGGTCGTAGAGGAGTGGCTTGTCAAAGCTACTGATGGTCGGTCTTTCCCTCCAATTAAAACTTGTGTCCTTGCTAATATCATCACAGCCGAAGAGGAAAGCGATTATGAACACATTCGCCAGACCTACCTTCCTGATTTGATTCTTGATTACCATAACGCTCTCTACTATGCCAGCCATGCTCTTGAAAAGCCCTTCCTGCTTACACAGTGCATGACGGTGTCAATTTGGGTCGCTAGCACCCCGCACCTGACCCGCAGCTTCACCAAATCGAAGCGCATGGCTGAGCTTATGGACGCCTTGGCCTTGTCCAGCAAGGCTATGGTGCTCACCGACCCGAAGGACGACCGTGTCTACGACAATGGGCAGACATTGGGCATCTGGCGCGTGAGTGGGCCAGAGAACGATGAGGCTGTGTTCGAGCCACGCAAGTGAATTGTGTGACTGTAATCATGTGTGTACATTAGCAGGTGCCCAGGTGGCAAGCAAGGGACGAATCCCAGGCCCGGACAAGGAACTGAGTGGGCAGGATTTATTCACGTATGGGATTTAGAGATTACAATGCATCAATCACTGCAATTTGCCATAAACATTAAGCTCATTGATCTTTCTCTCGTAGTACTTTTGTTACGAATGTTGTGACTCGTCCATTATTAATCATCGGCTTGATCCCGTTTACGCCGAAGATCGTCGCCAAGTTGAATGTTGCCAATCTGCATCAAATTACTCATATGGCTCCATCAGAGTATTTCCCAACACTTTCGCCGGGAAAGCCTCCTCCCCTAGCGCGGTCGTGTGCGCCCAAGGCTTCAACCCGTTCTCCCGATGGATTGTCGCGGCGAAACACCCGCTCCAGTGGTGGCGCGGGAAGTGCGCACAAACGTCCTTGATGGTATCCGGATGGACAAGATCAGCATATGAACCGGTGTTATCTAAAAGCCGAAGAAAAAAGAGATAATCAGTCAGTAACTCCACTCTAGCAGCAAGAAAACTCTAATGGCCGGGTGAGGAAAACATGGAAAGGATAAAACGTGTAGAAAAGACCTGTCGGCCACGCTAGGACTCATGACATATGACATGACGCATCATCTAGGTAAAGAATCCACCTAGCGCTGCAACATCATGGAACCATTCATCGGCTAACAAGTTTTAGTGCAGATAGATTACCCGCTTTGATGGCCCGAATAGGGAAAGCAAAAGACCAAGAAAATACCAAGAGTGGCAGTGCAGTCCTACTCTGTCCCTGCCGACTCCATCGGCAACGATAGCGGGAGCGGATAGCGGTAAGGTTTCAGTCACTCACCAAAGATTGTCGCCAGCTGCAAAAGCTGTCCAACCGCTGTGATCTTTCCAACCTCGCACAGGTCCTGATGCCGGATAATAGCCTCCGCCACAGACTCCGCCTGCTCTCGCGGCGCGGCGGACCCACTAGTACCACCGTCACTATCTTGCAGTAGCCGTAGCGCCAGGAACCCGCCAAAGAACTCAAAGCTCAGGTGGGTGGCGTGAAGGTTAGTGTCCGTTGTGCCGATGTCGTGCAGCACGCAGGCGAGGAAGTATGTCTCGTCCGAGAAGGCCCAGTCTTCGAAAGCGAGGCGGTGCTTCTTGATGGCGAGCCCGTAATGGTATACGCGGAGCGAGTGATTGTAGGTTGGCTCGGCGAGGTGGGTTTTTGCGTATTCGTTGATGCGTTGCGCTAGAGCCGTGGTGGGGATGGGGGTCTCGCTGATGGGGATTGGGGGTGGGTTGGCGTGGAGACGTGGGTATGCTGGCGTTGAGGTTAGAAGAGCCGTGGCCGAAGCCGGGACGGCGGTGAAGCCATATTCCTTGATTGGATTGGTCATTTTGAGCCTGTTCTACGGTGACGGTGAGCTGGATATGGATGTGATGATGGATGACAATTCCTAGCTTTGAGTTTTTGAGGCGATTTATATCCGGAGTATCCCCCATGTGCTTACGGTCTATGACTCAATCCATATAGGGGTATATCGGGGTATTTGAGACACAGTCCAAGTAGTACAGTCAGATATGGAGCTTCTCAAGGTTCTACTAGGTGTTACAATCGCAGGTTCTAGTTTCACGTCAGTGGAGTTATTGCAAGGGCTGTTGAGCATGCCCTTGCTGGGGTGTTAAACCGATATATTGCTTGGGTTTCTCCGACTGGACCCACGGTATAAGCTAGATATAACAGGAGTGAGAATAACAAGATGGATATTGCGCATAATTTACAGTAAATCACACATAAGTCCCTGTAGACGCCTCGTTTTAAGCTCGAATTGGGTATCTAAGTGGAATAAACTTCATAAATGCCAAGTGGATCCAATGCGCTGCATCTTTGAGACGTCATTCTCCAACCAACGGTCGAGAAAAGTTCGAGATGGGGAACCATTCTAACCGCGGCCCCCTATTCGCCCCCCCTTGGGCCTCCGCAGTCCCGATCCCGGTATTTCTTGGCGACTGAGGCAGTGCAAAAATGGCGTATCGCCTCCCCTTCATGCTCCGCCGGGTTTCCGTCCATTGTCGGGCCCTGCTTCTTCATTATGTCGATAATACCCTCATTGTTCCCCTCTCTTTAGCGTCTAAGCGAACCTGTGTCCCGATCTTTTATCTGTTGATATCTCAAAGATCATTCTCCCCCACCCAATGGGGCTGTGCTAGAAAAGTGGATCCAATCTGCAGAGCGGGTATAGGATAACAAATCCAGACAATAATTGGCAAGAGGTCGAGACCCGTGTGGATCTAAGGGGCTTTTGGTTGTCTTTTGCTGTCAATCTGTGGTGTGGCGTGTAGGAGACAAGTCTAAATTCTCTCTGCTTTCGGCCAGCGCACACCTCCTTTCTACCCTTTCCTCCCCCTGCGATTCGAATTTGTGACTTCATCACTCACCTCGATCTGTACTTTCGACTCTGGGCCCATGGAACCTGGAACTTTACAACAGCTCTGTGCCGATTCAAGCTCGACTTGAAAGACGACCCAGACAAAAGATCTACATCTCCGAATTTGATCACCCCATCCATGCAACGTCCATCAGCCACTTTCAAGGTGCCGTCCGCATAAACGGTGCTCGGTTGAACTACTATCACCATGTCCGAGCCGCATCGAAATGGCGACGAGCCTGCCCAGGGCGCGACACCCCTGCGCAGAGAACGAGCACCCACAATCACCATCGATACCTCCGCGGTGAACTCCCCCGACGTCAGTGATTACCCGGTTCAACTCCTCTCGAGTCCTCCCCAGCCATCGCTTAAGCTTTCCACGGAAACCGTCGAGTCACACACAAACGCTCTTAGTAGTGCCAGCAATGTCTCCCCAACAGACTTGCGATACAGCGCGTCCATCCGCTCCAATGCCTCGTCAGAAGCCCGAGATCGCGAACGAGATGACCGGCCAACATCGCCCCATAATATTTCATCTCCAACCAGGAGCAAGGCACCCGATGTCCATTCGAATTTCCTGTCCGTACCTGGAACACGGTCTCGCGGCAACTCGTTGGAATCGGAGGATACCAGCCAGTCATTAAGCACCTATGGCGGAGATACTTATGTGGCTACTGCGTCTCACGGCTCACGATCTGAACTTATTAAAAATAATCATAATGTCGATGACGAGGATGCGCTTACCCCGGATCCAGGCCGGGAAGCTGAGTTCGAGGTGGAAAATAACAAATTCGCCTTCTCTCCCGGCCAGTTGAACAAACTACTCAACCCCAAGAGTTTCGCTGCTTTTCGTGCGCTCGGTGGATTGCGCGGGTTGGAAAAGGGATTGCGCACTGACGTGCAAAGCGGCCTAAGCGTGGACGAGACAACACTCGATGGAGCTGTGAGCTTCGAAGATGTAACCGCCTCCAGTCCCGCGACTAAGACATCTTCCCCGACAGTGCCCGCGCCTGGCACCCCTGGCACCTCTTCAATCGTTACGGAATCAGATCAGTCATTTGGGGACCGACGGCGGATATACGGCACTAACATCTTACCAGAGAGAAAGCTCAAGACCATTTGGGAGTTGGCATGGATTGCCTATAATGATAAAGTGCTGATCCTGCTGACGATCGCCGCTATTGTCTCTCTTGCTGTTGGTATCCCGCAATCCTTGCATCCTACAAATGGAGAACCAGGCGTGGAATGGGTCGAAGGTCTGGCAATTTTGATCGCCATTATCATTGTGGTTGTAGTTGGTGCGGCAAATGACTGGCAAAAAGAACGACAGTTTGCCAAGCTCAACAAGAAAAAGGAAAACCGCCTGGTAAAGGTTGTCCGGTCTGGCCAGACAGCTGAAGTCTCGATCCATGATCTCGTCGTTGGAGACGTTATGCATTTGGAGCCAGGCGACATGGTTCCCGTTGATGGTATTTTGATTGCTGGTCACGATGTCAAATGCGATGAATCTTCGGCTACTGGCGAGTCGGATATCTTACGCAAAACCCCCGGTGATGAAGTCTATCGGGCGATCGAGAACCACGAAGATCTTAAGAAAATGGATCCGTTTATCATCTCAGGCGCAAAGGTTTCTGAGGGTGTGGGTACATTCCTGGTCACTGCGACTGGTGTGAATGCCACCCATGGACGAACATTGATGTCCCTCCAGGAGGAAGGTGAAACGACCCCACTGCAGACTAAGCTCAACAAGCTGGCCGAATACATTGCCAAGCTTGGTCTAGCATCTGGTTTGCTATTGTTTGTTGTGCTTTTCATCAAGTTCCTGGTTCGACTGAAGAACATTGAAGGCGGTGCCGATGTGAAGGGTCAGGATTTCCTGCAGATTTTCATCGTCGCCGTGACCATTGTCGTTGTTGCTGTTCCCGAAGGTTTGCCGCTGGCGGTGACACTCGCTCTTGCTTTTGCGACGACAAGGATGATCAAGGATAATAACCTGGTTCGTTTCCTGAAGGCCTGTGAGACTATGGGAAACGCGACAACTATCTGTTCCGACAAGACTGGAACTCTCACCGAAAATAGAATGAGCGCTGTCGCTGCCACTTTGGGCACTACTTCTCGGTTCGGAGATAAATCTACAGGCCCGGCCACTGAACAATCTGGAGATGTCTCCGCCTCGGAATTCGTGTCAACACTCTCGCCCTCCGTCAAGGATCTTCTTCTCAAGCACATTGTCTTGAACTCGACTGCCTTCGAAGGAGAGCAGGATGGTGTCAAACAGTTTATTGGATCTAAGACAGAGACTGCGCTACTTTCGTTTGCTCGTGAAAATCTTGGAATGGGGCCGCCTGCCGAGGGTCGCGCTAGCGCGAAGCTAGCGCAGATGTTTCCCTTTGACTCGGGCCGCAAGTGCATGGCTGTTGTGGTTCAACTGGAGAACGGCAAATACCGCATGCTTGTCAAGGGTGCTGCAGAGATTCTGATGTCCAAGTCGACCCGAATCATCCGTGACCCCACTGCTGAGTTGTCCGAGGTACCCATTACCGAGGAAAACCGTAACACTTTGGATACCATCATGACGAATTACACATCTCGATCATTGCGCTGTATCGCTCTTGTGTACCGGGACTTTGAACAGTGGCCCCCTCGTGGAGCCGCGACTCAGGAAAACGATCGCAACATGGCTGTCTTTGAGTCTATTTTCAAGGAAATGTCTATGTTCGGTTTGTTCGGTATCCAGGATCCTGTCCGGGCCGGTGTTGCGGAAGCTGTTCACACCTGTCAACGTGCTGGTGTCTTCGTTCGCATGGTGACCGGTGACAACATCAACACCGCCAAGGCCATTGCCCAGGAATGCGGTATCTACACACCCGGTGGTATTGCCATTGAGGGCCCTCAGTTCCGCAAGCTGAGCTCAAAGCAAATGAACCAAATTATCCCGAGACTGCAGGTCATTGCACGGTCTAGCCCTGAAGACAAAAAAATCCTGGTGAACCAACTCAAGAAGTTGGGTGAGACTGTCGCTGTGACTGGAGACGGTACCAATGATGCCCAAGCTCTCAAAAACGCTGACGTCGGGTTTGCGATGGGTGTCACTGGTACTGAAGTTGCTAAAGAGGCATCGGACATTATCCTGATGGATGACAACTTTGCGTCCATTGTCAAAGCTATGGCTTGGGGTCGCACGGTCAGTGATGCGGTGAAGAAATTCCTTCAGTTCCAAATCACTGTTAACATCACCGCTGTCATTCTCACATTCGTCTCTGCTGTTGCTAGCGACTCAGAGGACTCGGTCCTTAGCGCGGTTCAACTGTTGTGGGTCAACCTGATCATGGACACCTTTGCCGCCCTTGCCCTTGCAACGGACCCCCCATCACCATACGTTCTCGACCGCCGACCTGAGCCAAAGTCGTCACCACTTATTACGGTCACCATGTGGAAAATGATTATTGGACAAGCGATCTATCAATTGGTGGTGACTTTTGTGCTGAACTTTGCTGGCACATCTATCTTTTCCTGGGATGACGATATCATGCAGACTGTGGTGTTTAACACTTTTGTCTTCATGCAAATCTTCAACCAATACAATTCTCGCCGCATTGACAACAACTTCAACATCATGGAAGGAATTTGGCGCAACAAATGGTTCATCGGCATTCAAATCATTATTATTGGAGGTCAAGTTTTGATCATCTTTGTTGGTGGCCAGGCCTTTTCGGTCAAGCGCCTCGACCAAGGAAGCCAGTGGGCTGTCAGCTTGGTTCTCGGTGCCATTTCACTGCCCATTGCTGTCATCATCCGTCTTATTCCCGACTCATTTGCCAGCAAACTCGTCCCGCAATTCTGGCACCGCAAGAAGGCCGGCCCTGAGCTTGTTGTTTCAGACGAGGACCGTCGCTACGAGTGGAATCCGGCTTTGGAGGAGATCCGCGACCAGCTTGCATTCATCAAGATTGTTCGTGGTGGCCGCTTGAGCCACATTCGCCACAAGCTCCAGAATCCGCAGGATTTCCTCCCTCGATCTCGGAGCGGTTCTCGGTCTCGGGAATCTTCAGTTCCACCCACGCCAACCGGTGATGATAATGGAAGCCCACCTCCTCTGCCCGCGACCCCTGAGTCTCGCTCTCGACGCAATACCCGCTCCCGATCCAACTCTACCTTTGGACCTGCCGCTGCCATGGCTGGTATCGTGGCCGGCAGTATCGCCGGATGGTCTCCTATTGAACGAGGCCACGACGATGGCGACTCCATGAGTTTCCCGACTATGGGTGCCCATGGTGGATTGGACGGTCAGCAGGGCATTGAAGTCCACCCCGATACGGCTGCCGATGACCGTGTCTTGGGCGAATATTCCGCAACCTCCAAGACTCCACCGAGTCAAAATCCAGATCTGACTCCCTTCTTTGAACACGCTCCCACAACAGACCGAGCACCATCAAGTCGAGGCCGTCGATCTCTTTCTCAGCGCTCTAGATCGAGTCTGAGCCCATCCCAGGTATAGCCGGGATGTTGTCACGCATTTAAATAAAAAAGCGCATATGTATGGGCGGCGTTGGTGTTCTCTCGTTTCTAGTACTATATACCTGGCCTCCACTTTGTTTATGCTCTCTGTTCTGTTTACGGGCAATTTCCTTTTTTGTCCCACTTCAACTGGTCTTTTGCTTTTGGTTTCCGATGTTTAATTGGCATGTGGCGTCAAGTCAGTCCCCCTATAGACCCTTTTGCATGGTTTTTATTTGCATTCACGGGGACTGCTGGGTTTTTCTTTTTGTGAGACATCAAGGCGCATACAGGACAAGGTTGTCAACCTTGCTTGATTTCTTTTTTTTTCATTATTTTCATTGGTGAACAATACCATAGGCTCTCGACAACAGGTCTTCCTTTTCGCGTAGCTATAATTAAGCCACACGCCGGTCAATAGCATTGTTACTTAGACACCGGACCATTTGGACTGGGGCGGTGATTGTGGTTCAGACAACATGCTGCCCTATTTCTCAGTAATCACACACATGAACTGAAGGTCAGCGCTTAGAAAAGCGAAGTCGATTTTGAGTCTCGAGAATCTGTGAAATGAGAACAGAAGTGTTGTCTCTCCCTTGCCCTCCAACGACTGTCAATACCATCGCATGTCAAATTCACCTCTCTCCACTTCTTCTATAAAGTTCCTCTCTGGCCTTTCGAATAAACCGACTGTCCTACTTTGACGAACTTCCGACACCACGTTTCTCTCCATAACGCTTGAGCATACTCAGCAGATATTTGGGCCTCAGCGATCGAGAAGCCGCTTGCTAAACATCACGGAACTCCACTTTCTATAGCAAATCAAGAAAGGCAAATCGGCTATTATTGTACTATAGGGCTGTTATAGACGCGGAGAACATTCAGGGTGAAACGCCATTGCTTTGGGCAATGTGGGATGGCCGCGAAGCGGTGATTGAACTGCTTTTTGACAAAGGAGCTGATCGACAGATGAAGACGTTTATGGCGAAGATGCATTTACTCAGGCAATCACAAATGGTCGCCTAGAACTGGCTTCTTCGCACGGGAAAAGTAGGATGTGGACAAAGTGTTCTTGCAGGGACCTGAAATTTCGCTATTTCTTGTTTAGCTCTAGAAACTTGTCAAATCATGTATTTTTAAAGCCCCTAGTCAAACCAGAGAGTAAGATCTGCCGAGTCATGATCAATTAGGATAAATCAGCATGACGATTGATTTCGACAGATCTTATCCACCAAAGTAAGGATTCAATGAACTAACACTTAATCCCAATGAGCCCTTCCGTCGATATCATCAGTATCATCTACCACCTGCCCATTGGCTAGAATCTGGTAATCGCCATCATGGACAAAGCTAAATTCAATGCCATGTGCCTCGCAAGTACGCTTAACATCCTTGAAACCCATTTCCGCGCGTTTCGGAATCCCCCAATTCCTTGTTTCCCTACACAATTCTTCACCTTCAACAACCTCCATCTGAAAGGTCTGCAGTGAAATCTTCCGCAACTGAGGAAATTGCTGCTCCCTGACACCCAAAAGGCGACTAAGCTGCCCCTCGAGCATAGAATACTCAACGAAATCAACTTTGGTAAGAACGAGGACTTCGAGGCCAGACGGCAGAATCTCGCTCAGGGCCATATTAGGCTCCTTACCAGCCGTGGAGTCCAGAAGATTCCGCACCGGCATTCTCAATTCCTTCAAGGCCACAAACTCAACCAAGCTCCCAAACCAAGCCTGCGCCTTTAATTGATGACTATCATCCCATTCCCATTCTCTCGTAACACCGATATCGTTTAATCGTAGCACGCGCAGGCTCTCTTTCTGCGTCAAGAGCGCAGCGTGGAAAGGTCGACACCGGTAACTCAGGTACTTTTCACTCCAATCAGCCTGATTACTGTGCTGATACTCGAAGTGCTCAAGATGAGCGCACGCGGCTATGAACTCGGGCATTCCGTGCTGTATATTCGACTTTTCTAGGACTAGCTTGCGGACTGGGGAGACACCCTGCGGGAGATCGAAAGCAACACTGAAAATTGAGTCTTCCTCCACGCCGCCATCAACAACAAAAGAGAGATGCAGTGCTCGTATAGATGGCAGCTTGAGGAATGGGATAAATTCCTGTACTGGGAAGTTCTGTTTGACCTCTTCAGATCCCGCGGAGAGTTTTTGTAGATGTTGCAAAGGCAGATCCTCCCTCGGCGATTTGCTCGCAATCTTAGAGACCGCCCAGAGTATACACGCTGTATATAGGCCAACGCCGCCCCAGCTCAGATCGAGATGTTGGAGATTGGGGAGGGAGATCAGGACTACTGCGAGCCAAGCAGAGGTATCGTTCACGTCTAGCCTCTCTTCCCATTTGGGCAGTTCCTCGTCATTGTCCGTGAAGGATCCCAGGAATTTGTGGAATAGGGCGCGATTGTAGACATGTGCCTCGTCGAAGTCAACATAATAGAAGTTTGGGATACGGAGCTCGTGTACGAGAAACTTTAGTCGGGGGTTCTTCTGGAGCGCTTCCGCTAAGTCGACTAAGCTTTCGGGGAAGACAATTTCAAGACTCGAGTACACTTTGGCTGATAGCGCCGTATTCCAGTGCCGACAGACTTGGAGAAGTCGGACACGGTCTTGGGTTGTTTCGAGTCCATCTAGGACGAAAGTTAAGATCTCATTCGGGAGGAACGGCGTCATATTTGAGGTGGATGGATCATGTTGAGGTAGGAATTGGATTATAACCGGCTTAGCCCCCACCTCTACGAGAGCCCCACTTAGAATATTCTCTGGAGACTACTGAGAGCCTCGTACTTTTGCAATGACTAATCAGAGGCTGACTGCGTTTTGTGATACTCTTCCTAAATGACTTATGAGTAGGTAATCAAAGCCCCTAGGAAGCTCTATAAATACGCACCGCAATGCGTTAATGCATCTAGCTATCCATTACAGAGATAGCATGGACTAGCAACTAGCATTTTTGCATTCTAATCACCAACGTAGACAGCTAAATCGTTCTCAGAGACCTACAAGTCGAGTGGCGCCATCAACCGAGAGGATTTAGGGAAGGGCCAACCACAGTAATACGATAGCGTAATGCACTTATAGCGAAATGGACTGAAAGGTACTTTCCCCTGCTCAAAGGTTCTTGTTTGATGAATAAACGTTCAATTTTCATGTATAGACTCTGCAATCTAATTACATCCTGCCTTTGTCCAGCTAAAGGGGCCAATGCAGGGATCAAGCGACTTTGGTGATAACCAGGCTGTTGACTGAACATCACGGAGTGTTAGTTAGGCACCTCACTAACTATTGATTGTAGTCTTAAGTTATTTTGAGAGTTCTGAATTTGCAAAGTTCTTAAGGTGCAGATGATGGGTTATAAAGAGGTGGCGCACTGCAATGTTGATTTTGCTGGTCAGTGAGATCATTGAAAGCCTCGGGCTTAGAGAGAAGTTTGTCGTTAACTGCATGGAAAACCCCGATGTTAATGCGTCTTGTTTCTGGCGAACACATATAATTTTGCATTGTGTAACATAGAGTTGTTCCTGTCGAGGCATGACTCCACGATATTAGTCCAAGTTCGCTTATAAGTAAACGGAGTTGTTAGATAAAGGTCCGGATCTACGCTGCCATTGGGTGCATGGAGAAGGCCCACTTCTTTCGGAGGTCTAACCGATCGCCAGGGGTTTGGCCCAAGATCATTCGACTAGAGGGCGGTGGGGTAGCCGTATTGGCCCAAATCCTGGTACGCGTCATGCGATAAGGAAATATATTGTTGGTATTGGTGATACTCTTGCATATGCCCTTAGCGCCAGCCACTTTACAAATCTAGAATAGTATCCGTCTGAAATTCAGTGCTCGGCATGTTCAGCTGCCAGCAGTAATGTTTCTGTCATGTCGAGTCATGTCATCGCACGACTCATCCCTTTTCCAACATAAACCAAGGCCCCTTCACTGTTGAACGTTTTGAAATGTTTTGGAACATCTCCAAGATTTTTGTCCCTTATTAAAAGCTTACCCCGCTGTTGCCATGAACGCGACCGCGGACGCTACGTTTGGCCCCCAACTAAGAGGGCATTTCGACTTTACCCTCCTCTTTGAGCAAAGCATTCTCTCGATTGGCCCATCGGCAGTCTTGCTGTTTGCCTCGTTTTTCCGGATTGCTGTTCTGACCCGGAGGAAGCCAAGCTTCGAGGCGAGCACCTTGCTCTGGATCAAGCTCGTAAGGCTTTCAGCATCTGATGCCGCGCTCTTGCTAACACAGGAAGATTGCTGTATTTATCCTTTTCGGGCTTCAGTTGGCGAATTTGGCGATATGGAGCATCTCGTCGACTGCACTTACTCAAGTCGCGGTAGCAGCTGCTTCTCTCTCGGTCGCTGATGTCATAGTTATAGGTTCGCTGCTCTACGCAGAGCATCGCTACTCCTACTCGCCGTCTTTACTGCTTAGCGTCTACTTGTCGATTACTATCCTTCTTGACATTGCCTATGTCCGCTCACTCTTCCTTCGGGGAAGTCTAGATGCTATCGGTGCAGTCACCACAGCAATCCTTGCAGCTAAGCTATTAGTCCTTGTGCTCGAAGAAATCCCCAAACGGGGACCGGCTATTCTCAAGACGTCCAAAGAGTTTTCGAGTGGCTTGTGGAACCGCTCTGCGTTCTGGTGGTTGAATTCAACATTCAGCAAGGGCTATTATTCTTTCCTCCAAGTCGACGATCTGTTTAGCCTGGACCACCATCTAGACTCTCATCGTCTTGCTTCGAAATTGGATCAAACATGGAAATGTGGTATGTTATAAGAATCACTAGCCCGCCGTTATCATTATTATTCATGCTTGTTTAAAATCCAGTTGATAAAACCGGGAAGTATTGCCTAGCGTTTGCGACATTTACTGCATTCCAGAGTGTTTTCTGGAAGGCCGTTATACCGAGACTGTGTTACACCGGCTTCAGTTTCGCCCAGCCCTTTCTCATATATAAAATCATCGATGTTGTCGGCGCGTCAAGGTCGAATCACTCCCAGGGTACGGTGGGAGGTCTCGTCGGGGCCACGGCCCTAGTATATCTTGGACTCGCTGTAGGTTTTGTTACTGAACTTGTGAGCCTTTGCTAAGCCTTCACAGTTTTCTAGATGCCACTACACCCATCACACTTACCGTTTGATCACGTCCATCCGTGGTGGACTTGTAGCACTTATTTTTACCAAAGTCTTGGATCTGGAGGCGGCTACGGCCAAGGACTCTGCTGCTGTAACTCTGATGAGTACTGATGTTGATGGAGTCGCAAGCAGCCTACAAAAGATTCACGACATCTGGGCTAGCGTCCTCGAGTTAGGCTTAGGCGTGTATTTGCTGCAACGACAAGTCGGCGCAGCTTGCTTCCTGGTACTAGTGCCTACTATTTGTACGTGAAACTCTCTAGACTAAGTCTTTAAGCCTTCTGACGATGAATTCCTTTCAGTATCGAGCCTCGCGACTGCTAGAGTTGCTCGAGGGATGGGGCCGGCTAGAATATTATGGAATTGCAAAGTGCAGGAACGAGTCTCGACGACTTCCTCCGTTCTAAATCAGATTAAAGGGATCAAGATGATGGGACTCGAGGATCGCATTTTCCATCTTATCCAGTCCCTTCGTGTCTCTGAGGTCGATTCCTCGAAGAGCTTCCGCTTATTCTTTGTATGGATGAATATGATAGGTATGATTTGCAAAGCTTTAATCAAGCAGTTTCTCTTTTACTGATATATCTCATCGCAGCTAATCTTTCGGATCAACTGACCCCTATCGTGATCATTGCTGCTACTGTGTTTTGGACCAAAGGCGGTCAAAAAATAAGCGTTGCCGAAGCTTTCACTACATTATCCATTGTTGCCCTTGTTTCGAATCCAATGGTGAGCATCATTGCGGCTTATCCTACTTTTATTGGTGGCTTAGCTTGCTTGGGACGCATCCAGGATTTTATGTTATGCACCAAGAGGAACGACTACCGCTTTGTTGCTTCCTCCCCTTGGGATAGCAATTCCAAGCCTGAAATGAAAGCTGATGATATCGAGCTACAAGAAATTCAGAAGACGGACTTCCCACAAGACAGAGCAGCAGATCCAAGTCCGACTATCAGGATTGAGAATGCTTCATTCTCATTGCAGGACGGGAACGACGCAATCCTTAAGGATATAAACCTCATTGTACGAAAATCGAGCCTTACCATGATTGTAGGGCCGGTCGGTTCGGGAAAATCAACTCTGTTAAAGGCAATTCTTGGTGAAGCTCGAATGCTGAGTGGCTCGGTGCGATTAGATTGTGGCCGGATAGCTTACTGCGACCAAACTGCATGGTTGCGATTGGGATCTATACGGGACAATATATTAGGTCCAAATGATCTTGACGAGGTATGGTACCAACAAGTCCTTTGGGCCTGCGCCCTGGACGAAGATATCGCCCACCTCAAGGACAGAGACCGGTCTCTCGTTGGAAGCGGGGGCATTGCTTTGAGTGGTGGCCAGAAGCAGAGAGTGGTATGTGGTATAGTCATAGGTCCCCAGAGGAAGTGCTAACAAGTAGAATACTTCTAGGCGCTGGCGCGAGCTGTGTATTCTCGGGCCCCCGTCGTTTTACTAGATGATGTCTTCAGTGCTCTTGATCACAGAACGTCTCTCAATATTTTCAGCCGCTTACTGGGCGACGAAGGACTCCTGAGGAGGAAACACACAACCATTTTATTGGTTACTCATACGGGTAAGTGTTTTCCTAATTTATAGCATTAAGAACTTAGGGCTTCGAATTTGGCCTGTTCCTAATAGGACTGACTGTGTCTAGTGGAATACTTGCCCTTGGCAGACGACATCATCGTGCAGGATAAAACCGGTAGCGTAATTAACCAAGCACCACATGGTGAGCTTCGATTGAATGAAGTTTTGCCTAAGGGCCAGGTCCTTGAATCCGTGAAAGAGAATCATCAGTTAACCCTATCAGAAGGTTCAGAGGCCAAGCTTATTACAGACAAACCGCAGGGCAAAGGCTCCGCTCAGCATGCCTCCTCACACGAATTGACAAGAAAGACTGGAGACCTGAACTTATACACGTTCTATCTCCATTCTGTTGGCCCCTTATTGTTCATCGTTTGGCTGGTGTTTGCTGCAGGATACATCTTCTCCGGAAAGGTACCCCGTACGTGTCATTACTCGTATTCTGTGGCGATTTACTCACGTCTTAAACATACAGAGATATGGCTTCGCATTTGGACGCAAAATGGTACCACAAGCCATGCTGCAGCGTATTTCGGAGGCTATCTAGGCTTTGGATTAATATGCGTCCTACTTTCCGGACTCTGCGTATAGTCAGTTCTATAATGACCTAAAACAGGGAATCTTTGGTGACTAACTTCTGCAGCTACTTCATGATTATTATTATCCCAAAGTCCGCTCTGCATATGCACTGGCTGCTACTGGGTGCCGTGCTCAGGTACGCCATGTAGCTTTGTTATGTATGAATAGAAGTCTGCTGATTGCGATTTTA
The DNA here is from genome assembly GCA_023626355.1 of Penicillium sp. S1602. Classification (NCBI taxonomy): domain Eukaryota; kingdom Fungi; phylum Ascomycota; class Eurotiomycetes; order Eurotiales; family Aspergillaceae; genus Penicillium; species Penicillium sp. S1602. Next base: position 1,418,888 of record JAMAGW010000004.1, read on the forward strand.
GGGCACCTCTGTGGATCTTTACAACAACGGACACCAGCACAATTCTGAACAGGTATGTAATTTATAGTATCTACTATCTAGCACACCAGCTCATCGTGTTGGCAGATTCAGCCAAGATATGACCTTGGTGGACCAGGTCCTTCCAATGGCTGCATTCACGACAACGTTCGGTAGGCTAGAAATCCATAAAAGGCACACTGCAAGGCTAATCACTTATGTTCGTTAAATCATATGTATACAATGTGGTCGCAGGAGCTGCACTTATAGCATCCGGTGCAACCCATATCGCAGCCATCATTCCATTCTGCATGTTGGGCATCTACATGATTCAGAAATTCTACCTTCGCACTTCCCGTCAAATGCGATACCTAGACTTGGAAGCCAAGTCTCCACTCTATCGACTGTTCACGGAAACAGCTTCTGGTATCATCACAGTTCGTGCATTTGGCTGGAAAGAGGACTTGATGAATGAGCACCTACAAAACCTTGATCACTCGCAAAAGGCTTATTATATGCTGTAAGTAACGAACCCTCGAAAGGATACCTTCTGGTATCATCTTCACTGAGACTTAGCACTTCATAATTAAATCCGTTGAGAACTGCAGACGCTAAATATCACTAACCGAGCACGACTTAGGTATTGCATCCAACGTTGGCTGAATGTGGTTCTTGATATCTTTGTTGCAGCTATAGCAATTATTCTTGTCGGGTTTGCGCTGGGATTCTCTAATACGGCAAGTCAGGGATCCATTGGGCTTGCTATGCTGAATGTAATGGAATTCAACCAGAGCCTTTCGATGCTCATCAACTCATGGACCGGACTGGAGACTTCTCTTGGCGCCATTGCCCGAGTCAAGGGCTTTCTTGCCGAAACTAAAGCCGAGGGCTCGGAAATGGAAGACGAGATACCGACTAATGAGTGGCCGAAAAGAGGTCACATTCAAATGACAGGCGTCACAGCAAAGTACAAGTAAGTGGTGTGAGGTCCTCGGGGCGCATACCTACAAAAGTCAGCTAACTATGTACAACACAGCATTGGTGATGTCCAATCTCAGCCAGCAATTCGCGATGTCAACCTGGAGCTGCAGCCAGGACAGAAGGTTTCGATCATCGGCCGAACTGGCAGCGGTAAATCTTCTCTCATTCTCACGCTGTTACATTTGCTTGATCTAGAGTCGGGGCACATTACCATCGATGGAATGGACTTGTCACGTATTCCCCGTTCGGCTCTCCGCTCTCGCATTGTGACGATTCCCCAGGACCCCGTCAAGCTCCCGGGCTCGGTGCGCTACAATCTCACTCAATTTTCATCATTGAAAGCAAGATCAGGGGACGATGAAGAGGCCATGAAGCGCACACTGGAACGTGTGGGCCTTTGGGAGACGGTGAGCAGACGAGGTGGGCTCGACGGCGAACTCAACGACGTCGGGCTATCAGGCGGCCAGAAGCAGCTGTTTTCTCTCGCGCGGGCTCTTCTTGCGGTGCAAAATACAAGGGCCGATGGTGGTATTGTGCTCCTGGACGAGCCGACGAGCAGCGTGGATGGGGAGACAGAGGTGAACATACGGAGGATAGTGAGAGAAGAATTTGCGCGACATACCATCGTCCTTGTGAGCCATCGCTTAGATGCGGCTAGGGATGCGGACATAGTTGTGCTCATGGAGGGTGGCAAGGTAGCCGAGGTCAGAAGACAAGGGGAGTGAGTTAATCTTGTGAGGGCGATTTAGTGCTAGACGGAGATAGATGATAGGAAGAATCTGAAGATCATCGGATACAAAAGTCTATGACAACCCTACGCAAGGGGATCATTAGAGTAGTAAGACGATACTCAAGTTTATGCACCATGCCAATTAGAAGAAATCAACCGTCTCCAAAACCTAGATACTCATGCACATGGTCCATGGTACATGATCTAATTGATGCAAATTCAACTTGCCATCTATTATCCCAGTCTTGGCCCTCCGCAACGATTTCGCATTTGGCAGACTTTTATCGACAGACTCAGCAGAATGTCAAATGACGAGAAAATTGATTTCGATGATATACGAGATCATCTGCATCTTCAACACCAAGAAAGGTGCCATGCAGAAAAAGATGTTGGATGCCTGGCAGCATTTAGGAATTGATGCGCTAATGATTAGGGAGGTAGAAGGGGAGGATGTATAGGCATTGCAAGGCTTTGCAGAGCCAGTTTGGATTCATTAGATGGCGAGAGAATATTAACGTCTTGTTTATCGATAATGAAGTCAAGAATTGAGTCCGGTTGGCAGTCTTTGATATCTATGGATTTTGTGAAGTTGTTGTAGGTGTAATTTGATAATTGGTCATAATTCATAACTGCATTATGCAAGATGTGGGGCATTCTAGCCAATCATGTATCCCTCGCTCCGAAGGGAAACCACAGATCTTCTCCAGCGACCTGAAGTGATCAAGATTGATAAAGATGCGGATTGGAAGTATGCAGCCTATGCCATATAGCGCAACATTCGAGAAGCTTGGAAGTCGGGCATATCGCACATGAGCCATCATCTTTTCAATGAATCCATCCGAATTTTATTCTTTGCAAAGATCCTCAAGCAACTGCAGCATTCGACGCTGCAAATCTATCAGCTCTGACTTAGACAGCTTTAGTTCCTTATCGGAAGAACCATCAGGCTCCGCTGACGATGCCGAGTCTTGAACCAGACTCTTTTTGAGGACAAAGAATGGAATCTGGTGTCCACGTAGTTCCGCTGTTAAGGCATCTGCCATCTGCACAGAAGCTTTGTAGATCTTTGTATCGTAATTTGTGAGCTCTGCTTGGTCCTCTTCCGTGGTCTTGGCGCTGTTAGTATACGTGGGTTATGGACAGTTGGCATTGTGATTGGGAACATACAGATCCTTCTTTTGATTCAACAGGTGCGCCAATCGATCGTCTAAAAAGCAAAGTTAGCTTGAGACTCACTGAGAATAGAAATACCAGGCCTTACAAGACTGCATCTAGCTCTTTTTGTTTATCACCTCGAGCCCCCTGCCTTTGAAGTAGAGCCTCACGACCCTTCCACCACTGCCGTTCATGGTTATGTTGGCTTCGAATTAACCCACGAATTCGAAGCTGGGTTTCTTCGTTTTGGCCCACGGTCCGCATGACATAACGTAATGCTGCAGGCCAAGTAGTGATTGTCGAGGGATCAATAGTAGGAGTGCTCGGCTTTGGTGGATTCGAATGCGCCGGCCGAGGTGTATGACTTGGCTCAACCCTTGATGGTCGAGTAATATGAGGCTGTAGTGATGCCGACTGAGGGGTTCCAGATGAGCTACCCTGAGAAGCAAGGCTGGAAAGTGCTTGAAGCACAGAGTTCAAATCCGGGGGATTAGAATGACCAGCCATGGTGAGATGGTATTCAAAAATATAAAGCTTCAACGACCAATTAGAGAAGAGATATTTAAGAGAAAAAAATCCAATCGAAAGTCCAAAAAGCGTTAGGTTGTAAAGTGAGGTTGTTATCGGGAATCGTGCCATAACTCGGGATGAAGCTGTTGTCCGGTCTTGGCGCATCATCCGGCCGCTGAAAATTTACCTTTCCATCTCCAAATCCCCGGTTCCATCCCCAAAAGCCGCGCCCTCACGCTCATCCCGTCAAGCCACGTTCGAATCAGGGGACTGACGCTGCTCGTATCCATTAATTCCCTTTTCCCGAAATACATTCTCCCTTGCGAGTGAGACGTCGCGACAATGTCCCGATCCGCCGCGGACGCAACGCGGTTCACGGCCACCGGGCCATACGCCAGCTCCAAGCCCAGTGGCACCCCCTACACTTTGCCGGACTCCATGAAGTCGAAGGATAGTGCAACACAGCCCAAGCAAGCTCAACCGCTTGGCCCTGGCGGCAAGCCCGAGACTCCGAAGCAGAAAGTTGAACGACTCCGGGCACAGGCACGGGCTGCTCGGATGGCTCAGTCTTCATCTGGTGTGGATCGGTGGATTGAAGTTGGACGGCGATTCGCCAATAAGGCACACAAGGGCATGGTTTACTCATTGATTGCCGCATCGGGTATGTGCTCTACAAGACTTGATCCCCCTCAAGGGACCGGACAGGACACAGCAAGCATACTCAAATCCCGTCCTGGACCTGCTACCAGCCCTCCAGCCCTCGCATGTATCTTGACTAACACGCTCTGTCTCCATTAGGTGTCTGCGGTGTCCTTACAGTTTACTCGATGGTCTCGCTGACAATGTACAACCGCCGCCAACGCACACTCTGGATCGAGAGGGAAATGGAGACTCTCAAGCAGGCTCACATCGCGCAGGCCAACGGCACCGCTGATGCCGAGCAGCTCGAGCTCATCAAGAAGGAGGAGATCGGGGCGATCTACGCCAGGAAGAAGGAGGAGGAGAAGGCACAGCGCCCGTGGGCCAAGGCGAAGCGATTCCTCTTCGACAAGATGAACATGGAAGATACCGGTGCCACCGTACAGACTACCGCCGCCTCATCAGTTCAGAGCGCCGAGCCCAGCATAATTGAGGCTGCTGATGTGAAGAAGGTCTTTGCCGATGCAGCTGTGCCTGGTCAGCTGGACGTGTTGGCCGAGAACGCAGAGAAGGCTACAAAGGAGAAGGCCAAGGGCTGGGTAAGCTGGATGACTGGCCGGTAGAGAAATGTGGATTTGAAAATGAATCAACAAAAGCTTTATGGGCGGGAGGGAACGGATGGACTTATAGCAGGCGTAGGTTATAGCCTGCACGCATTCTCATTCCGGGTCCAAATCCTTGACATACGAAGTATCGTCTCTTTTTTTTTGCATAGCAGTTTGTGATGGTCTTCCTCGCAGCTTGCTTCCATCGTGGGGGTTTCTGGCGTTGTCATTGTTCTTTTCTTCTCCCTCCTATCTGGACTGTGTTTCTAACTGATTGTGGTTGTTTTGAGATTCGAGGGTAGCCTCCGTGTATATTGATGTACAGTACATAGAAAATCAGCTCTTTTCTCCTTTTCAACCTTTTTTCCACTTTTATTTGTCTTGCTAGCTCATCAATTATGCCAAAAGAAACTTGGGTATTTGGTCGGAATAAGCCGACATATGACTACGAAATTGAGATGTAATCCATGGATGGATGTACTTAATAATGGTACTACTGAATATTTCGAATACTGTACCTTGTCTAACACCGTTGAGGTGGTGTTAAACTAACTTTATGTGTATTTAATTTGAAACTCCCTAAAGCAAATCTATACAATCATTTGCGATACAAGGAGCAGAGGATTACTCTCAGAGAAGGTCAAGATCAAGACGCGGCCAGAGCTGCAGCCAATCGCCACAGTGGTCCCCGATATAGCTGATGTAAAGCGGTCTGGTCGATACTCTGGGGGTAACCACGGAAGATCGTGTCCATCAAACGTGATCCATTGTCTGTCATCCTTCAAGCCATATCCCACCCGTCGTGGTGAAGCCAAACCACCAGGAATGGCTAGAGAGGAAGAACTTTCAGAAGCGCGTGGTAGGAGATCCAGTGTGCCGAGATTTGTATGTAGAATATTCGAATTGACTTCATCAAATTGAAGCCAGTCACAATCACCAACCTTGAGCGTCCATTCGCACTGACCGGTATTCAAGTCCCAGATCTTGACTGTCTTCTCACTTGACAGCGATGCAAGCCTGCTTCCATCACGAGACCATGAGACAGACACAGTGTAACTTCTGCCGCCTGTAGCTGTTCTTGTCCATATACATTGATTGGAGGCTAAATCGAAGATCTTGACGTCCTTCTTCGTCCCTACTGCGAGCCTTGTCCTATCGTATGACCAAGGAATGGCCAACACTCCACAATCCGAAACGTGTGACCATATATACTGTCTGGTAGACAGGTCCAAATCCGGATTAGACTTCGATCGGTGATATCGTCTCCGAAAGTCCTGGTTTCTGTCACCAATGCAAGCCTTGTCCCATCGCACCTGAGCATGACTCGGAGATTCACTATACGAACATTGAATGTTAACTCTTACAGGATACCATAGTTCAGAGACTGCGGCAGACACACAACTGGCAAATCGCCGTGCTTTTGCTCGATTAAATTTCAAAGGGATGCACTTCAGGTATGTAAAACATTAGCTTAGCGCCTTTCTATGCCCCAAGGGAGGCTGCGGAAAGAGGACACCACCATCCTTAGGACATCTATCAGTAATCTGATTCATTCCACAAGGGCTCTGTCGGGACCTCAGATAGTCTCGACTTCAAGCACTGACATCGGATCCTCCGCAATCTCTGTGGGGGATTATCAAGGCCTGGTATTGAGATCCGTTGAGTCAATTAGTTCATTTCTACAGCGGGGCAAGCCTCCACAATCCTTGGACAGGGGTCTAGATAGTAGTAGCAAATATTAGAAGCACCGTCTACTGCATGTGTAGGTAACCAATCAGTTCAACTTCGGTTAAAATAACTTCCAAGTTGCTTCTTTCAAGTTCAATGTTTACTTAATTTTCGCCACCCTAGCTGTCTTCGTTATGAACGAGATACCGAGAGCTTGGATTTATTTAGCCAAAATGGAGGGTGAAAGCATCGGGGTCTAAAGGAGGCCCAGAATCATAAATGGTTAGTGTGCGTGATAGCTAATGGAATAAGAATCGCAAATCAGGTAGAGTCACATGGATGAAGTGTCAAAAGTTCTCACTTATCCGAACCATGTGATAACCAATTAGTTAACTAGCGAGAAGAGGGGAACGCTCTAGGCTTTGCACTGAGCGGTAAATAGGTCGATTCAGCTGCAATATACGTAGACGAACAGCACGGTGGGATCAATAAAGGGGAACGCTCTAACCGCTAAGACCGAGATTCCAATTTACCCCCTCCCAACAAGAAATTCGCGCGGTTGCGCAGTCACTGCGTAATTATTTTGACAGGGATCTTAAATACTATTCCGTAAGCTGTGTACGGTAATAATGCACGGGTTGATTTAGCTATAATAGACCAAACCAAGTCCACCTTTCTACCCTAATAGATTACCGGGATGACCTGTAAGAGCAAAATCAAAGATATATCGGAGTGTAACTAGGAAGGCAGTATTCAAAGTAATCAAGTCCGTTAATGTTGTACGCCCGGGCGTACAATAACAAAACATCCATGGATGAAAAACAGGATCCCTTATAGTAGGTACATACCTTCCTTCCTTTCCAAGGTTATTTTCAGCCCTGGAGGGCTACTAGTACCTATCTAGTTCGTTTAGAATACACATACCTACCATTCCAAGATTATAATTAAATCTGTACGAGTGTACGTAAACGGGGGTGGAGAAGTGATTGTGTATTTCTATGATTTTGTCTACTAGTGTTCAATCCTTCCAAAGTCCACAACTTTGGATAAGCGTCTAATTTGAATAGGCCTAATAGCGGACATACCTGACACCATGGATACCCATGAGGAAAATCAACCCTTATTGGGAACCAACCCAGTCCAAATGGAACCCACGAGGAAATCACAGAAGCTGATGGTGATGCTTGCAGCATGCACTCTTATCCTCGCTATGGATTTCGGCTTCTTTCTTAACTGTCGCGCCCCAAACAGAGATCTTCCAGAATATCATCTGTCAAAAGTATGTGGCTTCTTTAGGAAGGCACACCGATACAACTTCAACAGGAGATATCTGTAAGTCTAAGCCTGTGCAGAGTGAACTGGCCCTTGTGAGTGGATGGAAGGATACCTCCGATGTCTTAGCAGGTATTATGATTGATCGCATTATGCATTTACTACCACAGGTTGATGGTAATACTTAATAGGGATTCTTCTGTCCGTTCCATATGGCATCTTAGCGGACAGCTGGGGGCGTAAACCAGTTCTCCTTCTGGGGATCTTGGGGGTTCTCCTTGGAGAAGCCTGGGTCCGCATTGTATGTAAGTGATACTTTAATGCTTGCATTCAATTCTCCTGGATTGTATGCCACCTAACGCAGATAATGCAAGGCTTATATTCCGCCACACTTCCCCTGCGACTGGTCTGGCTATCGGGATTATGGAGAGTAATTGGCGGTGGAGACATCGCCTTGTCATCTATGGCCCTAGTAATCATTGCAGACCTATTTCCGAAGGAAGATATGTACGTGATCCAATTGTTTGCTGATTCAACACATTGCTCATTTGCTTATTGATTTCTAGAGCAACTGCCTTGTTCCGCATTACCAGTGCTACTCTCTTAGCTGAAGTCCTAGCCACCCCAGTCAGTGCGTATCTGATGACTCATGATCCATGGATTCCATACATGCTAGGCCTTGGAGTTGCCACTCTCGGATCATTCAGTGCATTTCTCATGCCAGAAACATCAAGCAAAGCGAACTCTAAGACTTCCCCAGAGACTGCGCTCGCCGATGAGGAGATACTGTCACAGCTGGCTGCAAAGAGCTCGATAAGCCAGTTCGTCAGAGGCAAGGTGCAAGAATTTTACGAGTCGACTCAGTTTATCATGGGCAACTCAGGTGTCATTGTCTGCCTTTTTGCGCTGTTCATTACATCCATCGCCAAGCAGTCGACAACTATTCTGCTACAATTTACGTCAAAAAAGTTCCATATTAGTATTGCCAATGTAACGTGTGCTCGCGCATAACCTCTCTACAATGAATTTTTTGAAGTGCTGACGAATTTTAAGGCTAGTCTCCTTATTTCCCTACGTGGGTCTATCACATTGGCAAATTTTCTAGTCTTCATGCCGGCCCTGTCATTTTCTCTCGCACGCTATTTCCACCTTGAAGGCAAGTTGAAAGATCTGCGGTTGACACAAATCACTTGCTTCATTCTTGCCCTTGGCTTCATCATCATGGCGAAGGCCATCTCATGGGCCATGCTGATCGTGGGCGTTGTGCTTCTCTCGCTGGCCGCTAGCTTTTCAGTGTTTTGCCGCAGCTTTGTGACGTCGCTGGTTCCACCAGATCGTGTAGGAGCTCTGTATTCATCTGCCGCAGCTCTCACATCATTTGGGATGATGATTTCTGGTCCCATTTTGGCCTATATGTTTCGTTGGGGTCTTGATTTAGGGCCTTCCTGGTTCGGGCTGCCATTTCTCCTGGCGGGGGCATTATGTCTTATTTGTTCTATCTTACTGATCCGACTGAAGGTTCCTTATGAGGTTCCTGAAGAGTAGTGGGGTTCTATTGCCTTCTTCCCGGCTCAATATCTTCAAAAGGATGTTCAAATACCAATTGGATGAAGCGCTATCCCAATTTGGTCCGAGGATACCTAGTCACTGAGAGCCACATACCACCACTACAATGAGACGATCCAGTGTATTTGTGAGTAGGCAGCTGACTCTTGGACAATCAGATCCAGGAGGGAAGGGAGGTCTGCTATGCATTCGTCTAGGGCGTCGATAATTAGATAGGTCCTCTGTAACGCCGGGTCTTTCAAGATATTCATAAGAATCTTCGAGAGTGCATGCCAAGCGTTTCTATCTTGGAACAACGCCTTTCCCGCTTTACTATACCGAGCCTGCAGATGGCAGAGTAGAGATGGCTGCTTCTCTACCAGTGAGTATATCAAGCCACGCAATACAGCGGTGGTAGTGTTGATTCGCGGGTCGGTAGCTTGGCAGAAAAAGAATGAGATATTTGCAGTTTCCGCAACCAAGCTTAATTCGTCGATTATGCCGCAAAGAAGCATTGTCTTGCCTTTACCCGGATCTCCCCTAATCCAGAGCAGACTGCTTGGGCTGTTTTGCCATTGTTTGAATTCCTCGTTCTCCAGGATCCAGCGGTATGAGTCTTTGAGAAGCCCACCATTGGTGTTTTGAATGCGATTTTTGTCATCGTGTGGATTCGTCGTTTGAAGATTCCGTAGGCATTCTTCAGTCAATGATGATCCCGAGTTTACTACACGACAGTCACACTGGTGATTTCTTTCCCATTTGAGTTATATATTTTGACCCACAGATCGGTGTGATATGGCCACGATTCTCCCCAACTTGGAACCCGGAGTTTGTTCCACTGAAAGTTATCGTAGATGCCATGATCAGTGCGAGGTGAAAAAGGACGATGCTGCAGACGCGAGGCTACCCCGCCAGGTGTCAGATGACCATGCTGCCTTACATCTCAACTGACTTATGATCTTTTTCGAACACAACAGGAGATAACAAGTGCGATACAATATACTACTCTAGCCCTTCCAAGGTTTGCTTAGGTCGGCCTGGCTTTTTAGCGAGAGATTTCTCTTGAGCTACCTTCATAGAGTGTTCCGTCAGATAATTGAGACTGTGACGCGCAATTTGAGATGTCAACCTAGCAATTCCACTGTTTTGATCCCGGCCTCGCCCTATTGCGAGACACAATAACCATTGTAAGCACACAAGACCGGTCCATCCATTCACAATGTCTTCTAACACCCCACAACAGATCCAAAACAGCCAGTCTACAGGGGAAAACGTCCTCCCACATCGGTCCGCCACTAACCGTAAGAGGGGAGGCCCCATTCCGCATTGGGAACCCACCGGCAAAGCGCTTTCCCCTGAGAAATTCTCACCACCACAACCCCTCAAACCCTGCACGACTGGGCCCTGCGCCGCAGTGGAGAATAAAATCGATCTCGTAGATCCTGTGGACACTTTAAATCAGGAACAGAGCTGTCATTTTAAGATTTTGGGGATTGGAGTGGGTCTGGGGAAAGCTCTGACTTTGTATACATACACACGGGGCTGACACCTGGTTTTTGGGGCATACATACTCACACACACGCACACGACCTTAGTCAAATGAAATGTTTACAGCACAGATTTTAAGAACCTTTGAGGAAAAAGTTGAAACCGAGAATTAAACGCTGCATTATCGAATGGTGGAAAAGGTATCTATGTCGACCCCATGGGGAAACTTTTCAAGTACAAGAAACAAAACCCAGATTTTCCCCCCTGGGCCTTGATACACAATTTTGACATATCAATGATATAAAGATACTACTCTCCTTTCCTCAGGAAATCTAGTGCGAGCCATTGGCACCATTCGACTTGGATTTTTGGAGGATGCGACGGGCGCGAACACCGTCAGCCAAATCCTCCAGGGTGTCAACGGTCATCTCCCAGTTGATGCAGGCATCAGTGATACTGACACCCTTAAGCAGGTGGGAGGGTCCCTCTGGGGGAACCTTCTGGTTACCCTCGTAGATGTTGGACTCGATCATAACACCGATGATACCAGACTCACCCTCGCGCAGCTGGTCAGAGACCTCCTTAGCGACGAGGGGCTGGTTGAGGTGGTTCTTCTTGGAGTTACCGTGGGAGCAGTCGACCATGACAACCTCACGCTGCTTCTTGGCGCGCAGGGCCTCACGGGCACCGCGGATGCTCTCGCGATCGTAGTTGGTGCCCTTAGTGCCACCGCGCAGGATGACGAAACCGTGCTCGTTACCAGCAGTCTTGGTAATGGCAGCCAATCCCTGCTTAGTCACACCGAGGAAGCGGTGAGGGTGAGCAGCGGCGCCGATAGCGTCAATGGAGACGGTGAGACCGCCGTCGGTTCCGTTCTTGAAACCAATGGGGAAGGACAGACCGGAGGCCAGCTCACGGTGCAGCTGGGACTCGGTAGTGCGGGCGCCGATGGCGCCGAGGGAGATCAGATCGGCCAGGTACTGTGGGGAGATGGTGTCCAGCATCTCGCTGGCGATGGGGAGACCGGTGCTGGTCAGGTCAACGTAGAGCTTGCGCGAGACGCGCAGACCCTTGTTGATCTGGTAGGACTCGTCCATGTCCGGGTCGTTGATGAGACCCTTCCAGCCAACGGTGGTACGGGGCTTCTCCAGGTAGGCGCGCATGATAATTAAGAGGTCCTTGGACAATTTGTTGGAGAGCTCCTTCAAGCGGCGGGCGTACTCGAGAGCAGTGTCCGGGTCGTGGATGGAGCAGGGTCCGACGACGACCAGGAGACGGTCATCGCGCTGTTCAATGATCTCGACGGCTTCATTGCGACCAGCGCGGACGGTCTTCATAGCACGATCGGGCTGTGATTCATTCTTGTCAGTTTGGGTCTGGATAGCGGGGTGTGGAACAAGAAAAAATGACTCACCGCGGGGATCTCAGTCTGCAGGTACTGAGGCGGCAACAAAGATTCGTAGCCGAGGACTGAGAAGATGATTAACATGCTGAACAGGTGGTAATTGGGCAATTAAGGCATTGTAGAATTTTGCGACTCTTCTACAGTGTCGTACTTACCACGAGTGTCCTCTTGGAATTCGCTGGTGGTGACGAGAGGCATGGTGGATTAGCGGGCCAATAGAAACTGTCGCAATTGACAGGTTAGAGATTGAACGTAGACAACAATTGAAGCCACAGAGAACAGTGGAGACAAAGGGAAGAAGAATCAGGAACGAAACTTACAGACTTGAAGAATTAATAGGAAATCAGGAACCGAGGAAAAGACAAGTGTGGAAATCCCAGTTAAAAAGAAGATGGAACTAAAAGTGGAGCCATCGACGATGATTCACGGGTCTGAAGGCCCAAGGGATATTGGCTGAACTTCCTTATGACAGGTCTTTCTGCAAATGCTTGAACACATATTGATTTCTATCCCTGTCCCCAATCTGGTTTATCATACGTGGCTCCCTAGAATTAGAATCATATCCCTTCGGACCGGAGCAATTATTTGTCTGTACATGAAGTCTAGTAGTTTCTGTGCGCCGCGAGGAAATCATATTAGCCAATCAAGACCCACACATGCGCTCAGCCCGCGAAGATCGGATTATCACTGCATTTCTACAACGGTACGTCAGATCAAGGACTCGGACTCTGCTCTCGACAATCTAGGAATCAGCTTATTCCATTTTCAGTTTCAGAGTTCAAACTAGATCTCATAGGGATCAATTCAGATCTACTTAAAGTCAGTCTATGCATGTAACTATTTTGACTACATCCTTTGAAGATCTTAGTCAGTGTGACCTCAGAGTGATCAGCGATATGGGTCATCAGACCTTAGCTGAGTCAAAGACTGCTCTGTCCGTTCACCGAATTGACCTGTTCAAAGTGACGAAACTGCATGAAAAACAAACCTCAAAAATTGAACTTGTAGTCAAAAGTAACGTAGCAGTAAACGGCCCGTATAAAAAATGCTTAGGTTCTGCCACCTAGACTCCGCTCGGAGAAACGATGACGGCAACTGCCGAATTCAGCTCTCCACCACTTATTTCCACCCTTGCTTCCCCAGACTTAATTCTCCATGGTCCTTACACCTGAGCGATCAGCTCCAATTTGTGAGCACACCACCAGCTATGTTTGGGGTCAAGCGTCAGCGCGACGACGACAAGTCGTCCAAGCTTGATCCTCAGAACAAGGTACGTTCATGCCCACATTCGCGACGCGTCTTAGCTCGAACAATGAGCTTTGTTTGGCGTAATCCTTTAGTGCTCATGACTCACAATCACTGTTACAGAAGCTCTGTCAGCCATGGCAAACACCTGACCTCCTCCTTGAGTCTCCGATCGACCTCGATCACAGTCCTTCCCGAGCCCCGACCTTGACTCCTGTGGATTCCTCTGATGAAGAAGCCAATTCCAAGAAACCAAGCACGGAAGATGCTTCAGCGGGTACTGCGGCAAACTCGGCTGAACTCCCATGGGCGCCGATCATTACTTTCAGCAACTCCTCTGCAAACCCACCCACTGCCCTGGCTGGCAGTCATGGGCTCTCCTGGTTTGTGAACTCCAACAACATGAGCATCACTCCTCTGTCAGAAATCCCTCACCCTAGTTTCAATCAATCAAACAGTGCCAGCGGGGCCACCACAGCCATCCCGATGCGCAGCCCCGGTCCGGTCGCACACGACCTCATGAACACCCCCAGGCCAGACCCAACGGACGATGTCGCTCTTGAATATCCAGACTATTTTATGCATGCCAGGCTTCCAAGCCCAGTCAGTGAGGACGACAATGATATTTCCATGAATAGTTTGCCCGCAAGCGACACGGACATGGCCGCATACTCGCACTCTCCTCGGTGGTCCCCAACTCCAGAATTTCCCGAGAATCCAGCATTTCTTACACCTGTTTTGACTCGCCGACCCACTCCACGGGCAATGCAGCTATCTGGGAGCGCGTCCCCCAAGAAAGCGGCCATTGCTATGGGGTACCGTGCTGACTGTGAGAAGTGCCGGAACAAAGTCCCAGGGCACTACAGTCATATCATCCGCACTTAACAGACCACCAGTCAATCCTCGGATATTTTATCATTTCAGTCATCGTCTATACTGACGCGTTTTTATGTACCATATCATCTGCTTCTACGCCTGTTACGTGACACTAGATGTCTCTCGCATGATTCCCCGGCGTTCAGGTTCAAAGATCCATACGGACTACATGGAGTTTAAGGCATCTTTTATTGTTTCTTTGTTACTATCATATTTTCTAGCTAATTCGAGATACTTCAATGACTATCGAGATTTCTTTGACATTATGTTTGTAGAGTTCGATCATCTCCCTTTGTCCCGCTCTTCATATCTCATCGCTCATCTCTCACTACTCACCTCTCATCTAACTTCTACCTTTTACACCCCCACCCACTTCTGATCATCTCCTCCAAGTATCATCAACCATTATCATGGACGACCAAGTTCTCAGAAGTAACGCTCTTATCAAACCCGACAACATCGTCAAGGGCGACCGTCCACGAGCCACGAAGGCACGCAAGAAGAGGCCCACTCAGAAGACACCGGTACGATTCAGTGAAACAGAACTCAGAACAAGCCCATCATCAGACACGCAAGGACTACTTACTATTTATACTAATCTCACCCTGCTGCAGAACCCTGTGGTAAACACTCCAGGATGCGGAGTAGGTCATCACCCACCACTGCTCCCCAGCTACGATGAGCGCTGTGGATTGGAAGTCAACAAATTGAAAGATAATGATCACCTCACTCCAAGTCGCATTTTCAGCCCAGCTCTCTACCCAGACTACTTCAAGCCAGAAGACATCACGGTAGAATGGGGTTACTGGCGCTTCCTCGCCTGCCCAACCGCAAACGTCAAATGCTCTGACTGTGGAAATTTCCCCTTCCACCTGGGCTGCCTAGTTGTCTCAATCGATGGTGAATGTCTCACCAAGTTGCCTAATGAACTTCAACCCCGCTGTGCGATGGGAGTGTTCTTCGGACACGGGAGTGGACACAACCGCGTTACCAAGATCAAGGAAACTCCGAATACAGCGCAGGTGGCCTTGCTTAAGGCGTGCATCTCTGCTCTCATTGAAGTCATCAATGTCTGTGATGTTGATAAGCCCAAGCATGGCGATGAATTCACTCATCCGCTTCATACACTTGTTATTCAAACCGACTCGTCATACATCTATCAGGGTATTACTGAGTGGATGCCTAAGTGGAAGGCGAGTGGATGGAAGAACTCGAGGCGTCGACCCATTGCCAATGAAAGTCTGTGGCGCCTTGTTGATTTGTGGATCCGTCATCTGGAGCCTACTGTTGCGGTGCAGTTCTGGCTTGTGCCACGTGAGCTCAATTCCGTTACGCATGAGATGACGAAGTGGGCGTTGGAGAACTGAGTGTATGATTATGCTTGACGGGTTATGGATATGGGATTGTGTGTGGGTCTTATGATGTACTCTGATGTATGGGACTGAGGAGTCTGCGTTCTTTGTCTTTTATTTGTTTCATTTATTTCATGTGGTTAACGTGAATACTTGATAGCTATTGAGTTAAATGATCTGCTATCAAGGCCGTTATGTTCTTTAAGCAATATCACAATATCTTAAAACTTGACCTTTTTAGTAGAAAGACTGTTACCTGTCAACCTATAGACTATTTTTAAACTTTATACTACTGTAGTATACTGCAGATGTCAACCGGGATCAGATTCGCCTCATCGGCATACATCCCGCCATCCGATCCGACCGGCTGACAAAGCAGCCGACGGCACTTGGTCGGCGTTGTCCATCCGAGAGGATTTGGTCAGATTATGGTCAGATATGGGATGGAGATCTAGTAAATTTACTAAAATGTCAATTATTAATCGCACCATTATAAACAAGTCATCTATGAAATATGAGTCGTTTAGTATAGAAATGCAGGCCGTTGTGGCGCAAGAAAGTCTATACTGCTACATACATCCCCACATGGATGGGAGAGCGCTTAGCCGATCTCCAATGCCGGGCAACGGTACTCATCAACCGCACTGCATCCGACCCCGGAATTTCACCCGGCATTTTCCTTAAGAACCTCTTGCCTCGGGCGGATTTGTTGGGGAATTTTTTGGGGAATTGCTTCTTCTCTTCTTTAATCTCTCCACTCTTGGCCTTTGTACAGTGCATATCATAGACATTGTTGCAACCTCAATTCCACCGGCCTACCGAGAACAATATATCTCGGCGGTATCTACGATCTTTCACGACAATTTTATAATAATTAGAACACGCCATGGCCTCCCCAATTCCCCGCGGTCTGAAGCAGGTGCTCCAGAAGTCTCCTAACGACATTGTCATCCTCTCCTCCCTGCGTACTCCTATCACCCGCGCCAAGAAGGGTGGTTTCAAGGATGCCTACCCCGAGGAGCTGCTCGCCAACGTCCTCAGGGCCACATTGAAGGCCAACCCCAACCTGGACCCGGCACTCATCGACGACGTGACTATCGGATCCGTCCTGCAAGAGCTCGGTGGTGCTAAGGCCGGTCGTATGGCCCAGATCCACGCCGGTTTCCCTCACTCCGTCCCCTTCAACACCATCAACCGCCAGTGCTCATCTGGTCTGGCCGCCATCACCGCCGTTTCCTACGGTATCCGCTCAGGCGCTCTCGACATCGGTGTCGGTGGTGGTATGGAGCACATGACTCGCAACTACGGTTCCCGCGCTATCCCCACTGTCCTCTGGCCCGAGCTGAAGGAGTCCCACTCCCAGGACGCCAAGGACTGCATCATGCCCATGGGTCTGACCTCCGAGAACGTCGCCTCGCGCTACGGAATCTCCCGTCAAGACCAGGACGCTTTTGCCGCTGACTCCCACGCTAAGGCCTCTGCCGCCCAGAAGGCCGGTCGTTTCGACTCTGAGATCGTTCCCGTCACTACTAAGATCCTCGATCCCGAGAACCCCGATGCTCCTGCTAAGGAGATCACCGTTACCCAGGATGACGGTATCCGTCACAACATCTCTGCTGAGAAGATGGGTACCCTCAAGCCCGCTTTCAAGCCCGATGGAGCTAGCACTGCTGGTAACTCTTCCCAGGTCAGTGATGGTGCCGCTGCTACCCTGTTGATGCGCCGCTCTACCGCCGAGGAGCTCGGTCTTTCCGGCTCTATCAAGGCTCGCTGGGTCGCTACCGCTGTTGCTGGTTGTGCTCCCGATGAGATGGGTGTTGGTCCCGCTGTTGCTATTCCCAAGCTGCTTCAGCAGGTTGGTCTCTCTGTTCCCGATGTCGGTGTTTGGGAGATCAACGAGGCTTTCGCTTCCCAGGCTATCTACAGCGTTCGCAAGCTCGGCATTGACCAGGCTAAGGTTAACCCCAACGGTGGTGCTATTGCTCTTGGTCACCCTCTCGGTGCTACCGGTGCCCGCCAGGTCGCTGATTTGCTTCCTGAGTTGGAGCGCAGCGGCCAGGACATTGGTGTTGTCAGCATGTGCATTGGTACCGGCATGGGTATGGCCGGTATGTTCGTTCGCGAGTAAAAGAAAAGTTCGCATTTTGAAATTTTGATGTATGGACCTACGGTTCCGTTATAGTATGATATCAGCGAAGCATGTATATACAATTCACCCACTTGGGAAAATCTAAGTGACAAAATCAATCGCCGAAGACAAAGCATTCACTTTAAACTCACATTTTGCGTAGGGCGCAGACCATTTGGATGGTCCAGCATTATGCAATTTATTTTCTTTCGCTATATTATTCTACGAGTGATCTAGGGCCATTTTAGCGCAGTGAACGCAACAGAGTGCCGCTCCAGACTATTACGGAGGAAAAAGCCAAGTACTTATTTTAGCTAGATCAATTCATTTATGTTCACGAAGCAAACAGTAATGCAATTAGAATGAAGCTAGATAGAGATCGGGAGTATACGCTATCAACGCCAAGACATTCACGTGACCCCGAGATTTGTTTCGCCGCGCAAAAGTTCAAGCATCAATCGAAACATCAGAACCACCCCACACCACAATCATGCGTCCAGCCATGCGTATCCCCCTGCGGGAAGCGCTATACGTATGCTCAAACTGCAGACAAGAAGCGATTCCCCGCGTGTCCCCGCTCGCCCGTCAATTTCGCCGCAATGCATCCTCCGGCTCCTCCGACTCCCCTTCCTTCCTCGACCGCACCCGCCGCCGACTTTGGAACACAGAAAAGCCCCCTGGCGCAGAGGACCCTTACACCGGCGAGTCCCAATTGACACGCGAAGAGGGTAGTCTTACGGCTGGCGAGGCTGCGGAGGAGGGAGATCTGGCTTCGGGATCCACATATGTGCAGGCTGAGACCTGGGATGGATTGGATGTTATTGGATTCACCAAGGAGAAGGAATGGTTGGCTGATGGGCCTAATCCTGAGGCTGATGCTTATGCTCGGTATGTTTGGTTTTGCGCGGCTTGATTTGCGGGATTCGAGGATCACGAGACCGATTTGCTAACAACTGATCTGTTTAGGTACGATGCCGATGTCAAGCCCCGGGCACTGCCTCAAGCCGCTCACCAAACTGCTGTTGAGATTTCTTTGATGCAACTTCTCGGCAAGCCTCTTACAAGCGTTTGTGAGGTTGCTACGCACGACCCCAAGATTCAGGATTTGCTTAATGGCTGTGTTGTCTTGGGCTCTGAGCCTTTGGGCTCTGAGCCTTTGGGCACTGCTCTGCGGTTCCCGAACCAAGATTCTATGGATGCGCTCGTGTTTGTTTTCAGTCAGATTGGCGGAAAGACAGAAGCTCAGATTGAGTCGCCGGAGAAATTCATTCTTGAGGGCGAGCCCGTGAAGAAAGTTACCCAAGGACCTCACCACGCTCTCTCATTAACTAACTCCGAGATCAAATTTGCCGTTCGTTTTCCCAATTTCTACCCCAGAAGATCATCACTAATATCCATAAACAGTTCGCCAAGCGTTGCTCCCAGCTCATGGGCCGCCGCATCCCAGACCAAGTTATCAGCTCCTCCGCCACCGTTGGAGATTTCGTCGCCGGGCTTTCCACCAGACTTAAGGAGAAGCCTGTCAACGTCACCAAGAAGCTGGCTAAGGTCAAGGCTGCCGGTTACCTGCCGCCCAACCTCAAGTTCAGCGGTAAGCGTATTACCAAGGCTGACCATGACGAGGATCTTGGCCGGAAGAAGACCATCTACTCTGAGCTCCTCAACCGAGGTTTGCTTATCGCTAGGGATGAGACGAAGCCTAAGGCGTTTCGCTGATCCGCAAGCGTGCAGTTTGCAATTAGCGGTTTGAGTTTAAGTCTGCTCCATTGTAAATATCTGTGTACTATAGGTGCAGAGATGTGGAAGTATGAGCTTTATTGGAAACCTGTTTTGATATCAGGATATATTTGTGTATACTAGAAATATTTCTTTGTTCAATTGCATTTCGAGTCATTGATTATTTAGATGATTGCATCGTCCGTCTGATCTTGTCATGTTATTGCCTTGAAAAGTTCGATAACCTTAGAAAGTTATCATGTCCGCCATCCTGACACCTTTGCAACGGAGGATCCAAGGCACCATTACGGAATTTCTTTTCCTGGAAGGGCCCCTGTCGTGAAAAGAGGTCGAAGCCCAAGCATCATCTGACCTTTTTTCTTTGAAGGCATTCCCCAATCTTTGCGTTCTTACCAGCAAGCATGTCCGGGACTTCCATGGACCACCATTCGATCAGTCAATCAGTCACTTTCCCATTGCAGGCGAGGAATGCGTTGCTCAAGACCACGTCGAGTCTAACGACTGATTCACATTGCGCTCTTCAAGGATTGAGGGGTAGGACTTCCTTGCGTATCGAGTGCGGTGGGAACCCATACACGTGAATGGATTTGTGTTTAACGCCGCTTCCACTGAGGGTATCTGCACGCAGAGTTAGATTGACGAGGTTTCAACAAAAGTCAATATATATATAACCGCAGTAAAACGCACTTTGGGATTGTGACGAGACCCGGCTTCCTGAATGAGTCAGGGTGTCATACGGCGGCCAGTCCATCGAATGTGTATACGCATGATGACTCGGAAATCTTTGAGAAGCATTCTCGCAAGACGTGTGTTTGCATCAGCTTCTTTCTCCAGTGTCTCCGTCGCCATCCATATTGCGGTGCTGCTCAAATAGTGCCATCGGAAGAAGGTTCATGGGTTGCAGTGCATCGTCCCAGGAAGGTTGTTCACCTGTATCTGCTCGGCATGCTTCGTCCCATCAATTGACGACAAGGAGATAGAGCCAAGTGACGTGCTTAATTTCTTCAAGTCATCCAGCTGTTTTGATAGGCGAAACTTCCTTTCGGGGCTTTGTCGTCAGAACCCATGATTTGTCTTATAATTTGTCTGGACAAGGCCGTTAATCGCCTTGGTCCTTTTCTGCACATGTGTTGAAGCATCTTTTTTCTTATTGATATTATCATTTATATAGGTGGGTGACGCTGAAGGTAAAATGAACCTTGAAGAGTGAGGTAGAAAATATATATAATTGATGATCGCCAAGTTGGTTGTTGTAAGGTCTAAGTTATATGATGAAGGTCAAACCTTGCAAACATGACCCAATATATATTCATGGATCTTGGAGACCGGCGATATCCATGGATGTATCACCGACATATTTTTGACAAACTAATATCGGCACCTGCCTAGATAGGAAGGCCTCTGCGGTGTTACGTTATCACACAAGGCTCAATTAATTTACACTGACTTGAAGATCGCCCCGGTGTTCCAAGGTCTGCTATGAGGGTGAGCCTGGCTTTTTTTTGCTTTATAGACGCCTTGATTGGACGGCCTGGTTTATCATCTTAATGAAGAATTAGGGCTGCGGTTCAGAGGGTCAGCTCAACAAGAACACCATCTCCGCGGACCAGTCTTCGCTAACAAATTCGCCACTCGACCTTTAAATAGCCAGATAAATTTTTACGTGGTTACATAGTCACAGACTCCCGAATAGCATTACGAGGAGGATGACCACCAACTGGACGCCATTTCTGGTGCCAGAAGCTGTCACTTTCGTCAATTTCCCATGTCCTCGAATTCTATATGTCAATCAGAGTCCTAGATAGCAAGCCATATAGTGTGCATGACCAGTATTGAATCAGCAACCAAAAAGCGTAAACAGACTCCCTTTGAATTCCAGGCCAAACTTTGAAGCAACAATAACAGGCACAAACACAAAACAAACACAAAATACTTTCCCCGAACAGCAAAGTCACTTGGCTCAGCAAAACGACTTGAATGTCAAGTGAAGCAGCTATTGAGAAAGCACAAGTTCAATTGATAATTGATTTGTTCGCAAGTAGAGGTTAACTATGATGACTCGGCATATATGCAGAAGCATTCTCGCAAGACATGAGTGCTCCACTGTGTCATTCTCCAGTACACCTGCGCTAGTGCTCTCTCCTCAAACAGTACCATCATAGTAAATGCTTGCCCTGTGCGTTCGTTTTTCCAGGAAGGCTGTTCATCCGTATGTGCTCGACACGCCATATACCTGCAATAGTGTTTGCCATAGATCCATGTCGAAGGGATTCCGGAAAGCGCGCCTGGGGAAGCGGAGTAGGTGACACCAGCACACAATACACGGGCTTCAAAATGGGATGTTTGCTATAGGAGTTAGCCTGGTTTTTTCTTTGCTTTGATTATCGGAAGACGTACCGGATTTTGAGAAGACAGATCCTATCTTACAAGACTCCACAGAGCACGCAACCTCAAGTGGTCTTGTGATGGAGGGCTCTGCATCAACTTCAATCCCATTAGATGGCGCGGAGCAGACGGCCCTGGATGTGATCGAACGAAACGTCGGAAGTGACTGAGCCGCGAGAGTCAGGAACTCTCAACCGCCTGGCATCTCCTGTTCTGAGTTTGGATGCTCAGGGTGGTCATTTCCCACTCATGATGTCTTCTTTTGCTCTCTCTTTTTTTGGAGTCAAGATGGATGAGGGTCGGGAATTCCCCACCCATCCTTGTCGGGGTGGCTGAAGAAGAAAGAGAGATGAGGAGAGAGAAGCTTGAATTTATACTCGCGGTCAAAGTTGTTGCCTGAAGGCGTTCTAGTAGAACGATAGGTCGCTTCTGAATCATTTATCACTTGAGTACATTGTAAAAGTTGTTGGTATAGACGGAGAGGTTTTAACAGGTAGAAATATACATTTTTTGTATGTAAATCAGGTTCCTAAAATCCAAGCCATGGAGTTGAACCATGACCAGTATTGCCTCAGCAATCAAAAAGCGCAAACAAACTCCCCCTTGAACTCCTGACATAACTCCCCTCAGCTGTAATTACAGATGCAAAAGTAAAAGGAAAGCTACCTCCGCGCGGAAGCCGGAATAGTGAACCCTCTTGTCATAAAATCACCACCCTTGTTGCTGTCTTTCTTCGTGAAAAGACTATCCAGGTTTTCATTGAGGCCGGCTCTCTTCTGTCGTTTATTCTTCTCATCCTGTTCATCCTTAACACGTGCAGCGATCTTTGCAGCAGAAGCATTCTTGATGTTACCGCCGGGCGTGGGAGTGGAGGTGTTGCTCCGGTCGTTAGCTGCAGCTGCCAATTTAGGCGCATCAGCAGTGTTGCTGGGAGCATCAACCGAGTTATCTGTAGCGTGCTTCTTGCGCTTCTTCGAGCCGGGGGCTTTCTTGAGCGAGTGGGTGAGGCCCTGCTCGGTGAGCTTTTGGCCACGTGCAATAAGACGTTGCTTTTCCTCTTCCTTTGTTGGTAAGATTGAAATGACGTTGTCTTCGGTGTAGGCCTCATCGCACTTGAGGGTAAAAATGTCAGAATACTAAAATCCATATTTCTTCTTTAAGACACCGGGTCCACTCACCTGTAAACATTTATCGCCCTTCAGTTGACGAATTGCCTCCTCGGTGAAAACATGTCCACAAGGCACCAGGTAAACAGACTTCACACCGGCGCCGAGCGGCTTCGCAGTAATAGGACAGATCCAGCCCTCGCGGCGCTGGTGACGGTGCGCATTGATCTTATCAGATGGGTGCTCAGTGCGCTCGGTATCAACTTCGAAGTGAAGCTCGACAACATCCCGAAGTCCCTTCACTCGCCCACATAGGATCTCCTCGCAGTCGGATTTGGAGCTAATGCCCTCGGCGTCATCGCCGATCAAGAATTGAAGCACAGCATCTTTGTTGTAAAGATTCCCCACTGAATCTGAGACTATCGGCCGGGCGAGTACTTTGTGCGACAGTGGGCAGGTCGTCCAGGCATGCTCTTGCTGCTCGCGCTGAGTTTCTTTTAGTTGCGCTGTAGTCGGGGCGCGGGCAGCTTCCTTGACGAGTTCGCGGCGGGTGGGGATACTGTGAGTGGAGTTAGCTTTGAATATTCGAGATAGTCTCGCATAATTGCAAGATGAGTAATTTGGGCTCACCTTCCACCGTCATTACCCATATTGGATGAAGCGATGTGATGAATGCGATCAGTACGTCAAGTTCGTGAAAGTAACTGATTGCCACTACGATAAAGGCGCAGAGATAGCGGGCTTAGTAAGCACCGATTAGATTGGCCGGGGGATCTCAACAGCTGGCCGAAAGCTCTCTCCGCACTTCTCCCCAGCTCAATGCCTTAAACATGAGACTCCCTCAGTCGCTCTTCCTGCTGGCTGTGGCCGGAACCTCCGCCCGAGCAAGCAGTGACAAGGTTGCTCGCCCCCGTGGTGTTGCACCAGAATGTGAGTGTTTATATTCTATATCCCCACCCCCGGACTAGGTGTCCACACAGCCCGGCGGGCCATCAATGGGAGCTATGCTCGAAGGTGATACGCATTAAACATACTAAACTTTTTCTTTCACAGTTGCCAAGTTCTATCAAGACACGAAAACCTTCACTTGTATCTCCAATCCCGCCGTTCAGATCCCGTTCTCGGCTGTCAACGATGACTTCTGTGATTGTCCCGACGGCAGTGACGAGCCCGGCACCGCTGCCTGCTCGCATCTCTCGCGCAATTCCCCACTGACGGTCGCTGATCGTCCTGGACACAGCGAGCTGGAGCTCACGCTAGCCCTTCCCGGATACTACTGCAAGAACAAGGGCCACCGGCCATCATTCGTCCCTTTCCAGCGTGTCAACGACGGTATCTGTGACTACGAGCTATGCTGTGATGGTAGTGATGAGTGGGCACGCCCCGGAGGCACAAAGTGCGAGGACCGATGCAAGGAGATCGGCAAGAAGTGGCGCAAAGAGGAGGAGGCTAAGCAGAAGTCTATGACTGCAGCTTTGAAAAAGAAGAAGCAGCTACTTGCGGAAGCTAGTCGGCAGGAGCAGGAGATCCGGGATAACATCTCCCGGCTGGAAGTAGAGATCAAGGACGCAGACGCTAAGGTCCAGAGCCTCGAGGCCAACCTGAAGGTTGTTGAGGAGCAGGATCGCAAGGTCGTTCGGACTAAAGGCAAGGGCAAGGTCAATGCTCTTGCGGGTGTTGCGAAGGCCAGAGTGGAGGAGCTGCGCGAAAGCATTCTGGAGCTCCGTCAGCAGAGAGACGAGACCCTTGATCGAATGAAGGAGCTCGAGGAGATCTTATCCAAGTTCAAGATCGAATACAACCCTAACTTTAACGATGAGGGTGTTAAGCGCGCTGTGCGCAGCTGGGAGGACTATGCCGCTCGTGATCTTGGCGCGATCATCAATGATGCCCAGGAGCGTGACTTCGATGAGATTGTCAAGGCTGATGATAAGGACTCTGGCATCGACTGGGAGCACTGGGAGAACGAAGAAGACGGTTGTGCCGATTCTGATTTAGGTACCATTAGCTTTTGGTTTCATTGCATCTAGGCTTTAACTGACAAATCTTCACAGTCTACAAGCTCGCGGCTTACCTTCCGCCATCTCTGGTCGAATTCATCGAGGAAAAGGTCCTTGCTGCGAAGGCTTTCCTGGAAGACAATGGAGTCTTGGCCAAGCCTAGCACTGACTCCACCACCGAATCCAAGGCTGTGACTGAAGCGCGCGACGCACTCAAGTCCGCCCAAGATTCTCTTAACAGCCTGAACAACAAGATCCGTGACCAACAGTCCGACCTTGAAAAAGACTACGGCACCGCAGGCATTTTCCGTGCCCTGAAGGGTCAATGCATCGAGAAAGATGCTGGTGAGTACAAGTACGAGCACTGCTTCTTGGACTCAACGAAGCAGGTGGCCAAGAAGGGCGGCTCGGTCACATCCATGGGCAAGTTCACTAAAATTGCAATGACGACTGTTGAGGAGCTCAACGAAGCCGGGGATGTGATCACTGTTGAGAAAATCGCCCTTGAATATGAGCGTGGCCAGTCCTGCTGGAACGGTCCCAACCGATCCACCAAGGTCGTCTTGGAATGTGGTGAGCAAAATGAAATCCTGAAGACGGCCGAGGATGAGAAGTGTGTCTACTCCATGCTTGTCACCACTCCGGCTGTCTGCCGAGGAGCTGAGGATGATGTTCCTCGCTCCAAGGATGAGCTGTAAAGCTGAGGAGGATTGATGTATCATTGCATACTTGTTTGTTTATTTTTCTATATACGGTTTCTGGACTCGGGATGTCCAACCTACAGCTAGAGATGATTGTCCAAGTAAATTCCAGCGAACTGTCATTCAAATCTCCATCTTTCCCCTCAAACATACCCAATATCCCAAGGCATGGAGTCAAGTCTTGTCTGGACTTATGACAATAAAGTGGAAAACACTTCATGTTACCCTTGAAGAACCCGCATACTACCTCCAAGGTCCAAGCTAAAGCGACCACTCTACAGAAGCACAGAATGATTTCCAATAGTATAGATTGCACGGCCTTGGCCTATAAACACAGACATACACGAGGTCTCCCGACCTAATCTTGACTCAACCCCATCCAAAAGACCCCAAAATCCCGAACCAGGCAGCAATACGTAGACATAATCATGACATAGCAGAACCCCAACACATGGATCAGCCCCGAATCCCACTAGTTCGAAAGCAGCGGTATTCCAGGCCTGGTATGCGTTGTCGAGTTGGAGGAGGACGGCGGCGGAGAGGGCGTGTGAGCTGGCTTAGTGCTGGTAGAACGATCAGGACCACATAAAAAAAGGGTATAGGAGTAAAAAAGGGACAGTATTGAACTTACAGTGCAGCTAGAGCAAGAGCAAGTCTTGCAGTCACCGGAGCAGCAGTTGCAGGAGCAGGGAGACATGTTGATGATTGGATTGGATGGGTATAAACCACAAAAAAGATAGAAGAGTTGGTAGAGTGATTTGATGATAACTTGAGAGCTTGAAGAAGATAAAGGGAAGGCGGATCTGAGTCTAGCTTTATACTCCAAATTTCCTCTACAAGCTTTGCCGACGAATGTAACAAGTCTACGGAATTCCTATACGCAGGAACCTCATTTGTCAATAGCCTGCTAATTCCTTGGAAAGACATTTCCATTTTTCTTTTTCCCAAATGCCCAATAATACCAACGCATATCCTATCGGAGCATCCACCTCGAAGTCAAAGAGGCAAGATCACATCGCGTGGTCGAGTCAAATGAACCTAGTATGCAATTTTGCAAGGCCATGCGCAGCCCCTCATCTCCACTCAGGCCTAGTCTCTCTCCACTTGCCTACAATGTAGCATCTTGGACTCACGCGCTACCCGCCTACGACCGCAAGGCAACTCTAACGCTCCCTCCAATGAAAAGAGGCTTTTTCAGCCCGGTTCTCCAATCATCACTGCTTATTGTCGGGCTAAGTGGGGTAGAGGTTTACTCCGATCTGTTTCTTTTTGTGGAGGCTTGCATCCGTGTTGCCTCCATCTGACGATCAAGCTGCTGGCGATGCTCGGATCGGTTAGATTCATGCAGATGACGATTATATGTACGGGCTTGAGCGACAGCCTTGTTTTCATATGCGATTATGTCGTAAAAATATCTGCTTACAGTATGTACGCGTACAGCTATAGAGTGTGTTTTGGTGTCACTGGGTAAAGGCTAGAGAAGTGGTTCGCCTCGTTTTCTTCGGGCTTGAGACCCACTTCACTGCGCTGTTTCCATATGGTGGCTTGATATCGGGCAGGTAGTCTTCATTTTCTAGAATTATTTCTCGCATACATGTCTTGTCTTACGATTGCGGAGCTGTACTTGGCGTTCTAGCTACTACTGTACGTACTCTTTCGGTGTTGATGCTCCATGTGGATCCGGATTTTAGGATGTCCATACGATGCGTATGCGCAGGATCCAACACAATAGGGTATGAGCTCCAGTTAGTTTCCAGTCATGCAATGTAGACCCCTCATTCATGTCATAATAATGACGGGCACGTTTCGGGGTTCTGTAAGATCCACTTGTATTCGGGACGGGCCTCCTACTAATTACCTCATGGATGCAGTCACGTACAGTATAACGTGTTACGCTCAGAGTGGAGTGGGGGCTTAGTGTTTTACGAGAAAGGATTTTTCGGCGCCAGGAGCGGTGCAGGACCGCATTTTCCGGCGTTAGCCTATGAAAGACCGGTCTTTGCGCGAATTGAGGACCTTGGAGGAGGGGCGCTATAAGGCCCCATTGGTGACCTCGGTTTCTTTCCATATTTGGGGTGCACGGCATACGCACTGTCCACAATATTGGCTGAGAGGCTCATTTCTTGTCTGTTATTATTGTTTTAGATGTGGTTATATGGTTGGTGCTGGAAGGGGACATAGCGAAGAGCTCAGATGAGGCACTATCAAAAGGAATATCTCGGGTGAAAGGGATCAGCAGTTGGGTACGGAGCCAAGGAAATGACCCGAGCAAGATACGGCATTAACCCGGTGTACGGAGTCCTCCTTTGGGAATCGTGTGGATCTGATACCATGAAGCTGTAGAGGTTGCGTACATAGCTTCACCGGCTCATACAATTTCCCCTTTGTACATGAGATCTTGTCCGAGGCATTTCCGGCCCACATCGTCCCGATACAAAGTTTGTGTAATAAGTTTACAGGGCAGGTCGCCGAGAAAAGTGGACCGTCTCATCCTGCATGAAACTGGAAGCTACGAAGCATATCATACCCTGCTTGTGCCACGGACCCTCCCGACATGCATGATGTAGGGGAATCATTGGTTAGAAAAAGATGCTTTCAGTGGTCAAACCTTCTAGAGAATTACCGAATGCCCGCAGTAATCGTGGTATCAAAGCCAGTGCGTTGCTACAGGGGCCTAGGTACAGTAGGGACCGTAGTTTTCCGTGCCCGAGAACATTGCTCGGCAACATCCAGCCGCGCAAGCCGAAGGTGGTTCAGTGACAGTGTGGAGTTCTTGCCGGATCAGGATACAGCGATGAGAGCATGGAAGAGAGTGGTCCGTGGCCCATGACGAGAGTTGGGGCCTGGTCTTGGGTATGTGGCGGACGCCCACTGGTTTACCGAGTTCCTGGCAAGGCAGCTGATTTTCGAGTGCTACGTCAAAAGAGACTCGTAGGTCCTCAATTTGATGGCCGTAGAGCTGCAATTTGCCGATTCTGTCGATACAGATCTTTTGCTGCAGTGCCGTTAAGCTTGTCACATCCGAGCCTAAATGATCCAGATATTGGGTCCGATGCCCACAAGGTACTTGGTGAAAAAGAATAAAAGTAGATCGGGAACCGCCCATGGTCAAAATTGACTAAGAGTGATCGACTAAAAATGATTTTTTTGTTGATTTGGGAAAATGAACATCAAGGCCTCCCCGCATCACATCCCCTCGCCTATCTCCGATCTAGTGGAAGCTAGATCTTGTCCATTTCCTTTCGCTCGCAGGTTCCTGTCCCAAAGGCCAAAGACGACGGTCTAGAGAAGCTCGACGACTCGGTAACACGAGTGATTTATTTCTGGCAGTGAGATTAGCAGGGACACGCAGCTTGCAGCGATAGCAACGTCATAACACTTACGGGGCACTGGCATGCGCCGGAAGGGCACTGGCAAGAAGCGCCGCAGCTGCAAGTGTGATCGGGACCTATTGTTCGTGGTCAGAATGGCTATCACAATCACAAATATGCGTGGAAATACGTGGTCATCTCCCCCGCCATGACCCCGCACTGAATTTCCTGCAAGAGGGACCCTGCTCATTCTCTGTGCTCGCTGACATAGGAAGAACTCACCCATTTTGAATAGAAGGTAACGCGAAATGTGCGATTAAAGGTTTTTAGATTGGAGGTGATAGAAGTGGTGGAATATGGTAATGGTGGGGGAGAAAGAAGGGGTGGGATGGAGAGACTTTATAATACGGGGCCCCCGTGACTTCCCGGGATGCGACTCTCATCTCTGATCTGAACATGAGTCTGTTTCGGAGAACGAGTGCATTTATGCAGCCTGAGCCCCGCATGAGCGCATATTTGACGCAAGTCCGTGCAACAGTTGTTTGATTTGATGGATTTGACTACGTGGGCAAATTATCGGACACTCGGACAATCAGATTATATGCAGTTTGGAAATAGCTTCATACCATTGGGTCCAACTATTTTCCTTTTCAATATTCTCAAGCTATTCCCGTGGCACTTCATGGCAGCATCGATTACTTGCCTCTGCGGAGGCGTAGCATTATCGGATTATCTACACCCTTCGGCAGACCACAGTCAGCTCGAGCTATGTCACTGTAAGAGCTGTCGCTCGGTTACTGGACTGATGTGTACGTCCTATTATCTCTTGCAACATAAGCCAGCCTTGCATCAACTCCAAGAGTATCGGGAGTCGCCCTCGCTGAGCCGCTTCTTTTGTGCAACTTGTGGCTGTCACGTCTTTGCGCGGTCAGGGGAGCATTATCTGGTTGCCTCCGGGACACTGGTAGCTAAAATCGCACCACCTGTGCAGTCGATCAAGCACTGGAAGGTGGATGACACTCAAGATGGCGGACTGAGCACATTTCTCCCTGGGCCGACAACGAATGTTGACTGCAGGCTAAATGCCGTAGCTCGAGAAGAGCCTGCTGGTAACGAGAAATTACCAGAGTTGTTAAATACTTCAACAAGTCCGGACGAATTGAATGCGCGATGTCATTGTGGTGGCATCGAGTTCTTTCTGACTCGTCCGAATAAGTCCTCTTTTCAGGCATCATCCCCATGGCCTGACCTTTTAGTTCCGTACCACTCCGAGTCCGCAGAGGACCTGGACCATATCAAATGGTGGCTACGAGCCGGAGATACCAAATACCTCGCTGGGACTTGTGCCTGTCCCTCTTGTCGACTAAGTAGCGGCTTTCCCATCCAAGCGTGGGCGTTTGTGCCCAAATCCAATATATTCTATGCCGGCTACTTACCATTAGAATTCAACCGAGGTACAATGCAGCAGTATATCAGCTCTCCTGGGGTATATCGAGAATTCTGCGGTCGGTGCGGGGCAACTGTGTTCTGGCATAATGACGGACGGCCAACGTTGATTGATGTTAGTGTAGGATTGCTTCAAGGAGATGGCACCAGAGCACTAAGCTGGTTGGACTGGGCTACTGATCGTATCAGTTTCTCTGAAATGGCGATACAAAAAGATTTGGTGGGTCTATTAGAGAAAGGTTCACAATAGGTGCACATTTAGCGACTGCAAGGTTGTATAGTTGATATTTATTGACCGCCTTCTACATACGTACGCGACCGTATTCTGCCGTAACAATCCTTTTTTTCTTGCAGGTCAGTTGTCACTGTCACTACCTTCACTCCTACTTATTTATATTGTGTGGTTGTGCCGTACCTGCACGTATCATGGATACGAATTGATACGCTTACTTGTCGTGTATACTCTCAAGTTCCACCCTCTTGAACCACACCCGCATTGCTCGACGCATCCACATTTTGAGAGTTACCTAGTGTGCTATCCGCTATGCCTGCACCATTTCAATTTCGAGGGAATGGTCCCCAAAATGACCGAAATGACCGATATGACCGCGCCAGAGGACCCAGAGACCAGCGTCGCCCTCCCCGCAGACCTGAGTTCACTTTTCGCGTTCCACGGCCTACTGCTGAACGGCCACTATTAAGCACCAAGCGAGAGACAACGCCCGAGCAGTTACAAGGTGATGAGGCTGGCGATAAGCCTGTGCTCAAGTTTGCCGCTCTTGATACGCTGAGTGACAGTGAAGAAGCCGAGATGGACTTTTCTGACGACTCTGATGAAGAGGCACGACCACGTAAAAGACGCGCCTTGGGTTCTGATGGCCAAAACGATTCTTCAGTCTTGCTTCTTCCCCCGGCACCCACTCCCAAATGGTCCAACCCAGACCCGTACACTGCGCTCCCACCACCAGATGAAAGCCAACACAAACGGGTAGACGTGGTCAAATTGATTCGCAAAGCAAGACTAGCCAACGCTGCCCCGTCCAAGCAGAACGACGCGGTCGTTGATAATCAGGACTTCATATCTCTTGGTATGGTCGACGGATCAGCCGGTGCGGGGTCAAAGGAGTCAGACGACTCAGAAAACAGGGCTCCAGAAAATGCACCCAAGGGCCCGAAAGGCATGGAGATCAAAGGAACTGCGGCGAAACGCGCGCGCGATGAGGACCAGCCCAAGGGATATTCACCGAAAATCGGCAAGCCTCAGCGGAGATTTAACTCAGACGCTTCCATTCTGTCTGATTGGCGGCCCATGCCTGGCCAAAACCCCGCGCCTTGGATGGCGGACGTTCACCCTAACTTGAACCCAGCAGCAAGGTCCGTCATTTCAGCGCCCCTTCCCCTTGAATTGATCATGGCTAACGAAAGAAATCAGATTGCATAACGAGATCGTCGCTTTTTACAGTTGGGTCAGACCGCATATGTACGAACAGTTTGTCCGAGAGGATTTGATATCACGCTTGGAGACCGCATTTCAGAACCGCTATGGGAATATACAATTACGTCCTTTCGGGTCATTCGCTTCGGGATTATATCTTCCCGTGGCTGACATTGACCTGGTGCTCTTATCGACGCAATTCCTGGACCGTGGCAACAAATTTTATGGCGTAAGGAAAGGACAAATCTACGCCTTTTCAGCCTTCGTGAGAGACTTGAATATCGCGGTCCCTGGGTCTATTGAAACCATTGCCCATGCCCGGGTGCCCATCCTCAAATTTATTGACAGGTTGACCGGACTCCGTGTGGATCTATCCTTTGACAATGATAGTGGTATTCTTGCCAATCGAACATTCCAGGGCTGGAAAGAGCAGTTTCCGGTAATGCCGCTCATTGTGTCCGTGATCAAACAGTTCCTACTTCTCCGAGGATTGAACGAGGTGGCCACTGGTGGTCTTGGTGGGTTTTCAATTACTTGCCTTGTAGCCAGTCTTCTCCAACACATGCCGAAGGAGGAGCAACAGAACGTCGGCCACGTTCTGCTAGAGTTCTTCAACTTTTATGGGAACCGGTTTAAATATCGGGATGTTGGCATTCGCATGGAACCGCCAGAATTTACCAACAAGGTGAGTCTATTCTTTTCGCATGTCACGATCATAGGCCTAACGTAGTCTGCAGTATTTCGGCTCCAGGGACCGCTTGTACATTGAAGACCCCAACAACTCTACCAATGACATTTCTGGTGGGACCAGGGAGATAGGACTGATTTTCCGTGCTTTCGCAGACGCTCACCGCGCATTGAAAGCTCGCCTGGATTCGTTCAAAGATGGTTCCAAGCCGAGCATGCTGGACGCTATCATTGCGGCAAATTTCGATGAATATGCCGACCAGCGACGCCAGTTACGCTATGTCTTTGACACAGCGAAACAATTTGCGAAGTATCGAAATGTTCCCCCGCCTCCCCCGGTTGAAGAAGAAGCTCCTGCTCCTCCACCACCGACCTCCCCATAAGCCGGAGCGTCCGAAAGAAATAAAACCCCGGAGGTCGTTCATCCTCATGACTTGAATGAGTTCTCTTAATTCCTGATCCGTTTATTCGATGTATTTGAGGTGATACCCAATATTTGTTTTGCAGGGAGGAATATTCAACTTGGAGCGGTGTTGGGTGGGTAACGAGTCTTCCCCTTAGTTTTGATTTTTCTTCTTCCAATCCAGGTGTCCTCCAAATTATGCTATTTTTCAAATCCTCGAAGCTGACCATCTTAAGGAGTGGAACTTACTTTAGGTATTCGTCCTTCCGCGGTCTCGATCCGGTCGTTCTCTGCCTCGGTTTTCACGCGAATCGGAAACTGCGAGTCCCAACCCGGCCCCGAATCATCTGATTGACCCGCGATAGGACCGATATCCTTCTTTGTATAAAGGTAAACATATATATTAGTGATCGAATGGAACCGCCCAAGACCTGAGTATTTGCATTCGCATGACAAGGTGGGCATTTTGCTGCTTATTCTCGGGGATTTATTTCCCTGATTTCCCTTCCCATCCTCCTTTCTCATCAAAAAAACACTATATGTGGGTTCTTGGAGAGGACTGGAGTAATTGGCGAGGGTCTGATGCTAATCTAGCCTTAGAAGTGGAGTATGGATATTGCATTTCTGACCAACAGATGCTAACATTCTAGAATTGCCGTGAGATATCATTATATGTTTCTAGGCTATTCAATTGTGTATAAACATTAATTTCATTGTCTCGTGACCGAAGGTATTCAGACTAGATAATTGTAAGCTGCTGCAATCTAAGCAAGCTGCTTCTCTGAATCCAACGGCGGTGTAAGCATAGCCTCCCTTTCAAACCCGCTAGGCTCAACATCAGAAACATCCTTTCCTTCAGCCTCCTCTGCAACAATCTTCTGCAAAGTAGCAATATGCTCCTCGGGCAGATAATTCTGGAAGTCCGGACCCGGACTATCCCACACATAATCCACCCACTGAGGACCCAGAATATCCCTTATCTTTTTCGCCAACTGCAGAATATAAACCTCACGCTCCCGCGACCACACACGATCGGTGATAAGGCCCTCCGAAGGGGTAAGAATGTTGGACGCATGTGTAGCAGACGAAGGGACAGCACCGGTAACCTCATTCTGACCGGGAGTACAAGGACCAGCAGGTTGAATCCTGCTCTCGATATCCTCATCCTCATCCTGATCCTCATTCCAGTTCTCCAGTCCATCCACAATACTGTGCCACACGCGCAATGTCTCGTCCAACTCCTCGACATTGCTGACTCCCATCACACTAACACCAAGTCGCTTCCCAATGCCCATATTGGCAACAGACAAGAATCCTGGGTCGGAATCGGCCGCCTTAGCCAAGGGAGCCCCAAGCGCACCGGCCTTAGCTCCAGCTCTTAACCAAGACTCAAGCGCAAACCGAATCGCTACAACCTCCAATTTTTCGCCGTGGCGCGCAGCAAATTCAGCCGCATCACTGATAGCACTGCGCAGCGCATCAGGCGCAGGATGGAAGTCGCCCATTGATCCGATCGGCACACCATCACGACGAAGCAATCCCATACCCAGCGGGGAAGCATTCGGCACGACATCCACGCCGGCAGCAAGAAGACGAGGCAGCGCAAGCGATCGCAACCGAGTATTTTGGAGCGTATAGTTCGCATACGACATAACGATATCGAGCGGCTCGCCTGTTTCCCGGAGGATCATTTCGGCAAGATCACTTAGGATATCGACTGGGTATCCGGAGATACCTACATAGCGCAGCAAACCCTCTTCATCGCGGAGGCGACGCAGTTCCCGGACGGCAGTCAAGACTTCAGCTGGTGAGACGAATTCCACATCATGGCAGTAGACAACGTCCAAGTAGGAAGTGTGTAGGCGGTGCAGACTGCGGCGCACACTATGTCTGATCCATGATGGGGAGTAATCGAATGTTGAAGATGCGATACGGCCGACTTTAGTGAGGATGTGGTAGGATTCGCGGGGGAAATGGGATTGCACGAAATCGGTTGCGAGGGCGCGGCCGAGAAGTTCTTCGGCCGGGCCGTAGTAGGGGGATGTATCGAAGGCGCGGATTCCGCGCTTCAGGGCGCGCTGGACAAGCTCTGTTGTTGGGAGGGCGTAGGGATCTGCGTTGTATTGCGAGTTGAAGGTTGCTGTGCCCATTACCAGCGGGGGAAGGGCCGCCGACAGTGGGGTGGAGGGCCGCATGGTTTGGTGGTGTGAGGAGTTGCGATGGGGTGTTTTCAATTGATCGTCGGATGACTTATAGATATGAATATTTCCTTTGAAGAGATATTGTCTAGAGGATCAAGGATTCATGAGTGGGTGTGTGGGACCGCAGTCATTCTCTTATCCCTGAGAAATCCATCCACCCGGGCGGAGCCCGCATCGGGATGGCGCCATGGCGGGGGCGATGATTTAGTTACGATCGATCGATCGCTAGCAGGGAGGACCCGGTTTCAATCCATGCCGAAAGGTTGATGGTTCCGCATTAATGTAAGCCTCGGTGGTTGTGTAGAGCCAATTACTCAGTTACCGATATCATGCATGTTCCTGAGAATGATAGATGATGACCGTCGGCGGTGGCAAAAAACATTAAAAAAGCAAAAAAGTAACAAAAGTACTGGTAATAGTGATCAATTCAAATGGGAAGAACATTCCGCATGTGCAAGTATACAGTTATGGTACATGATGTTTTCCAAGTCAGAGTGGAGAATAGGTCGACAAGGTAAAAAGAAAGGGCAATGGTATGTATACACAAGACCCGAAGGCCAGAGGGACCGATTCCAACGCAGTCGGAGAACCCTTCCACAGGGCACAGAAGCCCAGGAATCGGATCCCCCAGTCTAATCGGGGAGAGAACGAACCAACCAAGTTCTCTCCCGTAATAACCCAAACGCCATGCTATGCCAAATCAAGAAAGTCGAGCGGAAATCCGGAGTTCTTTTCGAGGGCGATGCGAAATTAAATGCTCGGACGTCGACGCAAACGCGGGGAGGGGAAGGTCGCATAGGATTTGCGAGGTCACGATGATCCGGATCGCGCTGTCAGGCGCGTTAGCTTCACCGATCCTTGTAGAGCTTGGGATTCCAGCCCTCACGCAGTTCCTTCTCCTCCGCAGCCTGGCGTTCGTTCTGGCGAATCTCCATTTCTATCCGTTCGCGTGCTCGCAGAATCTTGCTCTGTAGGTAGAAGCTGCCACCCTTCTGGGGGTCGTTCAGGTCGAAGAGCTTCTTGAATCGTTCCATAACATGCTCAACGTTGTTGGCTTCGCCGGCGACGGGGGGCTTGACGTTGAGAATCTTGCAAGCCTCATCGAGAGCAATGCTAGAGCCAGTGACACCAGCGGCCTTCTTCACGGCGTTGTGTTTGCCGGAAGCCTGGGCTTGCTTGTAGGCCTCGGCGAAGGCGCGGCCGAAGACCCGCGCTCCGGTGACGATAACTTGAGTCACAATGCGATGAGCCTATGGAGGAATTAGAAATTAGCTTGATTCTTTTTTTTTTCTTGGAGGTAAAGGGCAGAGGGGTCGAAAATGAGTTCTGGGGACTTACCATGTCGAAGGCGTTGAAGACCGAATGCGAAGATCACAAGGAGTTGAAGAGAGGAAGAAAGGGAAAATTTCGGCTGCGCGTTTTAGCGTCGGCAGGTCGGGGGAGCTGGATCTATGGAGCCAGCCTCAACATGGCTTATTGTATCATGTATATGGGCATCAAATCTTTAAGACAACTAAAAGAATATTATAAAGATTAACTAAATTGTCTGGAATACTGAAATCCTCACTTTTCCTCTGCCTTTCTCGTTCATTTCAGTCTGTTATGCAACGCACCCACAGTCACATGTCCCCGACTCCCCGCAGATCAACTTGGACCGAACGAACCTCGATTCTCAACAAACGCTATATAAACGATGGATGCCTGCCTGCTGATCGGCGGCACATACACTTCCTCCATGAAGCCCTTGTAATTGGATGGCAGCTCTCGGTAAGTTCCATGATGATTTTGGCTGCCTGACCAGGCGAACTAGAAGCTATATAACGCCCCCCATATGTTCATCTGCCATGCTCATGCGACTACAGAAGATCTTCCGTGGATAGATTCCATGGCGCCCTCATCTGTCGCCCAGGACCATGGCCATCCTGACTCCCAACCACCTACCGTCGCCGCCTTCGCTCCCTCTACCATCGCTGGCTCGGCCTTGACATCGCGACAGCGTTCCAGCGTCATCGTGCATCGAAAGTCACCACTCCTGGTGGCTACGCCACCCTCCATAACCCGCGCACTAGCCTATTCACACCCCTTTCTCCTTCCACTGAACGAATTCGTGGGTCTTATAACATGGACTACGGGAGACCCATGGCAGAGCTTCTTGCTCGTAGCCACCTTCTGGGCAGTGGTGTTGTACAGTGACGCCATCATCCTCTGGGCCGGCCCTTTACTTGTTGTAGTTGGGCTGATCCTGGGTATGTATGGACGTCGCTATTCACCTCTGTCATCAACAATCTCAACGGGTGAGAAGCACCAGCGAAGCCCATCAGCGGACAGTACCACCCGCCACCAAAAAAGCTTGGATGACATCGTTGAGACGTTGCGCACTTTGACCTACCGATGCAATGTCTTGCTGGAGCCCCTTTTGGATCTCACCGATTTCCTATCCACACAGCGGACCGCAACATCGGCGACGACCCGACCTGCGCTGACAGCTCTGTTTATTCGCATTCTTCTCGTCACACCCGTTTGGATTGTGTTAACACTTCCTCCATTATACCTGATTACCACGCGCCGCATCATCATAACTGTTGGCACTGTCATCCTCACCTACCACTCGCGACCCGCACGAGTCTCACGCGTCATTCTATGGAGATCTCGTCTGGTACGTCGGCTCTGCGCCATGGTCACCGGGCTGTCGATCACCGAGCCCCCAAGCAACTCCCAAAAAGCCCAAGCCGAAGCCCAGGGTGTGGGAATGAATATCTCGACAAAACGCCGCAGAGAATCAGGTGGGGTTCGATTCACGTTCGTTGTATACGAGAATCAACGACGTTGGCTCGGCATCGGCTGGACCTACTCGCTATTCCCATCGGAGCGTAGCGCCTGGACAGATGAGCACTTGAATCCAGTTCCGGCGAAGGACTTATTTGAATTACCAGACGTCCGAACAGGCGATGCGAAATGGCGATGGGTCCCAGGGACTGAGTGGCGCGTTGAAGGCGCAGACACAACCAACAAGTCAGAGACCAAAGCCGCAAGTGAAGGATGGATCTACTATGACAATAAGGTATTTGTTCCTAACTTTGGACTTGAGCGACAATCTTCCTAACCAACTCCAGTGGAACGATGGACGTCGCGGCCAAGACGGCTGGGATAGATACACGCGTCGACGCAAATGGTTCCGCGACGCAGAGCTTGTCGACGTAGATAATGATGGTCAAAACTCCTCCGAAGAAACCGTTACCAACTTCACACAAGTACCCGAACAAGATATACAAGCCGGAGAGCAAGGAGACAGCGGGAAGGAACTCGATGCAGACGGCATCAGCCTTTCATCAACCACCCCACTCAAAAACCGTCGCCGACGTTGGTTCAGTGGCAAGGAGAAAGAACGTACCGGCAGCGAGGGTTCACAAGATACTGGCCGCTCTACTGGGGCGAATGCTGATGGGACGGGGAGTACGCGATCTGCATCGTCACGCCCCATTAGTATTCAAGGGTCCCGCAAGTCCCATGCTCGAGAAGGCAGTGTAGCAACGACCGACAGCGCAAGCCTACGCGAGGAGCAGGACCACCTTGACCGGTGGGCAACTCGGGCTGTGGATGGGACGGAAAGAGCAGAGCGCGAATTCGGGCTAAGCGATGAAGTGAATATGGGGCTGAGCTGACTTGGTCCGGGCCTTTGATGTGTCTCTATAAACGACGTTTCTATTTTGCTTCCACAGTCTCTTTTTTTTTGAAGCTTGCCGCCCATTACTTGCTATGAAGCTTGCTTGAATCGTTCAAATACCAAATACCCAATAATGCCAGGATTAATGCTGGTATCTTCTATTTTTGTTTCGCTCAATATCAAATAAGAAGTAGCAAGTATAGTACACCAAAAATTATATACAGTATTTTATGCAAGAATCAACTCCCACTGCAACTCCTCCAAAATATCCAACCAATGCGAACTCTGCGCATTCGCATTCGCATTCACACTCGGTTCCCCAAGAATAATTTCATCGAGGGCATTAGCATCTTTCCTCGCCCACAAAATCCGAAGTACCTCCTCCGCACGCTTGACATTTCCAATCCCAAAATTATTCTGTAGCTTAGCAAGCGATTGAATAACAAGGCTCCGGTGTGCAAGTACATCACCCTCAGCGCCCGCAATAAACAGCGGGAACGTGAGTGCTGAGTACTCGCAATGGTCGTCTAACGGGAAAGTTTCCACGCGCGCAAGGCAGCGGTGGACGGCCACAGATTTTGGTGTGAAGATGAGAGGTGCCCATTCCGTGTAGTATAGAACAGGAGCGTTTTTGTTCCTCGATCTCAGACTCATGTGTTCAAGAATCGAATGTAGATAGATGAACCCTGCATCGCGGTAACATTCGGCGACGAGTTGAAGGCGGGTGAGTGATGCGGGTGTAAGGCCTTGAGGAATGGTATAAGGGATAGAGGTATGGGACCATGTGAGGAGAGATTCATTTCTAAGAGGCGGTTAGTATATGGCTATTTTCTCGCCACATGAATGATGCTGGTAGGGAATGTGACGTACATGGAGGCTATTGCCAGACGCAGGGAGACTACATCGCCTTCTAGCGATGGCAGTTCGGCGATGCGTGTGCATAATTTAAGAATTTCCTCTGTGTACCCGATGTAGATATCCAATCTGGGTGCACCGAGGTCTGTATCTGCAGGACAGGGCTCAGCAGCCGTGATTCGTTTCCGATTGCTAATGCGGGCCATATTATATGCATATAGATATCTAAATCTTGTCAGTCTGTCTTCGTAAAGGATACAAGTTTGACAAACGTACAGTCCTCTTAAGAAATGTGCCGCATCTGGATCCATCGAATGTAAGCCCCCGCGGGTAGCAATCAAACGCTGAAGTGCGTTGAGATGCACAACCCATTGCTTGACGCTGCCTCGGACAATTTCGTATTTACACAGTAGACCCACTGCGAGCATAGCATCATCCGAGAGTGCCTCAGGTGAAGATTCAACTAACACCGACCGAATCCCTTCAAGGGTTCTGCCGTAGAAAGTTGCCGAAGCGGTTTGCGCACTGTAGCCCTGGGAACGGTTTGCGAGGTGAAGGGCGGAAACTGCGCATACGGCTCTCATAAGAAGAGGGGATGACATTGCTCGAGGAATGAGCAATGATCGAAGCGGATTGTCATCACTTTCGAGGTTGGCGAGAAGCCGGGAGCCTTGTTGGACGTGATATTGGAGATAGTGCGATTCGTGATCCGATAAGTGACTGATGTAGTTCCGGGGTCGCGGGACTACTGCTAGCGATCCTTGCGAAATCACAACTTCTTCGGTTGTTTGGTCATCTTGATCATGATCCTGACAGATATTACTCTCATTCAGCCAATGCCGAGGCGATGAAGTAATAGATCCACTTGGAGATATGGAGACAGATGATTGTGCATCTAGCCATGCATCGGAGAGTGGTGAAATTGATGGTGATACGAGATGTGATGGTGGTGAGTCACTCTTTGGTCTCGATTTTAGAGTAGTAGTGGCATCAGTAGAATCAGTCTTGAAAACCTGCGCTGTCGGGCCTAAAGGCTCCGCCCAGACAGAGCCATAGCCCTCGCATATACGGCCTTGTTTGATGCAATTGTTGCAACTAGTCAATTTGTCAGTTTTGTTTATCGGAAAAAGGGCTAGTGGAGACATCTACCTCGGTTTAGCCTTATCACAGCCTTTGCGACGCTTTTTACACGTTAAGCAACCGGAGCGAGTCCATGCGGTTCCAGTTTGCCGAGTTCGGACTTTCTTTTGAGGGGTTATCGTACCGGAATTCACCGGTGATGACTGGGCCCAGCCCGTATCTATGATTTTAGTTGCAAAGGCCGTCATGGTTGGAAACAATCAACACAAATTGACATTTCCCCGCGAATTGATAGGAAATGTAGAGGGGCGACCCTTACCCGATCAAGGCAATCTCGCGCGGCACGTGACCCTTATCTATGATTTGGGGTAATTTGTGTTTTTTGCACCGGATTTATACCAGGGATTCAGGTGTATTTATGCATTGAAAGCATGAGATTGGATCTATACATCACATTTACTATGGATCACCGATCGCATGGACCTTGTTTACAAATCTGCTGTACAACATTGTCGGCGGTTAGTGGACATCGCTCCACAATCATCGACCAGGGCCTTGCCTGATCGGGCAGGTCCAACCAACACTTACAGTTGGACTGATAAGATCCACGAGATTTAAAATCGCCGCAATCTTCCCCTCTTACCCCATATTCATTGCAGCCTTGCCCTCGTGTCACTGTCTTCTCCATTTTTCTCTCTTTGCAATTTTCTTCCATCAGTACCTCTTTTTCATGCGATAATGGTGACCAGATCGCACCCATTTGACCCTATCACCCCGGAGGAAATCAAGATTGCCGTGCGCATTCTTGAGGCAACTTTCCCCGGGGTACCTTTGCGCTACAAGCGGATCGACGTTAACGAGCCCATCAAGAAAGATGTTGTCCCATACATTGAGGCCGAGCGGTTGCGACGACCATTGCCCAAGCCACCTGCCCGCCTGCTTTACACCCTGTTCCATCGCCTGGACAGCGGCGCATTTTACAAGGCCATTCTAAATGCCGATACACGTTCCGTCGTGTATGCCAAAGAGCTTCCACGCGAGGTACAGGTATGAATGAAAATTTTCATCATTTTTCGCGTTCCGAATTGGTTCGCGGGTGATTCCTTGGGTCTGACAAACTTTAACTTTCAGGGACCGATTGATGTGGATGAGATC
Organism: Penicillium sp. S1602; assembly: GCA_023626355.1. Lineage (NCBI taxonomy): Eukaryota > Fungi > Ascomycota > Eurotiomycetes > Eurotiales > Aspergillaceae > Penicillium > Penicillium sp. S1602. Next base: position 1,460,650 of record JAMAGW010000004.1, read on the forward strand.
ATGGAAATCGAGGCAATGTGCATGAAACACCCTGCGGTGCTTGCCGAAATCGAAAAATTGCAGCTTCCTCCCGGCGTGACAGTTTGCAACGACCCTTGGATGTACGGCACCGACAATGAGAACGAGTCACGGCGACTTTTTCAATGCTTTATGTATTTGGTTTCCGTGGATCACCCCCAGCACAACCACTACTCGCTACCATGCAAGTTTTCACCTGTGTTTGACGGCCTCACCCACGAGCTTATCCGAATGGATTATCTCCCCGGCGAAGCGGACCACGCGACCCAGCAGACTCAACCTTGGAAGCCTGTCACGGCAATTCAGTACGCTCACGATATTCTCGATGAACCCGTTCGCACCGACCTGAAGCCCTATATTGTTCAGCAACCCGAGGGCCCGTCCTATACAGCGGAAGGCAACTCGGTCTATTGGCAGAAATGGCGCTTCCGTGTTGGATTCAACATTAGAGAAGGCCTGGTCATTTATAACATTACCTATGATAACCGAAATGTCTTCTATCGCCTGGCAATTTCGGAGATGACGGTGCCATACGGAGGTAGGCCATTTGCAGTCTTTATCTTCCGTATCTGCTGCTAATGTTTTCTCAGATCCCCGTGCGCCTTACCACCGCAAGCAGGCATTTGATGTTGGTGACACTGGCTTTGGTATGAATGCCAATCAGCTGTCTCTCGGATGCGATTGCCTGGGGCATATCAAGTACTTCGATGGCTACCGCAATGATTGCAAAGGCAATCCCGTACAACTGAAGAATGTCATTTGCATGCATGAACAAGATAATGGATTGCAACATAAGCATACAAATTATCGATCTGGTGCTGCTACAGTTGTGCGCAATCGCCAGTTGGTTCTACAGATGATCTGCACAATTGCCAACTATGAGTACATTTTTGCATATATCTTTGACCAGGCCGGCAATATTGAATTGGAGGTTCGCGCCACTGGAATTCTCTCGACTGTTCCATTTGACAATGAGAATGGTCAAACTGTTCCTTGGGGTACCAATGTTGGACCTGGGGTTATGGCTCCTTTCCATCAACACATGTTTTCCTTCCGGATCGACCCTGCCATCGACGGATTCAAGAATACGGTCTACTATGAAGACAGTGTGCCTATGCCCGAGGATGAGAACAACCCTTGGTTGGTTGGATACACCACCGAGTCTACTGTGATGAACACCGCCGGCACAGCGAACACCAGTGTTGACCGTCACCGTGTCTTCAAAATCCGCAACGATAACGTTACTAACCCAATCACCTATAAGCCGGTCTCCTACAAGCTCCAGACTGCACCGAGTCAGATGCTGCTGGTTGGCAAGAACTCTCTGGGCTACCGTCGAGCTGAATTTGGGACAAAGCCTATCTGGGTCACCAAGTACCAGGATGACGAATTGTATGCTGCGGGGGAGTTTACCAACCAGAGCCGACGCGCAGAGGGTGTCGAGACCTGGGTGCAGCGCAAAGATAATACCGAGAATGAAGATGTGGTGCTCTGGCACACCTTCGGTCTTACCCACAACCCCCGCATCGAAGACTTCCCTGTCATGCCTATGGAGCGCATCAGTGTCATGCTGAAGCCCGATGGTTTCTTTACTAAGAACCCCGCCTTGGACGTCCCACAATCTGCCCAGACCTTCAACAAGTCCACTCTCCACCCCGAGGCAGCTCCGAGTGCCTGCTGCGCGGGGCCTTCTACCTCGAACAAGGCTAAGCTGTACAAGCGGCTGGACTAATTTGCATATAAATTATGCTTTATACCCTTTTGTTTCCCTTTTTGGTTGAGGTCTGAATTTTAGACACACCACTCATGACTTGATGATTTTACAAATTTCTAGTTTTTAGCACTAGCAGCTGTGTTGATTTAGTACCGTGAAAATTTGGACGATTTCACCAACTGGTTTTGAATTCATGTGTATCAGTCTATCTCTATTTCTTACGATTATATTTACTCGTACCACACCACAGAATTAGATGAACGCTCTCAGTAATCGCATCCAGTAATTGTAATTCAGGAAAAATGTTATCTCAAGTATGAAAGGACATCGCATCACCTCCCTTGATTCTCGTCAATACAGGAGATAACGCTTTATTGGAGCCATGATATAGGTAGGAAAAGGTGGCTCAGTGGGTATCACTCTTCAATCACCTTTACATTCCAGCGTAGTCTACAGAGTAGCGTGAGCAAGTAAGTATCTGGGTGTGTACTTAATAATATTACTCCCTGAATTATGAACACTGCGCTACTTTAATTGCGGAGCACCTCTGCCTAAATCGGTCAATTTGTCTTCTAGGCGTGGAGTCATTGCCGCTGCGGCTCAAATTACTAACAGTGCGGACAAGATATTTGTCAGCACATGGTGCCAGGAAAAGGAACGAAGCACAAGCCGACGCAGGAACAAAGAACAAACAGAGAAATAGTATTGGTGTGGTATGGAAAGAAGAAAACCCGAGGAAGAAGTGCTGATCTTCGCGGACTGATCTCCAGTTTCTGAGAATAATCGTCTCCAATGTTTTGGGGCTTCACTCGAGCTTTTTCCATGAAATGAATCTCATGTGTGACTCAAACTATAAAGTTAGATATTAAGCAGCTCGACCACCCTGAAGTGGATTCGACGTGGTACTCTCTCGGACGGTTTTTATTTTTCGCGTTTCAACGACAGATTCCCACAAAGACTTCGCTTCCAAATCTTTGACTCGAGGGACAAAGAAATAGCCTTGGAGTATATGGACTGCGCTATTCCAGTCTGCCAAGAATTATTCATTTGCCAGAACTGCTAGGCGCTCCACGAACCATGCTTGAGAGAGGACCGGAAGTATCTGGGATGCTAGTCCCCCCATAAATAAGATCCAGAAGAGCAAGTCGGGGGCCTTCAAGTGAAGATCAAGGAAACTATGGTCTAAACTCTGGCGAAGGCGGTCGACAAGGACTGCAAGACTTGGTAGTCCTTGATGGGTGCAGATTCGGATCATGCAATAGACTATTGTCGAAAGCCGAAGGGATTCTTGGAACGCCATGTGAGAGCATTCACTGACCGGGCTGTATAAGCGTAGAATCAAAACAATGAGGTAATCGTTACCGATAGGATTAGAATGCCGTGCAAAGTCACCAGAGAGTTGGTCCTCGTAATAGCTGATCAGTTTCTGGAGAGCTTGGAGAGTCGACTTCAAATCTGGATGAATATTCCGGGACCACGGCGAGTTAAAAAATCGAGCACCAAGCGAAGGGTAACTCGTTGAATCATTGCCTGCTACAAGGAAGGTGGACTGCGACAGAGCTCTTGCTTCCCAGGCTCTCGAAATACGAAATACGGGCTGTGGGCTTGCGAGGACCCCTCTCATCACTTCGCAGCTAGATACGAAACCGGTCAGGGGAAACGTCATCGGCTAATGACAGTCATCGAAAGACGTACCAGTATAATGTAAAGATGGTCTGATTTCCCAGCATATCCAGTCCACCGGCCATGTCCACCAATTTTTCAAGGCCGTGCATATGCGCATCAACGGCCACTGTATTAGCCTCAGCTGCCTGGTGATATATTTGTTAGCCAATAATTTATTCAGATGAGATAGAACATGGGAATGGTCGATACCTCCACACAGGCTAGGTGAGCAACGACTAAAATTGTAGATTCAAGAGAGGGAGACATGGGCTCCAGCATTTGTTGCAGTGATTTAATGGTTTGCCATCGAAATATACATGCATCCTTGGTTGCATTATTTATGGCTCTCGGAGAGGCGTTCTGGAGCCGCAGTGTTGAAGCGAGCTGTGCTGCACTCATTGATAGAATGATATGACCCAACGCGGGATGATCATGAGTCTTCTGCCACAACCATGTCGACATACCGTGGAAAGCAAGAGGCCAGCATGACTTAGATGTGCGAAAACGGTCTAACACGCGTGAGTAAATGTCCACTGATCCGCGCGATTCTCGTTTTCAATTCTGATGTCTAGCGGTTCACTCACAATGGTGGAAATAAATATCTGGATTGTCGGCCCGGCAATTCGGCGACGAGTTAAGACCATCAACTATTCTTATTGTCGGTGGTGGCGATAGCAAAAGCTCCGAGGAGAAGGCAGAGCTGCTATTGCTAATTTTAGGTTTCCGGCTGGTTTTGGTCGAATCCTCAAAGTCATCATTGTTCGCTAGATTGGCGTCACCATCCAGCAGCCGAGGATCACAGGGAGACGGCATTTGGCGTGAAGACATTAAATGCTGCAGTTTTCTATTCCTTTGCCCTTCGTGATATTTGCTCCTTAAGAATGCATGTTTAAAGCGATTAAGAACCCGTTTCTGAGACTTTCCCTGTTCATAGTCTACCCAGAAGAAGCGCGGCGGTTCCTTGCTGGAAGTACATCTAGATTTATCGATATCCATGACTGTAAACAAGGAAGAGGTCATATAGTCGCACTGGAGCTGTAGGGCTAGAGTCTTTCCAGGCACAGTGATGGACCAAGCAGGGGTCAGCGAAATTGGAGGTCTGAGCTTATGCAGGTGTATGATTTCCCGAGATTGCCATGCGTCGGCGGTGAGTAGTGGGGGCCAGGAAGTGTCACGAACCCCGATGGCTTACTTGGTGGGAACGGCTCGCCCACAATCATGACACGCAACGAAGGGGATGCCAGTGTTCCTACTCTGGTCGTCGATTTTGGGCAGAATGCTGTTGGTATTGTGTCAGTTAAGTTTGCAGGGTTTTCAAAGATAAATACGGACCTCTAGATTGCTTGGCTATAGCTTAGTACGTATTCCCAGCGGAATACTAGGCCGAGTGGCTGCAGGATCTGGTGCCGATGTGGCGTACTAGTGATGGATATCACAATATTCACTTTGAGGGTATTTTGGATGTGGGCCATGGATACTGCTGTGGTTCGCTGCCTTGCGATTTCTCTGCTTAAAGGGAATACTAGGAGAATATGAGCAAGCTTGTTACCTACTTTGGCCATTTGGAACCAGGTGTTCGGGCTTTTTGATGAACGCTGTTGGCTACTATCTGTACTGATGACCTTTGGATAGATCAGGCTGGGTTCTTTTGCGTTTCTTCGTCTAAAAGTATTGTTATTGGCTCTAAATTGCATCTGACTGATATAATCTGGCTAAAATCAAGTCTTCATGTAAATCACAGTAGAACGCGTGGACCCAACTTGAATTCCCGAGCCACACAGCTCTAGAGCTGCATTTTCCGAAACTTTCTAAGCTTCGCTATGCCAATCCTCGCAATGAGCAGGGTTGCTACTACACATCCCGATGTAAGCCATACAAATGCGTATGGGCTCTCCTCCATGTAGTTCACCACGTTCATTCCAACGAGACCAGCCACAAAAGTCGAAACAGCAAAACCTAGCATCCAGATCTCGAGATGAGCCTCGAATATCATGATCTGGTTTCGCCGGACATCCAGAATCGACTTAATAGCCCTTGCAGTACGATTGACTTCTTCCACAAGCGCACCAGCAGACTCAGCAATTGCATCCGCATTCTTATAATACGCCTCCAACAAATATTCGACTTCTTGATGATCTGCAATCGCGTGTGGTTTCCCAGCCTGCCGATCAGTCAAATACATAGTTGCGAGATCTTCGTCATTATTGAGGAGCTCTTGCAGAGCGGAGCGGACTTGACGAGCCCGTTGCTCAATAGTGGCCAGTTTCTTCCCATGCTCCAACAACTCACGTAGAGCCAAGTGAACCACATCCTCCTGCTTAGAATCTTCAAGACGTTTTTCGACCTGTCCGCGGAGAATCAAGTGCTCGGCTTCGAGAATTGCAGTCACGGATGCTAGAGCTGCATCTACCACACGTAGTTCAAATGGGAGACTAGGTGTAAATCCAGATCCTTGTTCGGTACGCACTCTGCTCTGCAAATTGTGTTCGAACACGTCTTGCATTTTCAACCCATCTGTTTCAGTGCCAATGAGGAAGAGCAGAGCTCGATCACACTGGATAAGAAGACGGAGGGTGAAAAAACTGATAAATATCGCCGACGGCCGGACTAGTACATGGGGAATACCCTCAGAGACGAGATCGGCATTCCGTAAGTCTCGCCCATTGATCCCATACTGTTGAGCTACTTCGGCTTTTGTCAGACGAGTCTCTTTGAATGCGGTAGAACCATCTGCGTTGAAAAGTGCACACTTTAACTCGGTCGAGTCATTCATGCGACTTCGAGATAAGGCGATGGATTGGTCGAAGACTTGTTGCTTGAAGGAGGGTTGTCGGGTTATCTCGTCTGGAAGAGTAACACCATGTTTGTCGTTGTCGTTTAATCTTTGGCTGGTGAATGTAGCTCCTCTCTGTGGAACCAGCCGAGCTATCCGGGGTTTAAGGTCACTGGTGCGGGTATGATGCGAGCACCGGAGTGGTGAAAGAGCCCATGCTGGCCGCTGTGTTCTCCGTACAAGTGGCAATAGCCTCGACACCAGCGGCTCATGCATATTCTCAGATAATTGTCTAGATGGAGGAGCTGAGAGGGAATGATGTCAGGTACACGTGATGATAACAGGGGCATAAAGTGGGTGTGACGTCATGCTCCATGTCAACAACATGAACCATGGCATAGTCAAGGTATGCAACGAGGCTTAGTCTACGTGTCCGGAGACGTTTGTTTTTGTTAGAATAGTTGGATTGACAGTACCTTGGAACGAGCTGTAGGCATCTGAATAAACAGAGAATTCGATGTCGCCTAAGGCAGCAGCTAATTTGCCAACCATGTAGTTTCAAAACGCCTGCAAGAAATAACCTGAACAGTTAAACTTGAAAGAGTGGGTCGACGTGCGGGGAAACAATCCAGGCCCCCGGGCTTGGTGCTTACGTTCTCCCGAAACCCTTGTGAAGTCCACGCGTCAAAACAGGAAATCAACTACGGCCCAGGGAATTTGAAATTCACCAGACACACATCAGCTTGAATCAGCGTCACAGTCATACTTGAAACTCGCCTGTTGAGATATAAGTCCCGACGGTGCCAACTTTTCTGCCAAGAAACAGTATCACTCCGAGGTCATCTGCAAACCCAACCCGAAGATCAAATGGCAGGACAGCCAGTAAAGCGTGGCTTGGCAGGAGCCACGCTAGACTACATCGGATCGAAGTATGTAAACGCAGGTCCTGAACAATGCAGCTACACAACACAAGCCGTCCGGATCCCCATGTCAGACGGAGCTAAACTTGCAGCCGACTTCTATGATCCAGATCTACCCGATGACCAAGAGCCGTCCGGGCTCATCATGATCCAATGCTGCTACGGTCGAGGCAGTGGAATATCATTTCTTAACGCGCGCGTCTTCGCCGCTCGTGGTTATCGAGCCCTTTTCGTCAGCACACGTGGTACCCACGGCTCCGAAGGAACCTTCTCTCCCGGACTTAATGAGGCGAGTGATAGTCAGGATATTGTCAAATGGATGCGTCAGCAGCCCTGGTATACTGGCACATTTGCTACGATGGGAGCATCGTATCTAGGATACAGTCAGTGGGCGCTTTTGGCCGATCCGCCTGCAGACTGTGTTGCTGCTGTGATACCAGTTGGACCTCATGACCAGGCATTCCATGCCTGGGGTACCGGGTCTTTTCGGCTAGATCGTGCGCCTTGGAGCGATATGATGTCTCGTGGACCTGAAGAGCGCGGGAGCTTTATTGAACATCTGGCCCACTTACCAGGTCTTAGTTTCTTGGCACCCAAAGAGCTGGAAAAGGAGTTAGAAGACTTGCCATTGGAAGCTAGTCTGCAAGAATACTTCAAAAGCAGGGCGCCTTGGCTGTTTGAGTATTTGAAGAACCCAGATATCGATGGTCCATACTGGAGCACGAGACGGCAGCATGCTTCTCTTGAGCGTGTTGATATTCCCATACTATTGGTGGGTGGTTGGTATGATCCCTTCGAGACGCAGACTCTGCACCAATATAAACGTCTCTCTGAAAGGGGTGTGGATGTCAATCTTATTGTCGGTCCCTGGAATCATGTACAAGGATGTGGTCTACGTTCCATACCCGAGATCTTAGATTTCTTCGCGCAGCATCTCGCCAAGAAAGGAGACTATGGCCGGTCTCGAGTTCGCATATATGTCACCGGTGCCGAAGAATGGCGCTCGATGCCTACCTGGCCTCCGAATACGGAGTCGAAAACGGTATATCTACAAGACTCTGTCGGCCTCGACTCAGAGCTACCTGGAGAAGATGCATCCTCTGCCTCCTTTATCTTCGATCCTCGGAACCCGACTCCCAGCATAGGTGGCAATCAGATGAGTTCCAGCGGGCGAGTCGACGACAGTGTTTACGCAACTAGATCGGATGTTCTAGCATTCACTAGCAAGCCTCTCCCCGGGAACCTGGAGATCCTTGGTACCCCATCTGTCCAGCTCTCGCATTCGAGTGACCCGCCCTTTGCAGATCTGTTCTTGCGACTCAGCGAGGTCGACGAAAATGGCGTCTCTCGCAATATCACCGAGATGTACAAGGCGCTTGATCCGAAGCGTGACATGTCCGAACCACTGCGTTTGGATCTGCAAGACTGCGCTCACCGATTCAAAGCGGGTAAGCGGATTCGACTGATTATCGCTGGCGGCTCATTCCCGATGTTTGCACGAAACCTGGGTACCGAAGAGGATCGCGTGCGAAGTGACAAGATTGTTCCTCAAACGCATACCATCACCATCGCTGCTGGGGTATCCCAGCTCACTCTTCCTGTATTGAATCCTGCTTGATCTTCACGCGCCTTCTGCTAGTATAGAATTCCTTTTTTGAGGGATTAGCATACGTACACGTTCTCATAATGAAATTTAGAATCACCCAAGAAGATCTATATTGAATACATGGGTGACGTGTTATCCCCCAAGCCGAAGTACAGAAATTGAATTAGAAACATGACCGAGACTCGTCCCAAACAGATCCATCACAGACGGCTGTCCACAATCAATGGCGGGAGTAGGCAGATGTCACTCAAACCATCAGAGCGAAGTCACCTAATGATGAACCTCATGAGAGAGGAAAGGCGATTTGAGCCTTAATCAGTCAAATAATTTGAATAGACTATCTGCAATTCTACTTGATCTCTGACGAGTGAAGTGCAGATGTCAGGTCCAATGGGAGAGCAGCCCCCACACAAGCTCGGTCTAACCCCGCTTACACCTTGGCAATACTTTTTCTTTTTGGAGAGCTCTAGGGATGTAGTTTCAAGAATGGGCACAAAAACAAACAGGCACAAGTTGTTTAACTGTGACCTATAAAGCAAATCTTTGTTCCTTAGACAGTATTATGGGCTTCCAGGAAAAATTCAATGAAAAAAAAGTAGGAATGGCGCGACTAGTGCGCGTCTCCTAGTAGATCCGCGTTTTCCCATAGCCACGAGAACAATGGTCACATCTGCCATGTGACGTGTATGTGAAACCAAATACCATGTGATGTCCCTTTAAAACAAAAGATAAGCGAGTTTAACATAGTTTCTTTTGCCAATTGAATCTCACTGAATCACACTAGAGTCTACACTTACCCCTCATGACGTCGAATCTCAAATTCTAACAGCCCCTACTGAGTAATTCTGGATTAAAACAATGAAGTACTATAGAAGTAATAGTTACTTTGTTCCATTGTTTTTGAAGAGTCCTGTACATAAATTGAACTGTGTGGATACGCAAAACTAGATTTTGCCCTGGAACTAAAAACCCGTGTGGGGGCCTGAACTAAAGAAAAACACGCTTACCACCCCAATTGAACCCCAATGAAGATAACTGGAGCGAGGCCCGCAATCCGACGGTGAAATAATAATATACAATGTAGAATTAAGCGGAGGTAACCCTAAGCCCGAGTCCCCGGACTATAAAAGAAACTTAGTACCCCCCAATCTTACTTCCCAATCTACTTCGTCTCCGCACTTCCACAATCTACCACCTCAAAATGTCTGACCGCAGCGCAGAACTCCTTGCAAAGTATCCTTCACTTGCCAAGTTCGATGGCAGTGAAGACTATGTCGAATCCCACGATGGTCGTGAGGCCGCCCTCCTGAAACACATCTACAACCACCCCTCGCTGGACAAGCTGCGCGGCTCGCCGGCTGCCATCTGTGCCGTCATGGATGAGTTCGCGGCACAAGAAGACTTCCTTATCAACATTGGTAGTGATAAAGGTCAGAAGGTGAATGACCTGATCAAGAAAGAAAAGCCTACTGTCCTTGTTGAGCTTGGTGGGTATGTGGGCTACTCTGCCATCTCGTTTGGTGATGCTATGCGTCAGGCTGCCGGACCTGGAGCGAGTATCCGGCTTTGGAGTCTTGAGTTTGATCCGCTTATTGCATCGATTGCTATGAACTTGATTGAGCTCGCTGGTCTGAGTGATGTTGTCAAGGTTGTTGTGGGGACTGCGGCGGATTCGCTGAAGAGACTGCAGGCTGAGGGCAAGCTGACCAGCATTGATTTTTTGTTCCTTGATCATGTTGAGGATCTTTATCTGGCTGACTTTCAACTTTGTGAGAAGCTTGGTCTGCTTCACTCTGGTGCTTTGGTGGTTGCGGATAATGTGGTGAGGCCTGGTGCTCCGGAATATCGGGAGCATGTTCGCCAGCATGCTGGTGTGGTAAGCTGGGGCGTGAAGGGCTTGATTATGCCGGGAGAATTTGAGGTAGGTGTCTACCCTTAATCTAATTTGATGTTACTGACGGTATTTTATTAGGATGAACTCGAGGTGACGCGGATCAAGTAGTCTTGCGGCTACTATGAAGAAGCAAGATTCAGATTCCATGATTCTTCTGGTATCCTTTAAATTTCAGTTGATACTGCCTATGATGGTGCAATCTTGGAATGAGTCCATTGATTTACTTGAAGTCGGTTCATTGTCTGTTCTCATGTCGAATATCCTTACGCCTACTGCGGTCGTCAACCCTATACATTCTGTGTGGTGCTTTCGCTGTCTCTAGAGCTTCCAATCGAAGCATAAGCTTGTCTACATTCCGGTTCCAACTGGTGCTAAATGCGTTCTTTGTACTCATGAGCTTCAAATTTATACAATGGCTTTTCGCCTCTGTTTCAAGGTCTTTAAAGTTTCGTTTGATGGTAGTTATATTGAGCCATGAAAGAACTTCAAATAGTCCACCGTCGCTCAAAGGTCGGAGAAAGGACGCAGGGGCAGGAAAGACTCAGGTTCACCACTATTTAGTAGAACTCTTAGGCTTCCGACGCTTATCGCGTACGCAAAACACCGTAGATAAGCCCGCTCGAGGGCACCGGTGGCTTATTTCAAACATAGATGAGGCGATGAATAGATCACTGAGCTTGTGATATCCATGGGTACGAGAGTCAAAGTCAGGGTAGTTTTTTGTGAGAAGCTGACCAACATCAGAGAGTTGAGCCCATCCATCGTCATCGGAGGCTGCTTCTACTGTTGTTCGCAACTGGTTTGCTAAGTGTTCAGCTTTTTGGGTCTGTTTAGCTGGCGAAGGATTCCCAGGCGCGTGGATAACACTATCCGCATGTGGCACAAGCTCCTCAAGATGCACGAGGTTTTCGGTATAGATGAATTTATCGCAGGCAGCAACGAAAGGCTTAGGCGTCTTCTGCTCGCCCAATCCGTACACAGTGAGTCCTGACTCACGGATACGAGCGGCTAGCCGGGTAAAGTCACTATCACTCGAGACAAGACAGAAACCATCATACCGACTAGAGTATAAAAGATCCATCGCGTCTATGATCATAGCCGAGTCGGTCGCATTTTTGCCATGGGTATACGCGAACTGTTGGATTGGTTGGATCGATTGCTCAAGGAGCTCGGCCTTCCAGCCCTTCAGATTTGGGCTGCTCCAGTCTCCATAAGCTCGTTTAGCATGAGCTGTGCCATATTTTGCGATTTCGGAGAGCAGTAGATTGATGATAGAGAATCGCGCGTTGTCCGCATCAATCAGAACTGCGAGTTTTGGGGTGGTGTCCCCAACCATGAAGGAGGAAGTATATGAAGTGAGGCGGTCAGTTCATAGCTAGTACTTAGAAACGTCATCTTCGCGCAATAGGTCAAAGCCTTGCTACTATCCTATTTATATATCTAGAAAGTGGGTCTTTTTAGACGAAAGTCATGACGACATCTCGTATATGTTATTGATTATTACGAGCGCGAGGGTTTGGCGCATGTATAGCGGTGGCTGTTCTATGTAAGACACAACCTGTACCAATGAAAAGAAGATAATCGGAGTTGGTCTTAGTAAATCCATTGATGTCTCAGATAAGAAGTCTAGAGGACCAATCAAAACCTGTTGGTCGTTGCACCAATCTAAATACATACAATAGCATCTCGGCATCGAATATGAAGAAACAAGGGAGAATGTAGGTGGTGACAACGATTCCGAAAGTCTGAATGCAACTGAAGATTAATCTAGATAAATGACTAACCCGGAGTACAGATAAGGATGTTTGACATGACAACATATAATGAACTGAATTTGTGACCATCCTCCAAAAGGAAAAGAGGGATAGTCAGAAAAGATATACCCTCGAAGGAACCAAAGGAACAGCCTTCCAAGGTTTCCAGGCAAGCTTGTATAAGCAGGAAGTTGCTATAGATACAGAGAGTCTCTTGGTATCACTTCAGAAGTCTCAAACACCCATCCTGCCTTACAGAATGGTCAAAAGACTCGAAAATCATGCTTCAAAAAAGATTCGAATCATGTACAAAGAAACTCTATCCCGTTCAAAGCAACGGTGGTGCTCAGATGAGCATATCCCCAACCCTCCAAAGCAGGGAATCCTGGATACTACGTTCATAATATAGAGAATAGATACGAGAGAAAAAAAGACGTGAGATTCAATTAAGACCTCAGCAGTGGGCCATGGAAATAAGCGTATAGCACATAATCTAATAGGCCCCAGGCCTAAACGTCATCCACAACCATATTGCTATCCCCAAACTTTTTCTCGATCTATTCACTTCAAAGTCATACTCATATCATGCGTGTCCAGATAAATTCTATGTCTGCAGCAATTGACGTTGTGTAATCCAAGAAGTACACAGCATCAGCTCCGAAACAATTTGTGTCCCCGATAGATTCAATATAACTCAAAAAAGCTAAGTTGAATCATGGGGTAAAGAGAACGGGCGCTTGTAAATGATTTACAGGTCCTTCTTGATAACGTGAGCCTTGGGCAGAGTGCCGTTGGCGCGGTCAATGGCGGCCTGGCGGGCGCCAGTAAGGGCGAACTGGTTGTGGATACCCTCAACACGGTGGGTAGAGTTGATGTTCTTGACGAGGGTAAGCTGCCAGCAGGTAGCACCACCCTGGCGGGAGGTGATGGTGGAAGAAGCAAGGAAGTACTCCCAGATGCGGAACCAGCGCTTTCCGTACTTAGCCTCAACCTTGTCCTTGTTGCCCATCCAGTTTCGGTACCAGCGCCAGAGGGTGGCAGAGTAGTGGACACCGATGGTGTCAACACCCTTGATCTCGAAGCCAGCGCCCTCAAGACGGTCGACAACGAAGCCAAGAGGGGTAGAAGCATCGGCACCGGGGAAAATGTACTTGTTCATGAACAGGCCCCAAATGAGGTCCTCGTACTGCCAGGACTTGCGGAGACCAGCGATCTGGAGGAAGAAGACACCATCATCCTCAAGCATCTCGTAAACCTGCGACAAGAAGGTAGAGAAGTGGCGGACACCGACGTGCTCGGCCATCTCGAGACAGGTGATCTTTTGGTAACCGCCCTCAACACGGGGAGAATCACGGTAATCGGAGCAAACGATACGGCTCTGAGATTCCTCAATGCCAGCCTTGCGGAGACCGTTGTTACCCCAGGCAGTCTGGTTGCGACCAAGAGTAATGCCGGTAACCTGAGCGCCGTAGTGAACGGAAGCGTACTTGGCAAGAGTACCCCAGCCACAGCCGAGGTCAAGCATCTTGTCACCGGGCTTAATACCAATCTTCTCACAGACAACGGCAAGCTTGTTATCCTGCAGCTCCTCAAGGGACTCTTCGCGATTGATGTCACTGATGATACCGGAGGTGTAGATCATGCGGGGGCCGAGGAACCAAGCGTAGAAGTCGTCACCTCGGTCATAGTGGTCACGGACCTGCTCCTCGTCTAATACAAGTAAGAATTGGATACATCTCACGGTGGAAAAAGCAATTAAGTGACTTACCCTGGGAACGAGTGTGCAGCAGCATCTCAGGGATGAAGCCAAATAGGAAGTGCTTGAACAGACCCGTGGTGAACTTGAAGTTGGCCCAATCGTGACGGTACTCAAGAGCCTCAAGAGCATCAACCTTGAAGTCAACCTCGCTGTTGAAGTACTTCTCATAGAAGACCTCCATGGGGATCTTGCTCTTGCCGCGGTAGGTGGCACGGTCATGCTCGCTGTGGAAGTTCAGGTAGTATTCGACGGGACGACCACAGTACTTGGCCTTTTCGGTCTTGCGGGGAGAGATGGAAGAAGAGATACTCCAGAAAGCCACGAGGACGGGAACAGTGGTGAAGATCGCAAAGAAGATGGTGGTGTAGAAGCCTCCACCAACTTGACGAGCCAGCCACCAGGGCACGACCAGAATGAGGGCGATCATCAAGCCATTGGAGAAGCTGTCACTGCCAGGGGAGTCGGCGGGGACGGGGGCATTCTTAATAGCCGGGTACTATTCGAAATCAATTAGAATTGTGGTCAGGAACAGGTGTACTCGAGGTGTTTTGAGCTACGTAGCTACCTACCAGGGTGGTTGGGACGCCACAGTCGAAGTCCGGCTTGGTCTGCTGAGGAGCCTCCGGCGTTTGAATAAACTCGAAGTCCTCAGTGGACTCCGGGTGGATGGTCGTCATTGCTGCAAGGTGTCAACTTGAGAGGGATGGGGAGGTAAAAAGGAGAGCCTCAGGGTGTAAATAATGTGGTGGCAGTTCTAGGGGCGGTGAGGACATTAGGTTGGTGGGTGCTCCGTGCGTTTTGGGGGAGACTACGTATACCTTGCAGGAGTTCTACACGGGAAAGGGGCATTGTTCTAATGCCACATAGCCGAGAGCCAACAATGCAGGGTCTGCGGGTGCCTCGGGGTCCGTCTGAGGGCGTGGAATTATTCTGCCTGTGCGGCAAAGTTATTCGTGCGTCTCGCCTGGCTGTGCTAAGAGCGATCTTCATAGAAGTGGGGTGGCTGAAACAGTGTGATCCGCGGTCGAGCCGAAGACCTTCAATTTTTATATGATACGCCGATAATAACCCTTCCTGACCTTCCCAAGGTTCCCGATTCCAGACACTCCAGTCCCTTAAACCAAATACACGCAAAATAAGACATCATAATAATCATGTGGTGGTGATCAGTTCAATAAACTATGCAATACAATCAATGGCGGTGAGACGATGTGACGATGTGGCGCCTACAGCGTGAGCTGGAAGCTGTCGGCCTCTTCATCTTCGGCAAACGTGGGGAGACACTCTTGGAACTCCTGTCCAGCATTCTCATTGGTGTCGAAGCAGCCAGCAGCTTTGCACCGAGTCCACATCTCCGAATCCAGAGGAGGCGGTCCGTAGAGCTGCATATAGGTCTCGGGGGAAAGAGGAGTCTTTGCGCTAAGCTCATTCTCCCGCAACGTAGATGAGACACTACGGCCCTTTGAATAACCAACGGTGGTGTTGGAGTTCATTGCAGCTGCGGTGTTCCGCATGGGCGAGGGATTAGTAGGAACCCGGGCCTTCTTCTTGGGCATCAACAGGGACGATACCACACTGGGCTTGGGAGGTGCAGCGACTCTAGCTGAGGCGGATCTGGTCTTGGGTGCAGACAGGGCCGCTGCTGCCTCACGAGATCGTAGTGTAGGGATGTTTCGAGAAGGTCTGGCATTGGAGGATGGTGCCTTAGAGCGGGTAGTCGATGCCAGCGGCACTCGTGCCACAGGCTTATCGGCCTCATCTTCGCTGCGCTCATTGAAACTCACGGCGTCGAGCTGTTTCATGATCATTTCGTCAACCATTTTGTCACACTTGGCAGAATCTTCCTGGAATTTGCGCTGCTTCTTTGTCAGGCCATCGCGGCCGACTTCTTGTCGTCCGTACACACTCTCCAATCCCAGGGCACGGTTCCTCGGCCGGAATTGAGGGTATGTAGTATCATAGGCAAGGTCATCTGGGAAGTCCGGGAGATCTAAAATCCGTCAGCAACGCCGGCACGGGTTTGTTTACTTTTCATCTGAAGTCATACCTCGAGCCCTTGGGGGCATATATTCAATATCCGCCACATCATCCTGGGGCGCATCCAGATGAACCTTTGTCTGGGGTTGCTGAGTGACCGGAGCAGCCTTTTTGACCTTCTGGGTAGACGCTCTGCGGTTGGTTCTCTCGGGTTTCAACGTTCCTCCGAACGGGGCCGGAGTCTGGAGACCTTTAGCCTTGAGGTTGGTTGTCTTATTTCCTAAAACAGCTCGGTTCTTTGTGTCTGAAGAAGCTACTCGTCAGCTTCCTATCCTTGCGGGCCATTTCTCTCTCACGTAATTATTCCAGGTCAACATACCCATGGGCGTCACGAACGCATCTTTGCCCGGTTTTCCATTCTCCAAGCGGCTTCCATTGCCCTTGACAGTCTGCTTTCCAAAAGCGATGGTATTGTTTTCGTCATTGAGGCGTACCTTCCTGCCGGGAGTCTTGGGACCGAGTTGCTTTACTCCCTGGTTCAAAGGCTTGTTGGCGGCGACGGTCTGGTGAGTATTCACCAGGTTTTCCTGGTCACGAAGGGCCAGCATTGTGGCGGATGGTGATTGTGGATACACATGCAAAGCTCGAAAAGACGGTGAATTGAAGACGCGGTTGGGACAAGTTCTAGATGGGAGCACTTGTTGTCGGGTAGCGGTTGCCCGTGGAGACGCGCTGATCCGAGGGCGGTGATTGGTCAAACGAACAAGCGGGGCGGCGGTCGTGTACGGTACGGCGTAAAGAGCAGTAAAAGCAGTAAAATAAATGAGCGTGTGCCTGATGGTTACTTGTAAATAGTAGTCAGCAACTTTCCTTCCCCAAACCACCAACCCCGCCAACTCATTCCAACTACTCCGGCTCGCTGAGCGAAAGCCTGATTCCTTTTACTCATACATATTATCTCTTTCCCTGTTGAATATTTCAAAATGGATCGTATCAAGGAGGTGAGTCTTCCCTAAGACCCCTGTCCGGCGGGGTAGCTTGGACAGCTGTTCCTTTGCCCCCTCTGTGCATATCACCCGCAGCAGCACGCCCACCATCTTTTCCAGGCCACTGACAGGATGCTAATACAACCTGACAACAGCGCATGAACAACCTCCGCATCGAGGCGGATGAAGCTCACACGAAGAATGAGGAGCTGAACAGCAAGATCCGTACCCTTGAGCAGGAGAGCCTGGCCAAGGAGCAGGAAATCACATCGCTCAACCACCGTAACTCCCTACTTGAGGAGGAGGTTGAGAAGCTGGAGAACTCCGTTAAGGATGCTAAGGATGCTGCCGGTGCCAGTGCCCAGCACGACACCCAGAACGAGGCCCTTCAGCGCCGCGTGCAGCTCCTTGAGGAGGAGGCTGAGGAGAACGAGAAGACTCTCCGTGAGACCAACGAGAAGTAAGACCTACACCCGGATTATTTTTGATCGCTATGCTAACATCCGGGTTTATTTCAGGCTCCGCCAGACCGATGTCAAGGCCGGCCACTACGAGCGCAAGGTCCAGGCCCTCGAGACAGAGCGTGACCAGTGGGAGGCTAAGTACGAGGAGATGTCAAAGAAGTTCAACGACTTGCAGAAGGAGCTGCACGAGCTCGAGGTCTCTATCAGCAACGTTTAAGCTGGATAAGGCTACCGTGTATCGATGTCGAGTGTAAGGAGACGTTGGGTTGGATGCAGGCTTTCTTCCCCTTTTTCCAGCTATTTTTTTCACAATGTGATCGATTGTGTCACTTGCCTCTCTACCATGGTGGAGAGGGTGTCCTTTAGCATTTTTATGCCATATTGAGTACGGTGTCCCCCCTGTTGCGCGTATCAACTGCCTTTTTCTGGACAATCTTCTCGTGAATCATAGAATTTTTATTGACAAGCCGAGCTTCGAAAGAAAAGAATAAACCCCCAAGAACTTAAATAATATGGTATAAACGATTTGTTCCTTCGAATGCCTTCTATCACTGCTCTCTCCGGGCCTTGGCTTTCTTCGACTTTGATGACCGCTGTTTTGACGCGGCAATTTTGCGATCTCCTTTGCTCTCGTATCGGAATTGCTTCTTCTTCTGCTTAGGCTTGTGTGTAATCTTGCGAACCTTTTTATCGGGTTGAGCCTCTGGCTCTGGCGCCTTTGTTGGCTTCTCCTCTTCCTCCTCTTCCTCCTCTCCTTTCGCCGACTTTCGGAGGGCATCTCGGGATGTGTCCATTTCTTCAACGGTTACAGTTGTGTACTTGTCTTCGTCGATATATTCGGCTTCGTAGTCAACCGCCGGCGGTTCCTCGATGCCTCCCCATTCCTCCTCGTCACTCTCCTCGGCATTGGAGTCACTGTCCTCGCTGAATTCCTCCTTCAAGCGCTTGAGGTGGTTTTTATGCTCCTCCATTATCCTTTTCATGTCGGCCGCTCGTTCTTCGCGAAGCTGGAGGCATACTATATTAGCAAATATTTTCCCAACTGCGAGGCAGAAGCCACATACCTTTGCGCGGTCATGTCTCTTCTCTTCCTTCATTTTCTGGATCGCGACCTCCTGGGCATGCTTAGCGCGCTGCACCTTGCGCTTGTGGAACCCAGTGAGCCATTCCTGGCGGGCATCGGGGTCGAAATTGACTTCTTCCACCTTGGGAGTCAACTTGCGTTTTTTGGGGTAGGCACCGCCCACAGTTTTGGGATGGCGCATGGCGACGACTGGCTTATTGATTCACGAGATCGCAAATCTAAAAATAAAAAACCAAGAGACGACGTTGTCGTAGAAGTATGATCGAACCCGAGAAAAAAAAGTTGGATCTAAAAAAGCTCAAGGCGGGCCCGGGCCCGTCGACCGCCTCCGAGGCCAAGTCGGACCTCCCGTTGACAACATCACCCTCCCGAACAGCATCTCCAACCATACACAATGCATATGAGCAGGTTCGGGCTGCTCGCCCTTGGGGCAGCTGCAGTCGATGCTTTCAGAGACACCTCTCCTTTTTTCTTGGCTTCTACTTCTGAGTATGTGCCACCATATCAGCTGAAGCTCTAGTCGCCAGCTAATCGTTCCTGCAGGGTATTGGCGAACTCCGCATACATCAAGACCGGCGCCTCAGTCTTTGATGAAGTCTCCTCCGCCCTGAACACCTGCCCGTCCGACTACTATGTTGTTGTTACCCAGCCTGGTGTACACAGCACCGACTTCTCCACTCGCAAGTCGGCACCCCGCCTCGGGGCGAAGATGCTGGGCAAGGACAAGTCCATTCGGTCCCACATGAGCGTCAATGAAGTCGCTGGCCTATTGGACGCAAAGCAGATTAAGAACTTCTTGGTGGAAAACTGCAAGGCGCAAACTACCGCGATCGACGGTTCCTGTGAGTTGCCATGGTGGCCCATTTTGGGCATCGCGGGTATAACATGAGAGCTATCGCTGACTAGGGTTTTAAAGCTGGATCTTATCCCACACAATTTGAGTCGGGACCTCGGGTTATTGACGTTGAGTTCCCCATGCTTTCTCTGGGTTCTGACCGCGCCCACCAGCTTTCCGACAATGGTATGTAACTCCCCGCTGCATTGTAATGGTTCCGCTCTAATTTCTTAGATGGTCTTTTGGCCGATATCATTGATCGTATCCCCTCCAACTCCAAGTACACCCTCCTTTATGTCACCTCACCTCGGGAGTTCCCCGAGAGCGACTCCGTCGTATACCAGCCCTCCGATGAATTCGATCAGGACGGCATGCACATGGACCTCAAGCGCGATTACTCTTCCTCCTCGTCTCCTTCGAGCTCTTCTGAGTCCGATCGTCGCCAATCCTTGTTCGATGAATACCAATACTTCACTCCTGGTTCGTATACCTCTTGAATGTGGCCGTCTTGTATTTCAATACTAATAATATTGTCAGGTATCTTCATGGGTCTCCTGGCCTCCTTTTTCTTCTTCAGTATTTTGTACATTGGTATCAGTGCTTTGAGCAGTCTCCAGGTTCCCTACGCTGCCTTTGAGAAGGATACATCAGCTGCTGTGCAGAAGAAGCAGCAGTAATTGAGTGAGCTATTGGAGCAGGGTCCTGTATACAGATTTACGCCTTGCTCCATGCATGCTAAATTTGGCTTTATGCTTTTCAATTTCGGGTCAGGGGCATTGTTCTTCCACATTTTTTGTATGATATATCACAATGGCTATTTCTGGTAGAATCAAGTCATCATGTGACACATCGGCCTAAGGCGCCCTTTTTAGCGTAGCGAAGGCGACTTGGCAACTTTTCGCTTCCTTAGAGTTCTCGCTTTGCAATCACCGTCGTTTCCTTCCTCTTGGCTTCCTCTGGTGCTCGTTGTCCTTATTGAGGAGATTGTCACTCGTTCAACTGGAGATCTCCAAGGGTTGCGCACTCGTTTAGAAGACCTGCTGACCGTGGTCCCCCTGAATCAGGAACAAAGCACCAGCGAGCTTTCTGCAAAGAAAAGGCGGATCAGACGCTCTTTTTTCTTACCTTAAATCATACCATCCGGTTTTCAGGGTACTTTTTGTGCTTGGATTGAAGATTCCATTGTTCTCGACGCACCCTGCATCTCCGCCTACCCCGACTGACCCGCTGTGGAGAACTGATCGACTGTTTACGGACCAACAAGTACAGCATGCGGTTTCTACCACGAAGGCTTGGGAAAGCCCAGCCAACTTTCCTGGTCCTGTTCTTTTTTCTGATTTTCATCGCCGCTGGAGTTTCTGCGGAGCCTGCTGCGGCTGCCGACGCCCAGACCACCGACGATCTCTCCACCACCTCGACCACATCGACTACCTCATCCACCTCTTCTACATCAACCTCGAGCACAACAAGTTCGAGTACGACGTCGGAGTCCTCGACCACATCTACAACCATGGATTCAACGACGACCACCTCCTCAACGTCCTCGACTTCGTCTGACAGCAGCACCACATCCTCCGTTTCCACAACAACGGCATCAACAACCTCATCCGATTCCTCATCATCCACCACGACTTCTGCTGTTATCGTGACCGTGCCCCCCAGCGCCGGAGCCCCATATATGCAAACATCGAACACCCCAGAAGGAACAGTCTTTATCGCCGTTGGCGCAATCCTAGGCTTTATTGGACTAGCCGTCCTAGCTTGGCGGGGCATGGTCGCATGGTCAGTGAATCGCTCAGTACGGCGCGCCGCTATGGCGCAGTCCGCAGAGTCTAAGCGCCTCCTGCGTGGCAGCCGTAAGAAGCGGTCCGCAGCCGTGTACCCCACCGAACCAGCAATGGACGTCTCTCTTGATAAGCTCGGCACAGCCACTCGCGCAAGCTATAAGCCATCGCGACGAGTCTCCAGCAACCACAGTGGCTTGTTCTATTCGCCTACTGCAGGTGGTGGGGGTGGGTCGCATGCCAGTCTGAACACCCCTGCAGGCAACCGTAATTCGACTTACCTTCCTGCCGGGTTCTACGCTGCTGCCGGTAGTTCTACGCCCGTTCGAGAATCAGCCAACCCGGGCTACCCTCCCAGTTCGCCGTCTCTTCCACCTACTGGCGGCTACCATGATGCGCCGCATAACGCGCGCCACTCGCATGTGGGTGCGTCTACGAGCTCCTTGAACCTGAACCAGGCTCCTGGGGGCCGTGCACCAAGCGCGTACCTGGAGGACTTGTTCGAAAGCCATACGTCCCCTCGAGACTCTGACTTGAGTCGTCGGTGAGGTGGATTATGTTGTACGACAGGGATGATATGAGTAGTTTCTTTCACGACATTGAGCTTCAGCTTTGATTACTTTTTCGTGTGCTATATTTGGCAACCCCATTTTATTATATAAGTTTATTTATTCCTTAGCGTTTCACTGGAGCTTTTTGCATTCGGCGCAAAGTACGTCTCTTTTACCATTATCATGTCAATAGTTGGGGTTTTTATCTAAATAGAAAGATTATTTTCTATTCGTTCCCCAGGTATGCAACCATTAACTATCAGGCATTGATTCCCCAACCCTCACTCGAAACACGCTAGTCTATAACGTATTTCACAAGCGAGCGAGTCACCCGGTCAGCCGGGTCACCTCAAAATATATAGTAAGTGCGATTTTATATCTCAACAACAACGCATGTAAACCGTATCAGCTTTTCGATACTATTTCTTTGGGATGATTATAATTTGAATCTGGAGTTAAGTGTGATTTAATGAAGGACTTTACAGCGTTACCATAAAATACACCTCGAAATGGCCACTATAGCTCTACATACCTATATATCTTCAACTCAACCGCTTATAGAAATTAATCAAACCCCAGGGATAGACTTTGGATAATGTAAGATATACTAGTCTTTAAGAAAAATCTAAAAAAAGCTATGGTTGTTGAGTCATCAAGCTGTAATTTATCGCATTTACAGTACTATATGTTTTGGAGTGACCTGGGTGACCCGGGTCACCCGGGTCATCCGCTCGCTTATGATATACGTTAGCAACTTTCCCAGTGATCCTTCCAAGGTTGTTGGACATATGGTATGTACTGGTGACAAGCAATTATAGTAGCTTAGACTTCGATGAACCGCGAACCATCCAAACACATACATCCATGGATCCGGACGCTTATTCCGGTCTGCAATACCTCACTCGTGTTCAGAATACCTCAGGAAACTGCTTCTGATTGATCACCAAAGGACTTTTCCTTCTAACGCTTTCCAGTAAGTAATTGAATTGGGTCCACGATGACCTTAATAGACAAATTGGCCACTAGTCCCTCCAGTAAGAACGTCTTTACCATGCGGGAAAGCATTCCTCGGATTTCCAGACCTGGTAAAACAATCTATGGTTGATTGAAGCCTTAGTGATATCATCCTATGACGCGAACTTCGATCTGGGCCAATGGATATTACGATGATTTAATATTTGAGTCACATGCCTCGTAGAGCTAATGAGATATAAAGCGTTGCTGAGCGTGCCAAGTCATAGTTTAAGTATCCGTCCTGTTCTTTCCTGATCTTAACCTCAACATCAACATGTCAGCCGGACAAAGAAAACCCCAGCCGCTTCGTCGGATCGTAACAACCCATGATCCTTCAAGCGGCCAAGCTATCTTCAGCGACGCGGTTGGAGAGCAGGTATCATTTGTTGGATTCCCGGTTCCCCCCGGAAAGCCCACAACGTCAGACTATGCTCTGGCCTATAATACAAGCACATTTCCTGTGCAAGGGCTATCCCCTCCGACTTCTGCAACCCCGGAGTCCAAAGCCAACCTTGACATCAAGCAATATAAATCCCAGCTCTCGGATCCATCGCCTTTGAATCCGCCAGGCGGCACCTCCTGCACAATTATTGAGGTACCTCCGAGTGGAACGGTTCCGATGCACCGAACGGCGACCGTCGACTATGGTGTCATAATTGATGGCGCTACGGAATTAGTCCTTGATTCTGGGGAGAAAAAAACACTGAAAAAGGGTGATGTATTCGTTCAACGTGGTACGGCTCATTCTTGGCTGAATGTGACTGAGAAGAACGACAATTCTGGTATTTTACGTGTCTTCTTCGTGTTCCAGCCTATCGAACAGGTGCAACTGGAAGGCGGAAAGGTCATCGGTCAGGACTTGACTTTGTCTCTGCAAAAGGCTTAAATCACGCGCAGGGGTGTATCGCTTGGATCCGCAGGGATTGAAGTAAGCCATTATTAGGTCTGTGTCTGTTAGGTCTTTTCGATTATCCAAACCAAACCTAAATCTCAAAAAGTCTTGGAGTTATTTTCTATATGAATGCATTCATATCATCGCATAACTTCAAATATGGCAACACATTTCTTTTCTCTTGATATCTAGGCATAGTATAGACAAGGTGTTTTTATTTCAAGCTTCCCTACCTATCCGGCAAGCAAGCTATGAGAATTAAAGATTCTGGGGAAGTTCTCAGTACTGTGAACAAGTTTCTCTAGCGGGTTCTTGCCTGGGCTTTCGTTTTAAGAAACACAATAGCGAAGACACTCAGTCGATTCCCGGGGTGTGTTTTCAATTTTCACTGCAATATAACTTCAACGGGTATTTTTATTATTGTTTTGTTGTTTTGGTACCGAATTAATAATTAAAAATACATCCAACGAGAAACATTCGAGCTTGTTTGAAAAAAAGGACTAAACTTTTATCCAGCACAGTGAAGCTCAGAGGTGTGTTAACGCGGGTGCTCCTGGTGATGGAGGCGCAGAAAACTTTGTCTGAACGAAAACCTTCTGCATACCAGGGTCACGCTTGTTGAATAAATCATAAACGATCTCCATATCCTCGAGCTTGAATCGGTGGGTGACCATATCTAGAGGGTGAATCTTGTCTTGCTGGATACACTTCAAGAGGTCTTTCCAGTACTTTTGGACAGGAGCTTGTCCATTGCCATGCAGACGAATTCCCGTTTCCATCAAGGAACCGATATTGAAGTGATTACACTGCATTGCCACGTTAGCAGAACTGCTTTACCAAAGGAAAGGTACCACATACAAAACCGGCATATACGCCCGTGATACCACAGCGCCCGTACGCACGGACAGAGGTAATCATCTCGTTGACGAGCTCAGATGTATCCGTTTCCATGCCTAGGAGTCTCTCAAAGTAATGAGCCCATCCTTTCGAATACTCACCAGCGGCACACTCAATCGCTACGTCAGGTCCACGCCCGTCGCACATTTTCTTCAGTGACGAGGTGACAGATTCACCCTTTGGGAGGGACGTATACTCAAGTGTCTCGAGCTTGGGTATAATCTTCTTAACAAATTCCAGTCGCCATGATCCATGGCCGCCGTCAATAAGAATAACCCTTTTAGCACCATTGAGGAAGCTGAACTCAGCTGCCATTTGCCCCACCGGGCCGGCTCCCCAGATTGCTACAGTGTCGCCCTCCTCAACCCCAGTGTCGACAACAGCATTCCAAGATGTCGCCAGCACATCGGAAAGGTAAAGCCCCTTTTCATCGGGGACGTCATCAGGCAGCTGAAGGAGGTTCACGTCACCGTAAGGGACGCGAACATATTCTGCCTGCCCACCGGCAAAGCCCCCTGTGAAGTGAGAGTATCCAAACATACCTAAGACGGACTTTAGTATAAAAACTCACTAGCATCAGCATAGCCGTTTAGAGAGGAAACACACCGGCTGTTCGACGCCCATATAGTTTAAGGGCATCCTCGCTGAAATTAGTCGTCTCACACATTGAGGATAACTTCTTCTTGCAGTAATAACACTTTCCGCAGGCAATTTGGAAGGACGCCACTGCGCGATCGCCCAGTTTAACCGACTTGACTGCCGGCCCAACGCTTGCGACAATGCCACAGAACTCGTGGCCAAGGATATCACCTTTCTCTAGGTTTGGGATGGCCCCTAAAAATCGATAACGGGTACTGCATCAGCGGATCCAGCGACAATTCATTAATTGTTAGAGTCACGACATACCGTGCAACAGGTGTAGGTCACTTCCGCAGATGGTGCTGCCCGTCACCTTGAGTATGACATCGCCTTCATCGATGATTTTCGGGCAAGCCGTCTCCACTATAAATGTTGTATCAGCAGGCAAAACCGAATTATGTGGAAATGTTGAGAATGAAATGAAGGGTGAACTGACCAAGTTTAACCGAATCTTTGCCTTGCCAGGTCAAGGCTTTCATCGTATGGCTTAGGTCGCCGTATCCCTTAGCCTCATAGTTGCTGACGTCTGTAGTGATCGAGGTAGACATTGTGTATTGCCACCAAAATATCGGTTTGTTTTGCTTTTTTGAAGATAGTGAGTTCTCTTCGTTTTGTTTGAACGGTCAAACGTCTTCTTGTTCAAATGAAGGAAGGATATTTATTTGTCCCAAGGACATCGAAGCGTCTTCGGTTTTCCTTACATCATTCTTCATTCTCCGTTTCTACGTCACCATTCGCACCCGAGCCAAACAAAGAGGGCAGCTGAAGATTGTGAACCTCATATTGATGTAATTCGTGTTACTGGCCATTTAGATGGAACTAAGGTGCTTCGTGATATGCTTCTCGGTCAGTTTGGTCAGGGCTCGTATGCCGCCGGACCGTCGTCATATTACAAACCTTGACCGTCACAATCCATGGATGTGTCTCACGCTAGTTTTCTAGTCATTTTGTTTCATTACATGACTTAGCTTCTGTAAGAAATCTCGGATCTATATTGCAAGCCTAACATTGCGTGGCTCTCAATCTGGAAGAGTTGTGCGCATAGAGTCTCTTTCTGGGGTAAAGCGGTAGCAGCTGTATAAAGAGAACACCTCGACTGATATACTCTCTCGGAATCAATAGAGGTCGGAAGGGATGTTATATACAAAGAATGACTGGCCTTCGGAAGTGACGGTTCCAATGCACCAACATCGAACCCGTAGGACGTGGTACCTCGGGTAAGAAAGGCTTGTCTATCTTGTTCCAGTGACATGGCACCCCGGTCTCCATCATCCTAGCTTTAGGCCCATAGGCCCGACCTCTCACCTGGTACGGCAGTACATGATAGCGGGTTTCATAAGGATGGCATACCTCTGCTGCGGCCAGGTTTGAGTTTACCGAAAGCCACTGTCACCCAGTGGAAAACCCGCGAGATAGTATTTGGCCAGATACAGCCCCTCGCCTCGAGAACGTCTAACTCAATTGTATTAGAATTTATTCTAACCAGCTTCGAGACTTTTTTTATTGCTCCCAATAAATCCAGTAAGAATGAATCATAGGCTGCTGCATGCGGTAGAGATATCTGTACATCTCGTGTTCAGCGATTGTAATTCAGACTTTGTGTGGTGACTCGAGAAATTCCTGAACAAGCAGCCAGTAATGGGATTTTTGACGGTCTAGACAAACCGAGAACCAAATACAAGGAAACGGCTCTGACATGCTAAAAATAACCACGATCCCAGTGCGCCTTTTTCAGCCGCGTCTCGCTTTCCTGTGACCTTTTCGCTCTGCCGCCCGAGCAGTTGACTAACACCCTATCGATTGAAGTTTCAGATAACTGATCTGCATATTTTAGGCAGCGTAACGCTCACAAAAGTACTATGGCTTGGTCTCTTATTACATAGATGGTTGAGAACCTATGGGCTGAGCGCTAATGGTTTCGAGATATGCGGGTTGGTGATTATCGGCGTCCCGCTTGAGTTAAGCGCCGAGAACTGCTAACCGACATGACATGAGTTTCAGAATACCATGATCTTCTTTGGGGAAAATGGAGGCTCTGCTCTGGAAATAATAGCCCATCACAACATATAAAGGTGCCCATTGTAGCCTTCCGTATTATATCCTAAAGTCATCTTTTATTCACAAGGACTGTTCATTTTACTATCAAATCACTATGTTTGGAAAATCTGCCTCTCGGGTTGCACCCAATACCTCAAATGGACATATTAATGTGAGTTGGTGTCTCAATTAACAATCATTCCATAAGCCACTTAGCAACTCTACAAAAGAACAGCACTAATATCATGCTTCAAGGCCCAAAACAACTTTGTCGTTGTGCTGGTGGACGGAGACGGCGCCCTGTTCCGCGATGATCTTCTTAGAAGGCCAAGAGACGGGGCCGTTGAAGCATCTCGAAGACTTGTGCAGGCAGTCAAGGACAGAATCCCCAATGGCTCCATGAACAAGGACAATTTGACCATTGTGGTTCGCATTTTCGCAAATGTTAGGGATCTTTCTAGGGTTATGGCTCAGGAGGGAGCCATTGGCTCTAGAGATGACTTGACCCTCTTTATGCAGCAGTTCAACAACAGCTGTGACGAATTCGATTTCATCAATGTTGGCCCTGGCAAGGAGAATGCAGATTCTAAGATGAGAAGTAAGTCTTATGGCACATCTATCGTAGACCTTTACTCACTTTCTTATAGAAATGCTTGACCACTACTACCGCACCGTGCAATGCAAGAAGATCTTCTGGGTCGGCTGCCATGATAACGGTTACTTGCACGACCTTCAACAGTATACGTCTTACCCGGACAGCAACGATCGAATCATGCTGGTGGAGACTACCCCAGCGCAGCCAAATTTCAAGAAGCTACCATATAGAATGACCCGGTTTGACTCTGTCTTCCGGGGCACTCCTTTGACTGGTGAGAAAGCAGAATACAACGCGACATCAGACTTTAGTATGTCACCAGACTATAGTCCGACGTCCGTTAAACATTCCCCTACTCGATCAATGGAATTTCCAATCCTGACGAATACATCTCCATCCAGGCTTTCGCCAGTAAAACAATCAACATTCAACAACGAATCAACACCCTCGATGCCCGTGGAACCAGTCTTCATTCATACACCAAGAACTCTCTCCATCTCTCAACCTCAAACCTACAACCCCAGCTTCAGAACCACATCACCCCCCTATACACCAAGCTAACCATCCCAAATATCTTTCACCGACATCCCACTAGAACAACCCCAGCCCAAACCTCACGCACAAATACAACAATGGCCTAACCTAATCAACTCCGGCAACGGCGGAATCTCAATCCGCTACACACCCCCATCACCAAGCACACCATCATACGCCTCAGTCGGCGGCCAAAGTCACCAAAACATGTCCATGCAAACAGTCAAAAACACCCGCATAATTCTCTTCAATAAGGACGGCTTGCGGCTCGACGACCCAAACTTCAAGCCGGATGACAAGTCTGCTAGCGATAGCTACTTCCACAAGCTGCAGAAAGTCAAATTTCACAGCAGGGGCTTCTGTAACTACAAGTACCTGCAGGGAGAATGTCGTAGAGGCGTTACTTGTCCTATGGAGCATAATGTGCTGCTTTCCGAGGAGGAGCTTGCTGTGCATCGATATCGAGCTAGATTAGGACGTTGTACTAATGGGACGGGTTGTAGGGATTATGGGTGCTTTTTTAGTCATCATTGTCCCTATATGCCGAATTGTACGCGTTCGAAGTGTAAATTTGAGGAGCATTTTGAGAGGAGGGAGGGTGAGGCTTGGTGAGTGTCCTTAATACTGTTCTTGTTGAGTTGTGCTGATTTGATATAGGGAGATATGGACGGAGGGGAATAAATTTCCTGATTATATTAGAAAGAGTTAGGGTTTGTTGAACTGATTTGGGGATTTTCCTACTTGGTCACTTTCATTTGGTCTCCTCTTCTTGGTTACTTCTACCTGATGTGTCCTACTTGGTGTTTTCTATTTGATGTCTTCTAGGTCCCTACTATCTGCTTTGTTCTTCTTGGGTTGTACTTCTTGGGTTGTTCTTTTCGTTTGTTTGTTTTCTTATGATCCTCTTTATCTGCTCGTCTTTGTTTATTCTCTTTGATTTGTTTCTTCTTGACCCGTCTGCTTGATCTGTTCTACTTGAATCGTTGTATTTTTTATTTTGTTTTTTTGATTTGATCGAAATTAAATGTATGCTGGATGGTTTGTACATTGCTTTGTTGCATTGTTTAGTTTCGTATTCAGCCTGAAATTTAGACATTTGAGTCAAGTGGTAGAACCTAGAATGTAATGATTACGTTCAAATACTTCAGGAGAAACCCCTTAGACATCTTCTTGGATGATAATGTGGATTCAATCCATGAGCAAGATGAGAACCTTCTGTTCTGCGAATCCATAATGTACATACTAGCCCGGGGCCCCCCAAAAAAAAACCAAAGAGACAGAAGAGTGAGCCAAGTGAAGAGAACTTGCTATATACAAAGGCCTGGCAGATGCATCCGTCGATCTGGCCCTATTCAGGCCAGACAAAAAAAAATAAAAATAAAACCAAAAAACGACAAAGACAATGCACGCCACCAAGGCGGATACCTCAAACACCTAGTCCATTCAGGCCCCCAAAAACACACCCAAGACAGGCTCAAGGAGAGCTCAAACCCAGTAACAGATATTCCGAGGCAAAGAAACAAAAACCGTGCCGTATAGGCGTGTGAATTTTGAGAATCAAACCGACCAAGGAGGGTAAAAAACAAAACGGGCACACGGGCGAATCAAGAAATGCACTTCCTTACACCGAGCAAAACGCAAAACCAGAGATCCGAATCTCATATCTATAACTGCTCTAAACTGCAAAGGGAAGGGGGATATCGGAGAAGAACCGAAGACGAGGAAGAGCAAACTGTTGCTCAAAGGCCGCTAATGAAGTTATGTTCTGGTCTCATACTCATTCCAGATATACTGGTGGAACGTGGATGGCAAATAAAAGGCAAAAGGCGCGTATAGCAGATTGTCAGATTCAATCCGAGGTGATTTTGCCGTTGCCGTTGTATTTGGGGAGACGAATGTCATCTGCACCGGATCCATGATCGTTCCGAATGGCTTCGGCTTCAATTCGGAAAAACACCCACATCCAGCGCCGAGCGATTTCACCAATCATGAGCAGGAATAGACCGCTTTCGGTCTCCGGAAGCCACGTGAGTCCCGGCAGTACACGCAAAAGCCATGAGAAACGGAGGACAAAGTCGGCGACGATGACGTAGTGGTACAACCGTTCGGAAGTAAAGTAACGATGTCTTCGCAGTCCGAACGGATAACGGCTGTCGCGGCGCTCGGGAGAGAATAGAGTAAGGTCCCAATCCTTTACCACGTCCCACCAAAAGGAATAGCCGGAGTTGATGCATGAGAAGATGAACCTATATCTGTTAGACCGGGCGGGGTATAACGCTCAAGTATGTGGAAATCTTACAGAAGACGCATAATGGTCATCTCACTGAACCCGTGGAATTCTAGGGGGTTATAGTTTCGCATCTTTGCGGCCAACCAGATAACCGGGAACGCGGTGGCATATTTCAGCGCGTTAAGCAAGTGTTGGTTGCCATTGTTGAGTTCCCCCCGCGCTGTCCGTTGAGCCCGCACGTATTCTGTTAGACACTGGCGAAGTCGGATAGCACTCGGGACTGCTATGATGATCGGTACAATGAAATCCTTGCCACAGGCGCGGTTTGGCTTCGAGGTGGCCGAGATGCCGTCGGTGAAAAACATGCAAAAGCTGACATATAGATCACCCAAAATGCGACCATAGCTAGTCAGGGCATCCGCTAGCAGAACGTCACCGAATTTGCCATTCTGGGGCTCTGCCAGACCTCCGATGGCGACCCGCTTTAAAGTCAGGAGAAACCGGATCCGGCCGGCGCGGGAGGCACGATTGAAAGGCCAGATAAGAATAAGGAGGAGTATGATAAAGACCGACTGTGGGATAAAGTCGAGACGTTCTACCAGCTCTGCGGAGTGGTGCGTCGCGGCCCAGGTGACAAGGAGCCAGATGGTTAGAGGGACTGTGAAGGTGGCGGCCAAGCGGTAGGCCCCGACATGGTGTGGTCGTTGCGGTGGTGAGGCTTTGGGGTCATGAGAGGGATATTGAATAAGACGAGGTACGTCCTAGAAAGTTGTGCTGGTTAGCACTCATGGTCTGTCGTGGTATGTCGCGAGGGGTCGAGGCCACTTACAATGTCGAGTTTGGACAGGTAATGTAAATTGATGGCCCAGCCCCAGAAACCTGTGGTCAAGAAAGTCAGGTACTGTACACACGGCTAGTCAGAACACAGCTTACCTGCAACCAAGACTGCTGCTATGCGAAGAGGGAAGGGGAAGACCAGCCCAAAGCCATCCAATTGCGCATGTTGATCTGGACCCATTATTCCATGGATCAGGGGTGGTGGAGGGGAAGTTCGAGTGAGAGAGTAATAGATCTTCCCAAGGATAAGCACATACGAACCCCGTGGGGTGTAAAAGTGAACAACAGACGTACTGGACTCGTAAACCAAAAAGAATGACTAGGGGTGAGCTTTGGGGACTTTGGGTAAAGGGAACTTTTCCCCGGCCGCTTTCAGATGTTAATAAGCACGGTAGTAACGAGGAATTACGCGCCCGCAGTGGGCTTGCAGTGTGGATGCTCCACCAAGAGAGGGTCACCTTAGTGGCTTTTGGGTATAATTAGTTAATGGGGTGTCCATCCACTCCAGTCATGACGAAGATCTTGTTGGATCGGCAGTCAGGGGGCGCTTCCCGGCCTTGGTGCCTCATCCACTTTCATGTTACGATGATGGCATTCTGATCGTTGCATCCACTCAGAGGAAAATCCTTACTTTTGCGACTTCAAAGGTGAATCAGGGGCGTTTTAAGAACGATCGTTCAACCCTGCAATATCCAATACCATAGGAAACATCCTATAATTAGCCTAACCAACCGGAGTATATTAAAGATCCAGTTTGGCTTGGGTCTGGACCTCCCACGCCGTATTTATTGTAATTTGGCGGGTATTACGGCTGCCGGCCGTACGCAATTAATTACCACCATTCAGACACCAAAACGGGCACCATTATGTCATCACTCACCATGTGATCTGGGACGCCGGACAAATCACCTGACTTTATAGGACCGGGAACCGAGGCTCGACATACGGGGAAACCGCGACTCTGGGGAAACCGTCTATTGATACTACCTTCTCCCTCAATGATGTGCCTGCACCCTTCAAAGACATAGCCCGTTTGTCTTTTCGCAAGCCATCTAGTCCTACGGACTATTCAAATCAATAACCCAAAATGGCCGACGACGACCCCAATTTTTCCCTTCCCACCCCGGACGGAGGTGCCCTCGGCTCCCCCTCCCACTTCTACCCATTCGCAACCTCCCCAGATATCATCCGCTCGCATGAGAAAGATGCCTACATGACAGCAGGGCTCGTACAACAAGCCCAAACAATCATTCGTTCCCTAAAAGGCGCCCGCTTCGCCCACACCTACTCCGACGCCATCAAGCATCTCACCGAACTTCTCTACTTCTCTCTCACCACCGCAATCGGAAACCGCACACTCGGCGAAGAATACTGCGACCTCGTCCAGCTGGAAGATGACACCCTCCGCCTGCCTGCAATCACCCGCCGTGTCGGATACATCCTCAGCAGCATCCTAGTACCATGGTGGCTGCAACGGCTTCTGCCCGCACTGCGACAGCGAGTGCGGAATAAACTGGAGCGGAGCATTGCACGACAACAACTCCGAGCAGCACAGCAGCAGATGCCTACACTGTCGAAACCGATCAATCTCAATAATAATAATAAAACTGTGTCGAAGCCGTTCTTCACGAAGCTGCGCATTCAACAGTACATCCTTGATCATTTGGATTCGATGACTTCGCTGTCGCCTATTTATGCACTTAGCATCGCGACTTTCTACTTTACGGGCTCCTACTATCATCTTTCGAAGCGGATCTGGCGCTTGCGCTACGTTTTTACTAAGAAGATTGATGAGAATGAGCAGCGCATCGGATATGAGGTGCTGGGTGTATTGATGATTCTCCAGGCCGCTGTGCAGGGCTTCCTGCATGTGCGCAAGATCGGCGAGAGCATGAATAATGCGGAAATTGAGGGTGCTGGGGCCGAGGCTACACCCTCTCAGGGTGGTGCTGTTATTGCTTCAATTCAACACCCCGTTTCTGTGCCAATGCTGTCTGCTTCATCGCCTCGATATGACCTCGAGGAGGATCCAGGTGCGGTTGCATGGATCCCAGATGGACAGCAGAGAAAGTGCACATTGTGTTTGGATGCGTTCAAGGATCCAAGTCTTACGACTTGTGGCCATGTGTTTTGTTGGATTTGTGTGAGAGACTGGGTGCGTGAGAAACCGGAGTGCCCGCTTTGTCGACAAGAAGTGTTACTTTCCAAGATCCTTCCCCTGAGAGGGTGATTCATGCATATAATCTTGCATTTGCATATGTTGTTGCTTCCAGGGTTCGAGACATGGACTATTCATGATGTATATACTTGATCTGGATGAATATATACCCCCGTCTGCTCTTCTATCTCTTTCCAATCTACAGAAGTAACCAGGTACCAGACATTAGACTTATCTAGGTACATATATATTGTTTCTTGATGAACAGAAGGGTCCACGGGTTGAGATTGCGTTGGATTTGACGTAAGTAACTGGAATACTGGATATATAATGGGCACCATTCACATCAAAAGATAACAAGAAATGTCCATCAAACGCGATGGGGTATATGCAAAAAAGAAAAAACCCAGGAATATGCAGAGTGGAGCAGAAAGGATCGAGGTTGCTTAAGAACGAACATCAACGTCCTCAGAATCATCAGCTGGACTAGAAGCTATTGGCTCCTTCTCTCGAGGAGGTAGAACGATAGGCAGGTTGAGTTCCGCATGTGCGGGAAGAGGGGGGACAGAATCCATAGCTTGTCTTTTCTGGTCCATGATATTGAACAAACAGATACAAGCATACGGATCAGTAGCAGCATCTAATGAGATAAGGTTAGGATACCAATACATCATATCTAAGACAAATGCAACTCACATTGAACTTGACGATAGTTCAAAGGACGAGTCCAATCGCCACATCTCACATCTTCGCTTTTCTCAAGAGGCAACCCAAGATGCTCTTCAGCCTGGTCACTAAGATTTACACCTCTCTTATTGACAAGCTTCGGCTGAGTCAGACCATACTTCACCAATTTGAACAAGTGACTAAGCTCAAAGATAGACCTAGCCTCAACGCCAAGATATTTGCGCAGACGAGTCGAATCTGCCTTGATAGATACGCCGACCTTGGTGATATCGGGCGATTCAAGAAGTTGCTTAAGAGACGGCGCCACGAGGTCCTTCAGGGTTTGGCCTGGCTTGAAAAGTGCGATCTGGAACAGGGCAATGCGCTCCTCGTTTGCGACTTGAATAAGAGACAAGTTGCTTTGTATACTGTCCCACGCAGACGCTTGTGCCTTCCATTCCATATCGAAACCAATGACTTTGCTACCGAGGAAGAGCCGAGCTACTTCTTCCGTGCTTTCCAGAGTTCGGCAGTAATGCACAATCAACTTCTGTCCGCCAGGGCCACGTTGCGAACTATGGGTCCAGTATAGCGGAGGTACCCCATCCTTGACAGTTCCTTCCGAGCCAACTGCGGTTTCTCCAGGTGATGAAGCACCAAGAGGCAATGTTTGTTCATCTGTGCATCCAACGCCGCTGTCATTGGTCTTGGCCTCAGAAAAATATGCTCTGGTGCTGTATGGCCTGATGCCATCTGACTGGCCGCTCAAAAAGTCCAAGTCGAGTTTACGTTGAACGTCGCGAACTCGGTAAGGGCTTCGCGAGGGACCAAGGGCCGGTTGTCGTTGTCGCTTGGTTAGAGTAGGCCTCTGTACAAGGCGGCTAGACTTGTCTTTGAGTGCAGTCGGTGCAACAGCATTCTTTTTCGTGGGGCCAGCGGCTTTTGATGTAGTAGTCACTTCCTTAACAGCCAGCTGCCGCACAGATCGGCTAGATTTCGCTCTTAATATGGATTCTCGGCCGGCGTCGACCGGGCCTCCAGAGCGGGCGAAAAAGCCCCATACGCTCGAAGACCGGACTAGAGACTTTGGTCTGGATGCAGCAGGCGCAGTATTATTCTTCTCCTTGGGGCCAGCAGGCTTGGATGCAGCAGTCGCTTCCTCGACGGGCGGTTTCTGACTTGGTCCCGGCCTTGGCATTGAGCGAGACTTGTGTTGCGGTGCTTTGGGGGGTTTCAGGGGCCTTGGAAGCCTTATATAAGTCAACTCTTTGGCCGATTGCCTGACGTCGCGCTGTCGATCATGCCGCTGCGCGCTTTTTTTCTTGTAAGTCTTTCTAGGATTCCGATCAACTATTTTTTTCGCGGAGTTGGCCACTGAATTCTTGGACGATTGCTCAATCAAAGCCCGATTTTCGAGGTGCTGCATGGTTTTTTCCTCTTTCGGCCTTGGAGGACTGAGATTGGCCGGATCGGCCAATTTATCACCAGAAGCACTCCGCTCAAGCGACTTGGGCTGAAATTCACGCTCTGCTGCCCTTCTGAGCGTTGTCCTTTCACTGCTTTTACCGGTCGTTATACCCTTTTTCGGTATACTTTGCTTTCGACCACCTGCATTGGAAGTTTTTTCGACAGAAATGGGAGCGTTTGTGTCAGACATGAGCGGAGAGTTCTTTGGAGAGGCTTTTGGGCGAGTAGTCTTTAGGGCTCGAAGTGGTGAGGATGATGTACTTTTTGCAGCATCTTTTGATGGAAGGGAAAGCGCCTCCGATTCGATCGATGCCTCGCTGATACCCATTTTGTTCAGCATTGGAAACAAAGGGCGCTTTACATTAATGTCTTTTTTTCGCTGAGGCCGACTGTCTCTGGTTTCCGTGGTGCAGATTTCTGGCACAAAGCTTGACGGTCTGTTCATTTGTTCAAGGTAGTCTTCTGCCAAGCGAACATAGTGGTTGTGCACACTCTCTTCGTTTTCTTCCATGCTGAACTTGAGAAGCTTATTCAAGTTCCAATTCTTGAAAGAAACAGCGACAAAGTGGTTTGCCCAGTGGTTGAAGCGTGAGTGATCCTGACTGAGCGGCTTTAACACCATGAAAAGACCTCGTTCTTGGATTTCATTTGGCTCCCCAAGTTTGTGCAGTTTCTCTTCGACGTTTAGTCGAGCCCAATTGACCAGTCTGTACATTTCAAGTTCTGCCGCGAACAGCTTTCTAGACCGGTTGAACTTCACGCTGAATTCGTGTAGGTTCTTCTGGATTTCACGGCTTGCGCCGGAGTCAAGACCGGGCCACATTGGTCCGAACTTCCCTTCAAGGGATTTCATCAATATCCAAACCTCATATTGCAAAGACGTGTCCAATGCCTGTTGAGTTTCAAATAAAGCCATCACATCAAGCTGCCGCCAGACCTTGTTTAGCTCGGGGCTATTGGCAGGCTTCCCCCCACTCCATTTCTTCGTGTATGACTTTCGCAGGCGATTGGCGGCTAGGGTTTGGTCCCTATGAAAAGACAAAAAAACTCTTGCTGATTCTCTTACAGCTTCGTCATCGCCTTGCAATAGCCCCCCTTTGAACATAAGCGATAATGTTTTGCGTGGGCTACGTTCAGGCATACTTTCAAGAAGACTACTGGTGAGCTTTTTGGCGCTCCAGAACTGCGACTCGACGAGAGTAGTATTCTGCACCCTCGCGAACCAGTCAGCGCGATGTTTGTGCGCGGCCATGGCAAAATCTTGTTTGTGGGCCTCTAGAACATTTTGGAAGTCTTGGAACCCTGGACCAGGGAGGTCAGGCCCCTGCTCATCAAGAACTTTAAGTGGAATGATCAGTGATTTGATGGCACTTAGTCCCGTTAGGACCGCCATTCCCAACGATTGCAACGACCTGTATTCTTCCCTCATATCTTCCGTAGGTTGTAGAAGCTTGTCAACCTTGGCCCTTGCCGACTGGCCAGGGCTCAAGTATTCTCGCTCAAGCAGCTCTCTCATGCGGTGTATGAATAGCTGGGAATATTCTATGCGCCCGGTGACGAACTCATATCGCAATCGGGTAACAGCCTTTTCGATCTCTGAGATGGCTGCCGTCCACTCGGGTGTATTGCGGTAGACGAACTTGCAATATTCAAGCTCAATCCGCTGGCAATCTACCTCACTGCAAAGAACTAGGGACTTCAGTCCCTCGATATGAGAACAGAAGATCGCCCGAGTGGTACAGAGGGCTCTCGCGATTTGGTCTTCAAGATGGATGTATCTTGAGTCAAGAAACTCATTGACTAGCTGACGTGGATCCGGGAGCATCTGGACCTTTGCCACAATCTCGCTAATCTTCTCTGGGTCAAAAGACTTGGGTTTGCGAGGCTTCGGTTCCCGTGACAAAATGATAGTTCTCAAGTCCTTCGGGGGTCCCAGAGGCGGTCGTCGCACCGACCTCTTCGAAGCCCTGCCATTTTTGGGTGGCTCAAGTTCCTCGTCTTCGTCATCCTCCAACCGAATTCGCGTCGCGGATGTACTTGAAAATGTTCGTCGAAGCTCCCGATTTGTCAATCGCCGGCTATTGTGGTAGCGGTTTTGAATGGTTTCGTGAGGGGTTCCTCGGGGGGAAGTGCGGAGAACATCGCTAATGTTTCATCAGCGAATTGGGCATTCGAACAAGCTGAATTTCAACAAACGGACTTACCCATGGCATACAAGGTCTCGAGTCAGTGAGCTCACACTACAATGCGTAGGTGAATTGCCTCCAGTTGTCGGGACTAACGAGGAAGACCTCAGGCCCGCTGAAAGACTCGCCCACGTTCGCATTCTGCGCGACAAGCATAGTGGGGCCCCATACACAATAACCAAAGATTGTAGAGGTGCCGAGACTCACTGCTCAGCTTGCATGATCTAATTGCCCAAGCATTGACAACCTGAAGGAATACAATGAAGATCCACGACCAAACAGAGAGAGCCTTAAGTCCGGGGAGAAACGCTAGTCCCGATATAGTATAGCCCATTCGGCCCGGATAAAAGCAAGTTCCTGAAATCCAGATCAAATGCACCTTGACTTGTATATCTCTTGTCCAGCTCACTCTGCCATCTCTGATCTTTACAGTATCCAGTAAGATTAATTAGGACTCAAAACTCGTCCAATACTCATAAAAACATGGCTTCTCAACTGCTGCCGCTGGGTGCGTCCCCTCAACTCCCCTCCTTTGGAACCCCACTAACCCTTCGATAGAGCTTATCGACAAGTGTGTCGGCTCTCGGATCTGGGTCGTCATGAAGGGTGACAAGGGTGAGTTAATGCGCTTAGGTCATGCTGGTTGTGAGGAGAGTCTAACATGCGCAAAGAGTTCTCGGGTACCCTGCTCGGATTTGATGACTACGTCAGTGAGTATCCCTTTATGTCCGACCACGCTCGAACCACAGATCTCTAATTACCTTTTAGACATGGTCATGGAGGATGTTACTGAATTGTAAGTAATCGTCTTGGTTTTATTGGGCATTCTGCGACAGATTTTGTCTCGCCTTGCACGTCTTGGCAGTATCAAAGTCGAATGATTCCCTATCCGCCATTTGCCTATTTTCTTCGCTCTCTAATTCTTTGGTTTGCAATTTTTATTCAATGAAACTAACTCTGGTGCAGTGACTACACTGGTGCCCAAACCAAGCTCCCCAAGCTTTTGCTCAACGGAAACAACATCTGCATGGTAAGCTCGTCCATTTCACTCTCTTCTTCATATCTGACCCAGTACACAGTTGATTCCTGGTGGAGAAGGCCCAATCTCCAGCTAGATATTTGAGCTGGGTGGTTTGCGGAATAACGAAAAGAAATTTGTGTTATGATACCGAATACAACGACATGAAAAGTCCTATAGAAAGACTTAATTCCACTATTTATGAAACGCCGTTCTTCCAACCCGTTCACTCCGTCTTATCGGGTATTGTCCGTGCTCCAGGGGCGATAAAAATTTGCTCTGCAACTAGGACTGAGAATGTGTCAGGTTCCAAAATTGAACCTCGATGGGGAATATGTTCTCTAGCACCAAATAGGGTTCTCGAGAAAGGAAATTGATCATATATGGATCCTACTCTAAACTCACTAGGAATCCGAGCCCCTCCAATCAGAAGTTCTCGGGACGACGCTTGCAATATCCGCGTTAGCCCAACTGATAAGCCAGCGCCACACTTGAATGATAGGCTGACATGCGCTACGCCTTATCACAGCCCAATGACGGCTATCTCGGGCGGTTCTTGTCCCTTTTGCTAGATAGAACACGGCTAGTCTTCGTCTTGATCCCCCGCATATATCGGCAAAAGAGCTTTGGAACGGGATCTGACATACTACATCCACGCCGAATCCCGGGTTAGCTTGGTGCCATTTGCAGATCTCCCGCTCTTGGAACCGTCGCATATTTGAACGTGCCCCCTTACGCCAGGGTACCCCGCTATGAGTTGACCCTTGACCGTAAAAAGCTGCAAACATCATCAGGAAGAACTGTAACGTTTGGGCCTCAAATTCCATCTCGGTCAATATGATCCTGGGCTTGAAATAGAAACGGGGGAATGGCAAAAGCTACCAGAGTCTAGCATGACCGTTTGGTAGTTTAGTCATTTTGCCAACGAAATGACCATATATGGCGAAGATGGGACCTGAATTCTCACTCTTACAAGTAAATGTCAGATTTCAGAAAGAGATGTTCAACTTGTTTACTTCTATGAGCCTAATAAGCCAGTTAAAGTGATTTCCCAAGCTCTATACAGATGGTGGCGATCTTTATCGCTTCGACGGCTTGTCTGATCAGCCGACCCTTCGAGCTCAATGTACTGGCCAGGTTCAACCAAGTCGTCAAATCCAAAAAGGGGCGTTAAACAATCATCCTCGATTGCACTTTCATGCTCTACCTACGCCAGAGACTCAGTTTCTTCACCATCTTGAGGCCTCGCATTCAATACTTCAGCTTCATGGAAAGCAAGCACCGCAGGTTCCTCGCCTCGACCGGGGGTTTCTATGGTATAATACACGCGTTGACGGCCACAATCCTCAGGGCAAGCTTGGAGATCATCCAACCCTTCTCTGGAAGGAAGCAATTCCACCACAACAGGCTCCAGTGTTTCGTCGGAGCCCTTTCATCTGAAGACCGTTGGGCTTGCTCCCAAAGGCGCTTCAGGATATCATTGGTGATACACGACATTGTCTTGTAATTCTGAGCTATGTAACAAAAGCTCTCTTGACCTTCTTCACTTGCCAGGAGCTTTCTATTTTGTGCAACTGAGATCTTGATACATCGCCAAGTTGATCACATAAAAATATTCCTGCGACCTGCTAAAGTATTGACTGAGGCTTTGAAATTGACAACTTCAGTATGTTGAGACTACTCTACCTCCGAGATAATGGTAATTATTTGTCGTTCTATGGGCAATTCTCATTCGAGCGCTAAGGCATTGATATGTACCGAGCAAAGATCAAATAATTCGCTTCTCAAACTGCGTAAAGCACCAGATCTCAACAGCAAAGCCAACTAGTTCAGCCACCCTAGAAAGAAGCCCCTGCTTTTGAGCAGAGACGTAACGAGCAGCAATTGAAGGCTCGGAGACTGCCCACTTGGGGGCACCCACTGCTGCTGCCAATTAGAAAGAGAAATATATGTTCTTCTTTTATCTGCTTGCAACCTCGACTTTCCTGGTGAGGACTGCAAGTCGCTTCGCATCAGTCTATTTTAGTACGCGCTCTTCTAGGTGTATCAGTCAGCCTAAAAAACAACAAACCATGCGTCTTGGCAACGCGCCTCGAGAGTTCGAGCAGCTATGGTAGCTTGAGTGTTGACTCGCATACGAAGAGTAACAGCGTCAAAGCCAATCGAGATCTCCCCCGTGTCACAAGCCATGTGTATACGTATACAAAATCCTGAATGTCTTTGATTATCAATACAAGGCATTTCTGCCGTGCTGTTGTGCAATAGGAGTGTCATTACCCCAGACGGACGGGAGCGATGTGGAAACTGTTACCTAACAGCTTCGCGTCCCCCGCATTTCGACCGGATCACCCGTCGGTGGGCGGGATAACTCTAAAGTGACTAAGGATGACTCTTTTTCTTGCTTTTAGGGGCCTAATGGTTGGTTGGGCTGACGGAATACTGGGATCCTGCGGTCGTCCGAAGACTATCACGGTCGGCTTCTTTCACCTGCCTATTTCAGTAGCAGCTCTATCAGCATAGTTGAGGATTCATTCAAACTT
Organism: Penicillium sp. S1602; assembly: GCA_023626355.1. Taxonomy (NCBI): domain Eukaryota; kingdom Fungi; phylum Ascomycota; class Eurotiomycetes; order Eurotiales; family Aspergillaceae; genus Penicillium; species Penicillium sp. S1602. The sequence goes on from JAMAGW010000004.1 coordinate 1,502,144, forward strand.
AGAAAGTGTCCTTGGTAGGAACAAATTCAATGGATGTTGGACTTGGGGCGCGTCTGTTACTCGGGCCGGCGCTTGCCGGGAACGTCGTCACCTGCATGCCTTGAAACCACTAGGCCATACTTGCAAGATCCCTCGGTCCCGGTTCCTATTCAGAGATCTAGCGCCAAGCCCTCGAACCAAAATGGCCACCTAGCCCCGATGCTACCGTGGCTCCCTGGCTCACAGCTACAGCCAGTGGCAATGCGTTCTGAACGCCATCAACAAGCACGACGAAGCATCATCCGAAGCCAGCCGGAGAAAAATTATTTTTTCCAGCTTTGGGGGCGAAGGTGCCAAGACTACGATAACGAAGCTCTTGATGTCAAGACATCTACATATTTGTGTTTCCGTGGGTTGATGTCAATGATCATATGAACGGGTCCACTATGCTGGTTCCACCGTTATCAGCACCGGTCCACTTTCAGCAAGCTGGCCCCGAAAGATTGTCGCATAGACGGCTCCATTGTTTGAAGCTAAATCGCCCCAGCCCCATCCGATTCGATTTCAACGGGCCCGCGGGAGGCTTGGCGGCAGAGCTTACGAAAAGCCAGGAAGCGAGGGGAGTAAATTGATGTGGCCTATGAGACTCCTCAAATCACACATGATTACGCTCTGTTCCCCTTACACGAGCTGCATTGAGTTACCATGAATATAGCGCACCTCGTGATTCCCTTGCTTCTCCCGGGCTTCCATGCATATCAGTGGCAGACCGCCAGAAAGCCACCCGGCCAGCCAAGCGAATCAGCAGTGGGAGAGTCTAAACGCGTGGTACCAGGGTTCCAGTTGCCTGGCATTTCCTGCCTCGGATAAGGGACGCAGCACATGGTTTTATTCGGCGAAGCCGAATCGAAGCACAGGCCCGAAAGTCTATTGGGGATTTTTTTGTCTTTGTTCCAGGGTCCAGCCTCAATGAAGTCAACTCAAACCATAATCATGATGTTAGATTACTATCCCACGCCGAACGCCTCCCAGGGTGGCCCAAAGCGCACGCCATCAGAACGGACCCCCCGTCGGAAGCCTTCCCATAGGCAACAGTAGCGGAAGAGAGGCCAGGCTAGCTTTGTTCCCCAGAGCAGCCACGAATATCCCTGTCAGACGCTAATCCTAGCCTGAAGAGGCAGGCGATTTGTTTTGCGCATTCAACTGCGTCCTGTCTGAGCGAGCTTTTCCCCCCATCGTTGCATTTCTTTCTGGCCCGCAGAGGAATTTGCTTATCACTAGAAGGTTTGGTTGGCGGTTTTGATTGGGTAAGGATTGTCTATCGCATGGAAAGTGCGGAGATTAGTGGGTCCCCAAGAGTTGCTGCGCTGGGTCAACCAGAAGCTTGGCTGGTCACTAGGTGTCATTCAACAAAAGTGCAAGACAGCACAGCAATGATCAGGCCATTATATTTGAGAAGGCATGTATAGTAAGCGGAGGGTAAGCGGAAATTAAAATGATAGAGTGGATGTAGGCAGCGTCAGCAGCTGCAGGTCACCAGACTTGGGTACACAGTGGGATCGTCCCGTTGTGACAGGCTAAAATGCCCCTAAATCACGCAGGTGATAAGTGGCGTTCGATGTCTTCTTTCCCTCTCTGAAACAATGGAACACTCAGGTCCTTTATTATTATTATTAATCTTATCGCTCAAGATGATTTTTAAAAATATCCGGGGTATCAGGGTCCCGTTTGCGGTATCGGTCATTCCGGACAGTCCCACCCGATAGGAGATTCAAGATCATATGCAGTAAAACGGACCAATCTGAAGCGTCAAAAAATGTCAAAGAATTAGCAAAATATAATCAAGCTGGCCCCTGTAATGTTGCCTCACATCAGGGCCCGGGGTAGAAACTCTGATTACAAGGCTAAGCGGATTGGGCTTTACCACTACCCTTTTGCGGTCTAAGGCACAATCGATTATCCAGTGGCGCAAACTGCAAGTAATTTGTATGTGAGAGAATAACCTAATGGTTATTGTCCGGATTCTGAAATCGTTTAAATCATCTTCCCTTCCCATTGCTTTTTGATAACCTCACGCCTCCTTCCCTTTCCCTCCCTCCCACCCCCTCTTCTTCTCCACCTACTTCCAAAAATCTTCCCTCTATTTTTTAACAACTACCTCTGAGCGATAAACGGGGTAATTTGGTGATCATGGAGGACGAGAAGGTGTACACGTCAGACAAAACTCCGGCTCAGACGGGCTCTGAGCCTCTGCCTGTCTATGGCGAATCGGAACCAACAAAGGCTCCATTCGGTCGGCGCTTCCTCGACAGCTTCAAGCGCGACCCTAATGCGCACATCATCAATCAGCGAGAGGCGGGAGCCGATGGCTCCGGATTCGATCTCGAGACTGCAGCACAGAATGTTGCTCATTCACCACTCCAGCGCCGCCTGAAAGGCCGTCATCTTCAGATGATCGCTATTGGTGGCTCGATCGGTAAGTCTCCAATAATCGATCTGCAGAATTGTTACCTGAGACACATGTCTAACCCTCTGTACTAGGTACCGGTCTCTTCGTTGGTTCTGGAACCGTGTTGGCTACAGGTGGCCCAGCATCTGTGGTCATTGCGTACTGTTTAATTGGAGTCATGCTTTACTGCACAGTCCACGCGCTGGGTGAGATGGCTGTCTTATTCCCTGTCTCTGGTTCTTTCTCCCACTACTCTACTCGCTTCTTGGATCCGGCTTGGGGCTTTGCCATGGGTTGGAACTATGCACTTCAATGGCTCATCGTCTTACCACTCGAAATCGTTGCGGCTTCTATCACAATTGACTATTGGAGTCCGAGTGTTTCCAATGCTGCTTGGGTCATCATCTTTTGGGCATTGATCGTTGTAATCAATCTCTTTGGTGTCCGTGGTTATGGTGAGGCAGAGTTTGTCTTTGCGGCCATCAAGGTCACTGCAGTTATTGGGTTCATGTATGTTTCTGTCTCAACCCCCCTCTGAGTGTCATTGCTAACATTTTATTAGCATCCTTGGTATTGTCATTAACTGCGGCGGTGGTCCTCAGGGAGGCTACATTGGTGGAAAATACTGGCATAATCCAGGTGCTTTCCACAATGGTTTCAAGGGTCTCTGCAGTGTCTTCGTGAATGCCGCCTTTGCTTTCTCTGGAACTGAGCTTGTTGGTCTGGCTGCTGCTGAGACCGCGAATCCTCGCAAATCTCTCCCTACTGCGATTAAGCAGGTGTTCTGGCGTATCACCCTCTTCTACGTTGTGTCCCTTACCCTGGTCGGCTTGTTGGTGAAATATAACGACCCGCGCCTCATTAGTGGTGGCTCATCGGCTGATGCCCACGCTTCTCCCTTTGTCATCGCCATTGAAAATGCCGGTATCGCGGGTCTGCCCTCTGTCATGAACGTCGTTATCATGATTGCCGTCCTCTCCGTTGGCAACTCCTCCGTGTACGGCTCCTCACGAACTCTTGCTGCCCTCGCTGAACAGGGCCAAGCCCCCAAATTCCTGGCCTACATCGACCGCAAGGGACGTCCCATCTGGGCCATCGCCGTCGCTTCCGCACTCGGTCTGCTATGCTTCCTCGCCGCGTCAAGCCAGGAGACGACTGCTTTCGAGTGGATGATGGCTATCTCGGGTCTTTCCTCCATCTTCACCTGGGGATCCGTCTGTCTTTGCCATATCCGGTTCCGTCGTGCCTGGAAAGTCCAGGGCCACAGTCTTGACGAGTTGGCTTTCCGTTCGCAACCTGGCGTCCTCGGCTCCTGGGTTGGCTTCCTTTTCAATTGCCTGATCCTGATCGCTCAATTCTGGATCGGCTTTGCTCCTGTCGGTTATAAAGATATGACCGCGGGCGCACTGGTTGAGAACTTCTTCTCGGTTTACCTCGCTGCCCCCATTGTCCTGGCCTTTTACATTCCGTACAAGTTCTGGTACAAGACCAAGGTCATGCGTTGCAAAGATATGGACTTGGTGACTGGTCGTCGGGACCTGGATATCCAGCATCTGATTGAGCAGGAAGTTGCTGAGCAGAAGGAGTGGCCTAAGTGGAAGAAGTTTTACAAGTTTTTCTGTTAATGGGGTTTGAAAAATTGGAGTGCACTATCTCTTTCTTGTGCCTTAGTATCTCCCCCCATCGATGAGTATTTGCGACAGCCTAAGTTAATGACAGATACCATAACGACAATGCATATTTTCAAATTATTATGAACTTTCCCACTGTAGCTTCAATTCAAATGTTGGAATGGAGACTGTTTAAATCATGATCTAAATATTGACCCCAGGTGCCATGTTCCCTCGGGCCTCAGAATTGTCAGTGCCGTCAGCCCTACGACTTTATAAAGTCGGTGGACTCTGCATTCGCAAGACCCACACCTGCATCGATAGAGCTCTCCTGTCATGCATGAGGAGGGATAGGGATATTGTTTCTAAACCTACCTTAGTCCAAACACCACGCATAGAATGACACATGCGCATGCATTCCGTCATGCCGATCGACGGCCAATTTCAGGCATTTCGGGGCTGAGTATTGCATGGTACGGTATTGAAAGTTTTGGGGAAAGTGGCTGAGTACGTATGCCTGAGGCGGGTGTCGCGTCCCTTCAGGTACCAACTGTACGACTCGGAGTTTTGTACGCAGACACAGGAATTATCATTGTATGGTAGCGATATCTTGGGTACGGTGAGACAAATCCATAAGATCAACAGAAATTTTCCTCTCCAATGCCAGCAAAGTCTTACCCACTTCGCTACAAGATTTTCCTGAACCCCAAAAATAGTACCGAGAAATAGTGTGGTGGAGCCACAGGTTAGCAGGGCTGTACTCAAATGTACCCGTAATATTACAAGCCACTCCACGCCGAATGGAAATTCATCAACATCATTAGGCAACTCGTTAGCTGCAAGACAACCCCCTTTTTTCTCATTCCTTTCTCTAGACGCTGCTTTTGCTGTTCTTGCTGTGTTCTTGTCTCTCTGTCTTTCGAGCTATCCGGCCGCTGTTCGCTCTTTTTCCCCCTCCTTCGCCCTCGCCGCTCCTAGGCGCTTACCTGCCGCGCGCTCTGATTCCCCGGGAACCCATCTCGAGCCTCAATTCTTTCCAGTGCCAAGCGCAACGTCCTATCTTTCCTGCTCTTCGTCCGACTCCCATTTCAGTGCGATTCAATTTCGAGCTAGCCGGTCTGCTTTGAGTTTTATTGTACTTGCTTGTCTCAACGTCCCGCTCAGCTCGGGCCAGCCAAATTCACCGAAGTCGCTCGTCCTTTGCGCCCAACACGATCTTTGCCCTCAATTCCCACTTCACATTCCAACCACGGTTCTCTAATTTGCGACCTCTCACTCCTGCCTCGCTGCCGACTACCTACTTCGGATTAATCTCAAAAAAGTGAACCGTGTTCCTGCCGGTCGCTGTCACAATGCCTGGCTTTGCGGACTCGTTCTGGACGCCCGACTATGCCTCGGGTCTCGGCGTCCTCTACGGGAAGTTGCAGCAGGGAGTGGCAGAGAATAAGCAGATTTTGCTGATCGCATCTATGCGGGCAGATGCGGAGGAGCAGTATGGTCTCCGCATGGGAGAAATCGCGCCAAGTGTGGATCGGTTGTCTGCCGCAGGTTTCGGCAAGGACGACGGCGCTAGTGTGAGAAAGGTATGACGAATATGAGATTCGACTCTGGTTATTTTTGCCTGATTAGGACTGGACTGACGGCGCATTTTCCCTGGTTTTCTAGGCATACGAAGGTGTCCGTACTGAGATGATTGAGGCCTCCCGGAATCATCAGAAGATCGCCAACAACATTCGCGAACTTGTCGTGGCTCCATTCCGCCGTTGGGGCGAGCAGCATGAATACAGAGTTCAAGCTTCTCATGATAATCTTCAGGGGCGGATCAAGGAACATTCGAAGCAGGTTGAACTGGTTAAGAAACTTCGAAGCACTTACTTCAACAAGTGCCGGGTGGTGGAAGATTTGGAGGAGGAGAACAAGCTTGCTTTCCAGGACCCTGAGACAAGTCCCAAGGTCAAGCCGACGCCGAAGATTGTTCTTCCTACCGAGGAGGAGCCCGAGGATGAGGAGCCGGTTGAACTGGGAGATCGCATATATGGTCCAGAGGATTTCAAGAAGATTCTGCTGCATATGCTGAACAACATCAGAATTGGCGAGGCTAAGGTGCCTATCATCGGTACGTATCAGAATGTCTCCACCGGTGCGGACATTGTGGAGTACGTTCAGAGATACATGGACGCCTCCAACCTGGCACAGGCAGAACGCATCGGACAGGATCTTGTGGATGGCGGATTTTTGCGCTTGGTCGGCAACATGGGTAGCGTTTTCGCCAACAGCTCGAAGATGAACTACCAGTGGCGCTCCAGGGTCTTCCAACTCACTGGAATTCCTGAGAAGAAGAAGCCTCTAATGCGGGTCGCCTCTGCGGCTTCTGGGGCTTCTTCGAACGAGGATTTTGTCGACTCACCAATGTCTTCAGTCTCGGAAATGATTGCTGGCTGGAACCCCCTCAACAACCCTTACCCGAACGAAACTCCGGCGGAGAAGCTGCGGAGAGAGGCTTTGGAAGCTGATGAACGCTACAAGGCTGGTGTGCGAAGGCTCGATCAGCTTCGATGCCGCCTTGAGGAGGACGTTATTGATAACTTGCGATTCATGGAGCAATGCGAGCTGGACCGCCTCAAGGCTATCAAGGCTGTGGTTCTCGACTTCTCTGGCGCCATTAGCAACGTCATTCCCAATCTTCAGAGCACTGTCGATCATATGATGTTGTATCAGGAGACGATTCAGCCGCTGGGAGATTTGAGATATCTCCTGGAGAACTACCGTACTGGCGGCTTTGTTCCTCGAGTGCAGGCCTATGAAAATTACTATGGATCCGTTGAAGGTATGTGGATATCCTCAATTGACAAAACTTGCAACAAGGGCTAATCTTCTATAGAGCAAAACTTCGGCGTTGATCTTGAAGCCAGAGCTCGGGTGGACCGCAAGCGTGTCCCAATCTTGGTGACGACCCTTTTGACCTACCTGGACAACCGTAAGACAGGCCAAATTATCGAGCAAAATACACAGTTAAGCTAACTCGCATACAGGTTACCCTGAACTTGAGGGCGACGAGGCCCGTCGTGGCATCTGGCTGCACAATCCTAAGTTGTCTCACACCCATCAGTTGCGCAACGCGCTGAACAACAGCAAAGCGGACTATCATGAAATCCTCCCGACCTTTGAGATACCCACCGTTGCTAGCGTTCTGAAATTGTACCTTCTTGAGTTGCCAGGTTCGTATCGCCTTCCGGTCCGACGTTTTGAATTACAGACGCTAACTATGCCGCAGATTCTCTTGTTTCTTCGCAAGTTTACGAAATCGTCAAAACGATCTACTCGACCACCGCTCACGAGACCACGGAAGAGGGACGAATTAAGGTCCTGCAAAGTACGCTTGGACAACTTCGTCTCGTAAACATTGCCACGCTTGATGCCATCATGACCCACTTCACACGCCTGATCGACTTGACCTCTGCCGATGAACAGTACATTGCCGCAATTGCACAGGTCCTGTCGCCATGTATCCTCCGCCCTCGCATTGAGAGCAGTCTCACAATGGATGAACGCCACAGCTACCGTCTGATCCGTGACCTGTTTGCTCACAAGGACGCCATCTTTGGCGAGCTGAAGCGCCAGTCCAGTGCGCTGGGCATTTCATCTTCCAGCCGCCCGAGGGCAATCAGCACCGATGAGAGCAACCGACGTGCCGCAATGGAGGCTCGCCAGCGCGCCATCGTCAACCGCAGCCGCGCTACCAGCCCTTCAAACCGCCAACGTCACCGTCGGGACCGCTCCAGTGGCGCTTCTGAGACTGGTCGATTCCCCATCAATGTTGCAGCCAGCCCGGCTGATCGCCGAGCCGCTGCGGCAACCCGCCCCAGCCTCGACGTCCCCATTAGTAATGGATCCCCTACTGTGTCCGAGCAGCCTCCAACTGTGAACACCCAGATTGTTGAGGTTGCAACCAACGGCATGACCGACTCTCCAGCTTCGGCAGCTACCACCAGCGCCAGTGCCTCAGAGGGCTCTGATAGCCCTCCTCCCCCGGAGACTGCCTCAGATGGTTCCCCTACCCCAACACCCACCCCTGCTCCCGCAGCTACCGAATTTGAAAAACGCGCCTCCATTCCTCGCTCAACTGGTGGCCGGTACACCCGCAAGCCCGGCCTCGGAAGTCTTTCTAGCTTCCCAACCGGATCTGCCGTCGGCGCCACAGGCACCGATAGCAACCGAAGCAGCATCGCCGAAAGCGAGCCCAAGGGTGTAACTCTGGAAGACAAGCCCATGGATGATTAAATGATGCACTTTGACATTCTCGGGAGAGAATAATACGTCTCAAAGACTTTGTATAGCGACACGTCCTTTGAAGCACTTGATCTCCTCCCTCTTGACGTTTTAAAAAAGATTTTTCCGCGTCGTCATGCCTTTTTATGCATGCATGCATACATACCCTTCTCTGCCCTGCCTTGCCTGCATGTGCTATTCGTCAAATACCTAAGAGCCCTCCTGATTATACTGATCTGTTTCTCCTCGGAATTGTCTTTTCTTATTTCTTATTTTATGTTTGTGATGCATCTCTTTTTTCCTTGTGCTCGCCTTTTAGTTCACACCCTGTATGTATACTCGATTCTTCTACACATGTACGAATTTCCTGGACGTCAGAATCTTTCCGTTTATAGTTTTTTCGTTATTCGGTATAAATCTTGTAGATGTTCCTTTTATGAATGGCGATTGATGCTTTCTGACACTTTGATTTGAGTACAAGCATTTTATACCACGGATAAGGGCGTCCCGCACGTCCTAGGCAGCCATCGGCCCTTTTTCCTAGAGTGCAAATCTTGAATGCCCAAGTCTACATAATAGAAAGAGTACTACAAATACAGGTCGCTATGTTGGTCTTTCCTGCCTTCATCAGCCTTCTACGTCTTCCAAGGTTCAACCCTTTGAATTCTGATCTTCTACCCGAAACACCTATACACTTTGACTACGCCGTCCATTTTCATTTGTATTCGTTCATCCTGCTTCAACCACAAAAAGCAAAGGTAATAGCTATATGACTGTGCTTAATGCTATCAAAGAGGATGCAGTGTCATATCGGATCAGTGATCCGGAGGAATATTTCAAGGCGTTGTCGTTTTATGCAAACACCAGTGAGGCAGATGGTCATGTCATTGTGCTAGATATGGAATATTCGCAATATTGATCAGAAAGACTTTGAGTGCACATGTGGACTTAACCTTGAGGTCTGAGGGCCGTGAGCTTGTCGATAGCCACCTGAGATGCCCCGGGAGGTCTAAGTGTTTCGTTGTTGATTCTTTTGCTGTGTTTTTAGGAGCATGTTCACTAGAAAATACTGTATATAATTCAAACTCCAGGGCTCTGTTCTGGTTATCTTTATAGTGTGGTTTGGATAGGACTGGTTATTTCCCTCGTACTTTATGTATAAACTAAGCAAGTCGCTAATGTATTCATCAACAATCAATATTGTCTCTAGAGCTGCTCAAAGTTCCTCCTCATCGGGTCGTTCGGCTCATTGTCCTCTCAATTCTTATCAGAGCATCTTCTTCCTCCGCCTTTGCGAGCTTTTCACTTGGCAGCATAATGGCCTTATCAATAGCCACTGGCAAAGCTCGATGACGGCCCCGAATCATCACTGCACAAAGCACCAACTTGCTAAACGTATGCCAGCCCCCAGAAAAGCTATAAAGCTGATCTGGAAGACCTGTGCTAATCCCGACACAGCCGTACGCACTGACGGTTTCGAAGATGATATTGAAAGCGGAGTATGTAACTGGATCTCTGGTGAACTGGCCGGCTTCCACGATGCAAATTATTATAACTGCTAGAGCAATCCACCATAGGTCGAATGCCATCTGTGCGCGTAGTTGGTGCCGGATAAAATATAATCTTCCTGATGCAGGGGATTTGGGTGGTGAAGGGCCCGAGCTTTCTGATGAGTAGGTCTCGTCGTCCGTGTTAACTGAGGGGTCGTCTGCGTAGATACCTAGGCTTCGTTCTTCGTATACATTTGAGTGACGCATTGTGATGACAACAGGGTAGACGGAGATATACATCATTATCACGTATATCACCTGCGTTCCTATTTCGAGGGCGGAGATGTTGGTTATGTAGAAACCTCCACTTCGAACGCAAAATGCTTGGAATAGTCCATCTAGCACACGCGGTCCTGCGGGAGTGATATCGACAGCCGGATTATCATACTACAAAAAGCAATCAGCATTACAAATTTGAACAGGCAGGAGATTGTCAGACTCACATTAAGCACCTCGTACGCTACCCAATCAGCCCCATTCAAGACAATCACAGAAACCAGAAGCCACCAAGTATGTGCAGAAGGAAATAATGTTGTATAGCACCGGCGTGGATGGTCCAAGAGGAACGTCAAAGTCTCACGAGAATAGTGAAAGTATTCACCGCGGGGAAGAAGCATACGAATAGTGTATAATATCCACCGCAGGAAAATTGGATAACTGCAAATGACCATGAGTATGTCTACATGCATCAATGAAACGAGGAAACTTCGAAAGGGCTTACCAGGTATTGCCAGCTAGGATGAGAAGGCCCATAGTGATCAGCATGTACGTTGATCTTTTGAAGGGAACCTTAAACATCCGTTAATCAAAAAGCGGTCGCTTGAAAACATAAGCTTGAGCACTCACCATATTGGCGTCAAGCACACTCATCCCAGAATTGTTGAAGGCAGAAATGGCAAAGAAAAAGCCCACCCACCTACATACGAGCAACAATTAGAATGAATATCAATATTTACCGAGTATCTGAAAATCAAAACTTACCAAGGGTCCAGTCCGTTCGACCTAGCCAGTGCAGCCTTATTTCTCGCCACATACGCACCAACACCTAGCCCACCCAATAGCTGCCATGAAAGGAAGTAGACTGGTACAATGATGGACAATAGAGACACTGCTCGATACTCTGCACCGCCAAGTCTTTGACGTTCTCTTTCACTCAGATCATGGAATGAAGAATTTCGACTGAATTTGCGTAGGAAGTGTAGATGGCTGTCATCTTCAAATCCTTCACCATTTTCGCCTTCCTCCGGTTGATTGTGGGGAGCAGGCACGAATGGAGGACGCATATGTTGGCGTGCTGGATTGGAGGGAACTTCCCCACGTCCAGGTCGTACGTCAGCGGTAAATGTAATATGAGCATCAGTATCTGCAGTAACGGTTTCTTCCCGCGAAAGGCCTCCATCGGGCTGTGTTTCGCTAGACGCTAAAGACTCAGCGTTATCTCTAGCTGTGGGGTGGGTGAAATATGACTTTTTGCTATATTGTTTGCCGTGATCGGAATTAGATCCTGCAATTTGTCCTTGGCTCTTGCTCCGTGCCATGGGTCGGAGTGATGGAGCTGTGGATCTATACAAAGGGAAACTTCGGCGCCTGTCTGCCTGCGGCTCAGGCTCATTGGATACTGTTGGCTCCTGCGATGGAAGCGTGGCCATTTGAATTGATGGGCGAGACTGATTGATCAAATGGCGGAGTCTCTTTCTCCGTAGACTTTCTTCTTGCACAATCTCTCTAAACCTTTTCTCAAATGCTCTTTTGCGGACCAATACTACTGCGATGGAGACCCATATCTATCTCTGATTAGCATTCTTATCCACCAGTGTTGTAGGTGATTGCTTATTCAAAGCAAGTGGCTGGCGATAAGCAAACTGGTCTCTTACCGTGGACCCGCATATTATCAGAAACAGTAGTAAGATCTGCTGGAATGTATTCAATGTAGATAGATTGACGGTGTTCAGACCAGCAAGTGTCATGGCGCTGACTGTCAAGAATAACGCGTCAATATACCGTACGCTGTGGGCCGGAGTGGAGCTACCCCAGAGAATAGCGGAGGTGATAAGGGTCACTCCGATAAAGTAGGCATAATGCACTGTGAGGAATCGGACCCGAGGTAGATGGGACTTCATGATCTTCCAACTGAATTTGATCATTTTGGAGGAGAAATGTCCAATTTGGACCCAAAGCTGTTGTCACACGAGTTACATGAGGTCTTCAAGGGATCATAAGGTTGTCATTGGCCTTTGAGGCCGGGGGAGGCTTAGTAAGCGGCTCTGCGATGCTGATTGGTCAGTGTCTTATGCCTCATAGTATCCATGGATATATGGATGCCTTTAACAACCAGGAACCATTTGTTGTCCATCTTTAAAAGTTCAACACATACTCTCAATTACCTATTGAAATCGTACAGGCCGTGGCCTCCTGTTTGCTGAACACGAGCGACATCTACGCCTTGATGAGGACCAGCCGCGGCCTGTACAGTTTCGTTCATTGGTTTATGTACTATTGTGAGAGCCAACACAACCACGCCAACGCACTCCAATTTGCTGTCCAACACAAACGTCTCTCCCAGATACGAGCTCTACTGGATACCTAGCTTGCGTTTTGCCCGAAGAAAACTTCATCCAAATCCACTCTCGGTGCCGTGCCTTCAATTCAACGATGAGCTAGGATTACACAACGGCTCCAAAAAGCTAAGCAAATACCCATGCAAGTGCTTTTTTCCTTCAGATGCTTTCTGGGGGTCTGTCTGCACCCATTTCCCCACATTGTCTTCAATATCCAGCGTTCCATGATTTCAGCAATCCGAAACAAAAACTCGAAGGTTGTGAGACTTTTGTTGGATCACGGGGCGCAGACATATTTCTCACTCGGACCCAACTTCATATTTGTGCTGTCAGAAGTTACTCGAAAATGGTGGGTCTGGGAATCGCTGAAACTACCACCACTTTGTATTGCAGTTCAGTCTGAGGACTTGCAACTTGTGAGCTTGCTTTTCAAGTATGAAGCTAATTCCCAGATACAACTACCCTCGTCGTTATATCTGTCCGTCGAAGAAGATCTCAAGGAGATTGCCATTTTGTTGAAAGAGCCTGGTGTACAACCTCAAGAAAAGTCTTTATCAAATCCAACCCTCTTGGAATTACAGCAGGCCAGATCTTCGGGGAGGCATCTCATTGCCAAAGGGGATGATATCAAATATCACGGCTCCATGGCGCTGTATTGCTCTTGAATAGATCTTGTTAATCTGGTAAAATCTCAAGGCGCGACAGCAGCAATACTTGAAGACGTTGAAGACACATTTGGAAAAGAGATTCAAAATGGGACTCTTTCTGTTCCTATCTTTGAAAATTTCGAAAAACACTCAATACAAAATCTAACCGAAGAAAAATGTAGTATGTCTGTGTGTGTATGTTTTGCTAAAGAGCTTGATGTATCAACCATGTAGAGATAGAAAAGACGAATTTGCCCTTAAACGTGTAAGCTCACCTTGATAAGCCATGCATAAATCTCTATCCCATCAGCCATGGATCTAGCTAGGTTTGGACAGATAACTAGCAGTCTAGTAGCTTGGTTTTTTTGACTCTGTTTAATTCTTTTTTCTTTTTTGTTCTGGTTATTTGACAGTTTGAGTGTCGATGAGGACAAGATGTCATGCCATACTGCATGAAGGTTTCACAAAGGGAATGAAAAACAAATAAAAATCGTGCCAATGGCGCTAAACATGAAAAATGCAACTCGACTCCAAAAATGCTGTGGTTTTGTACAAGGTAATTGCCCCAAACAGGACTCTGATGATGCCTCCGATAATGCTGTGTGGGTAATAGAAGATGATGAAAAACAATGATGGAAAAAATTCCTCGAGCAAATAAAAGACCATGGTTCAGGATTATGCCATAATCATAGTCCATCGCCACGGAGCAACCGTCTCAGAATGCCTTCACCAGGTCCGGCAATCTGGCCTTCGATTTCTGACTCGGACACAAAGCAGATGAGACCTTGTTCGTTCATCGCCTTGTGAGGACTTGACATCACATTTCCAGACTTGGAAGGTGTGCGGCGAACATCGGAGCCACCGGCAAGTGTACCGCCCCGGCCACGGCCCTGGTAGTCGCCTACGAGGCCCATTGTTTCCAAGTTGCTCAAGACGTCCTTGAACTCTGTGGCAGTCAAGGGGTGAAGGATGTTGTCATTTCGGCAAAGTGTACAGTATGTGTCAAAGGCCTGCTTCACCGTCGGAGCAGAGGATCGATTTTTGGAGGGTGTGCTGTGAATTTCCATCTCACGACGCTTGCGCTCGAGTGCAATCAATGTGCAGATAGCAGCCTTCTGCTGCAGATTGATGTTCTTTAGTCTTTGCACAGTGCCTTGTCCAAAAGCAGATGTTGTGATTCTGGCAATGTGGGCAATGCTGGCGCGAGGCGCTGTCACCGGTGTGTAGCTGGACATGGTGGTCGGCCGAGGAGCAGTGGCTGACTTGGAAGGAGAAGAAAGATTCTCATTTTCTGCTAGGACTGACAGCTTCAATTCAGCAGCTTGTTTCTCCAATTTCTGGATAGTTTCTTGCTCAATGACATCAATTGCGCGCTTGATCAACTCAAATGCCTTGCGAAGGTCACCTGTTTGCGAAGCAACTTTCTTTGCGCAAAGCTGAATTGCTGCCGGCTGCAAGAAAGGGACTAATTTGGGATCAGAATCAGCTGCATCCGTGGGGAGCAACGATCGAAGGCGAGCAGTGATCACACCGGCAATTGAAGCAGCATTGTAGGGCAAGAATGGAAGAAGTGTCGGCCTCAAATTCTTTGCTTTCAGCTGTGGGAGAGACCGGTCGGTCAAATCCAAGGCATTGGCAATACCAATGAGAATAAGAGTAGACTTGTTATGCAAAGACCACTCAAACAAAGATTGCAGTACTCCGGAGTCACCTTGAAGCAAATGATCCATCTCGTCAAGACTAACCAGAAACAGACCATCAGCCTTCGCGGGGATGAACATGTCCTTGATTCGGTCCGCCTCGCTCTTTTTGAACACCTCTGATTCGTCACAGAAATCTTGGATGAGTTTGCTGTATACATCACGAGAGTTACGCATGCTCACACAGTTGACATGAGAAACCTTGACGTTGGAGAGGTCCATGTCCTGGCATACTTCATTGACCATGGCGCTTTTACCAGTACCAGGAGGTCCACT
Source organism: Penicillium sp. S1602 (assembly GCA_023626355.1). Lineage (NCBI taxonomy): Eukaryota > Fungi > Ascomycota > Eurotiomycetes > Eurotiales > Aspergillaceae > Penicillium > Penicillium sp. S1602. Next base: position 1,517,182 of record JAMAGW010000004.1, read on the forward strand.
GATGTAGAGACAGCCACCCTTTTGAGACTCAACGCAATCCTCAATGAAAGTGGAGACCTTCTCACGCTCTGACTCTCGTCCAACAAGGCGACCGGAGGTGGCGCCACGAGCAAAGAGCTGTCGGGCTTGCGAATAAACGGTTTGCGTTGTTGTCGGAGTGGCACTCGGACGGGGAGTAGGGGGGAGGTCGGCGTGTCGAGGGGTCCGCGGAGTCACAGATCTGGCTCCCACCTGTACACGATGGCGAGGAGTGACTGGTGAACTCTGAATCGCATCTCGGAATCGATTCTTTTGCGGGGTCTTGAATTCGATCGGCGGGGGTACTACGAGCTTCTCAAGCTGCTCAAGCTTCTCAGGGATCTCGGTTTTCTCATCTGCGAGCCATTAGCCACCAATTCAGTCTAAATCCATGTTTCTAACTCTCTCAGCTTACCCTCCACGAGCTTCGAGGTGCGGAAATGAGACTTGATCTTTGTCGGAGACCCACCCTGGTCATCGCGCAGTGTGTGTTTGGAATGCGCTTTTTCCGAGATCTTATTGATGACATCCCCATTTTCCTGATCCACTGGTTGCTCCGCATCCTGGTTCTTTGCAGCGAGGCGAGTTGAGCGAGTTCGACGAGGAGGTGCAGCGGCGACCTCACGGTGGACCCGAGGTGCAACAGTTCGGCGCTTGCTTGCGGTGCGCACGGGAAGCGCTGAAAAAGAGTCAGCGATCTTTTAACTTGTAATATTAATTCGAGAGTCTCACCTTCCGCTTCCACAGCACTGCGGGTGCGTTTGCCGAGAACCGTAGTTGCCATTGTTGGGGAGGGGAAGGAAGTGTGTGAAGCGCCTTCCTGCGGCACGAGGTCTGGGAGATAAGTCTCCGCGCCTGCGCGTCAAGACGCGTCGCGTCGCATTCCTTTAAGCTGAAAGCGGTAAGTGTGGTTTTGCGGTAGCCCATTAAGACCAAATGTGCAGAATTATCAATACTTGCGTAGCTGGTATCTACAGGTTTCCGTACGTGCTTTACTAGAGGCTTCTAAGCAAATTGAGGTCCTACGTCACTGCTGATGATCGTCCTGCTTGTCTATCTCGACTAGACCGCAAGACAAATAATTACAAAAAAAAGCATTTTGCAAATGTGAATTCATTTGAATACCATCTCCAACCTGACTTCCAACTAGGCGGGGTACTCAGCGAGCTTATCCCTCCGTTTGCAGTTGTTTGCATCACCTCTCCACATTCAACTACTCATAATTCCAAGCTCATTTTGGAGACTATTTCGGTTTTGCTTTCTTTCATTTTCTCTCCAGACCTTCCTTTTTATACCCTGAGTTTTCCTGCTCGCCACCATGGAGGACAGCGTGGTAGCCCAGTTCACCGAGATTACGGGCTCGACGCCTGAGACGGCGACACAGTACCTGCAGCTCACTGAATTCAACATTGAGCAAGCGATGCAACTATTTTTCGAGAATGGAGGCGCCTCATTGACTGAAACGCCTGGTCAGCCAGCAAACCAACCCGCATTCGAAGATGAATCAGGCGTCGTCCATATCGATTCCGACTCAGATGACGACAGTCGGCCGGCCCAATCTACGCAACCAGCGGGTACGACATTTGACGATGATGCTGCCATGGCTCGTCGTCTACAGGAGGAAATGTACGGTGGTGGAGGCCCAACCCACAATGATGATTATGAGGATGAAGTACGGGCGCCTATGGCGCGCACCACCGAGACCTTGGTGGGGCCTGATCTGGATTTCCACGATGGCATGCATTCGAATATTTTGGGCCATTTACGTGCTGGACGAGGTGGACGCGGTGGTAAGTTAATTTTAGACATCAAACGTGACGGGCGAACTGAGCTAACACCTGGTAGGCCGGCCTGGCATCTTCAACCAACAAGATTCGGCATCTATCTGGAACGGCAGCTCATCGACCCACCAAGAACAATTGTCGCAAGCCACAGGTGGTGCATCGGATGCTTCATCCAAATCCAACATGCTCGCGGAAATGTATCGACCCCCCTTCGAGATCATGTCTCGCCTTCCTTGGGATATGGCTCGCGAAGAAGGTCGGGACAATGAGAAGTGGCTGTTGGTGAACATCCAGGACCAGTCTATCTTTGACTGTCAGGTATTAAATCGCGACCTTTGGAAGGATAAGGGCATCCAGGAAACGATTAAAGAACATTTCATCTTCCTACAATTCTCCAAGGATGACCCTCGAGCTGCACCGTACCTCCAATACTACTTCCAAGCTAGCGACCTCTCCGATAATTACCCCCATATTGCCATCGTCGATCCTCGAACCGGTGAGAAAGTCAAGGCTTGGACCGGCCAACCTGTTGTCAAAGCCCCGGAATTCCTCATGCAGCTTCACGAGTTCCTTGACCGTTACAGCTTGAACGTCAACGTACGCAATCCGGTTGCGAAGAGGAAATCCGAGAAGCCAGAGAAAACGGTGGATGCTATGACAGAGGAGGAGATGTTGGATATGGCGATGAGGAACAGCCTTGGTGCAGGAGAGGCCTCGGCTCCCAAGCCAGATGACCCAGATGACCTGACCCGCAGCACGGCGGACATCAAAGGCAAGGGCAAGGCCGAGGAGGATGATGAGATGGGAGAAGCTGAGCCTGTTGAAGAGGCTGAAAACTCTCTCTTCTCCTCCATTCCTAGCGACCAGCCACACATTGAACCAGCTGCCGACCCAGCCACAACTACTCGCATCCAATTTCGTCACCCGGCTGGCCGTGTCATTCGGCGATTTGCACTGTCAGACCCTGTTCAGCGAATCTACGAGTGGTTGAAGGCAGAGCCTCCTGTTGAGGACAAGGCTGGTGTGGAGTTTGAGCTGAACTCACTGGGAAGCAACTTAATAGAATCACTGCAGACAAGCATCGAAAGTGCGGGGCTGAAGAACGGAACAGTCAACATCGGATACCTGGAGGAATAACTGATACACATTGCTCTATAATGGTATTGGAACTCACATCATTGCCTCCTCTCAATAGTCAGTGACGGGAGTGTGATCTCCGCACCGCATTGTTGCTTAGGATGGTAGGAATGGCATTGTTCCATTCAACGGCCCTTAAAGCAGAGGTCCCGGGTTATAAATTCAACAAGGAACCCATGTCTAGAACGCATACTTAAGTACTTTGCCTTCGAGTCTTAGAATCAACCTGACATGAAATAATCAGCATTTTCGTTCATTTCTGCACTTGCAGAGCTTAGTTGTAGATACCTTCAAAGCCACCGCCCAAGATAAGAATGACGCCGCCCGGCAGAATTGGCCCCGCGTCGATAAACAGACGCCATGGTATCTTCCTCTGTAACGTCCTCGCGATCTGAACAGTGCCAACGGCCTTGTATATTGTTGTGCTTCATGATGGTATATAATTGATGCTCTTGTATGAAAGAATTGAAGGATCTGTGCCCATTTGATCCCGCCCCGACCTCTTTCCATCTTTGTTTACGCTCCCGCCCTGTTGATGGTAGGTGGAACACCCCCGGCAACACCCCCGAAGGACCACCGAATCTCTTTCTTTTGATTCACTGATCGCCTACCTTCATAGTAAACAAAGCTAGGGCACTGTCGTCCAACTTCGCTTTCTTTCCATTTACTTTTCGATCGCCTTATCACCTCCGCTCCGATCCCGCCCTGTTGTTGGTAGGTGCAACACCCCCAGCAACCCCCCCCAAAAGCACCGAAATTCTTGTTTTTGATTCACTGATCGTGTGCCTTCACAGTAAACAAAACTAGTGCACTGTCCTTCAACTCCGCTGTCTTTCCGATTCCCGCGTTGATCTTTCCGACCATCTTGTCACCTCCGCTCTGATCCCGCTCCGCTCCCATTCCACAGTATGTTTACCTCCCCATTTCACAACTCACGAACGAGGACTTTGCTGTCTTCGTGATGCCTCATACTATGACTGAATACTTACATGTTTATTTCTCAATTCTAGCTGCTGACAACGAATTTGAAACTCCGCGGAGTCCCCGCCGCACGAGTTCGGCTTCTCCCCGAGAGATAAGTCGCCACAATGCCCGGACCGATCGACCCCGAGACCCTTTACACTAAGCAAGCATGCATTGGTAATTACAGAAAGTTTGTGGAATCGATCAAGCTCAAATATTAACCTTGTGTTGGATAGGTGGTGGAAGTTTCGGCCGGGTCTACAAAGGGTGAGTGAAGCCTACCACATGAGACTTGATGCGCATTGCCACGATTGTATAGTGACTCATAATCTCTACCACAGTGTTGATAAGATAACTGGAGACTCAGTTGCGATCAAGGTTATCGATGTTGAAAATGCTGAAGATGAAGTGGATGAGATCATCAAGGAGATTGCGATTCTATCCGAGCTGAAATCCCCATACGTCACCAAATATCATGGTTCATACCTTAAGGGTTCGAATCTCTGGATCATCATGGAGTTCTGCTCTGGTGGTAGCTGTCATGGCTTGTTGCGCCCCGGTGTGATCCATGAAGAGTACATATCGATTATCCTGAGAGAGCTCCTTAAAGGCTTGGAATATCTCCATGGTGATCAAAAGTTGCACCGAGACATTAAAGGTAACATGGTCTCCACTTTCATGGCTATACAAGGGCTAACAGGAAGGCAGCTGCAAACATCCTTCTAAGCGCAAGTGGACAGGTCAAGTTAGCAGACTTTGGTGTATCGGGCCAATTATCCGCGACAATGACCAAGAAAAACACATTTGTGGGGACCCCCTTCTGGATGGCTCCGGAAGTCATCAAGCAATCAGGATACGACTACAAAGCGGATATCTGGTCTCTGGGGATTACGGCAATTGAGCTGGCCTGTGGAGATCCTCCGTATGCTGATATTCACCCGATGAAGGTCCTATTTTTGATTCCCAAGAACCCGCCTCCCACTCTCAATGGTAACTTCAGCAAACCTTTCAAACAATTTGTTGAATTGTGCTTGCGACGGGATCCAAAGGAGCGACCGTCTGCCAAGGAGTTGCTCGAACACCCGTTCATCAAACGGGCGAAGCGGACGACATACCTCACAGAACTTATCGAACGTGCGGAGCGCTGGCAAGCGACCCACCATGGTCAGGGAGATGATGAAGATGACTATGATGAGCCCTCAGCGCCTGTTGAGCTGAATCGCGAAGAACATGAGGATCTTTGGGACTTTGGCACTGTTCGCCCTGCTGGCCCTGCTGGTGGGCGATCGGCCATGGCCATGCCGCCATTACGTCCGATGCACGACTTGGCAACTAAATCTCGTTCTCAAGAAGCCGATGAGTGGGATTTGCAAGACGAGACGAAACAAGTACCTCAACTCCAGTCACTCCCAATTCGCTCGAACCCTGCAAACACCACCATCGAGCCCTCTCAAGCCAAAAAGCCCTTCCCTCCCCCTGTGCAACCCTCACCGTTAAAGCAGACAACAACACCGCCTTCCAACACTTCTTCGCGCCGAACTCATCCTAACAACCCAGCCATCTCTCACCAAGAGAATTCTCCCGCCCGAGGATACGCACAAGCAATGATGAATCTCGCTAGTGAGGCTCGGGCCAATGTGTCCCCTCAGCCCAGGTCCCCTGCGGTTGCGTCTAGCAACGCAACAATGGAGCAATCTCTAACTCCCAAGGAGCCTGGACCCGTCTCTTACCGTCCTCTCCCTGGTACCCATGGAATTCCAGCTAATCACCGCATGACGCCTTCTGGAAATTTCCAAAGGCAACCCGATCTCGCTTCCGCAAATGCAAGACCCTCCGGACTCAAGTCCAAGCTTGCCTCAAAATACGAAGAGCCTCTTGCTAAAAACACCCCCGTCAGCCCTCGTGTAAGCGAGCAGCCAAAACAACTTCCACAACCTCCGGCCAAAACCCCGGTCGAGAATGAGCGCGCCACCGCTTACGGCTCTGTTATTATTCCTGCTCTCCGTGCCGCCATGAACCGACGTGGTCGCGCTCTTTCTCGTCTCGACCCTGCCCGAAATCCCAACAATAGAACATCTTTCGAAGGAGAGCAACAGTGGGAGCAAAGTGTTCGCGTCCACCGACACATGGACAGCATTGTCGACGACATTTCTCGGGCCCTCACGAATCTTCATCGCTGGGACATGGAAGACCAGGTACAGATGGGCGGCGGTGTTGACGTTACGCTTGATGCTTTCCTGGAGGAAGTTCTAGTTCGTCTTCAACCTGGTTCTGCCCCGGATTCTACTTGATCTCTTTGCGTTCGGTTTCTACGGAAGAGATCGGTTGCACCTGTGGTGCTTCACCACCCCCCCCCCCTTCCCCCTTCCCGACATACATGATATTTCTGATCTCATGTGAATGATCCCACGAGTCCATCTATTCTTTATGTTCTGTGTTCCACGACTCGATCTATCCTCTATCATCGGCTTCCCGACTCAATCTATCTTGATGCTCAGCGTCTCATGACTGCATCTACTCTTTTATCCCCGGCTTCCTGACTCTATCCAATGTTATCCCCGGCATCTCATGACTTTATCTACTCTTTATCCCCGTCTTCATGAATGCTCTGTTCCGTGGCTGTCTAGTCTTTATCCTCGGCTTCCCACAAATGCATCTATGTTTTATCCCCGGCTTCATGAATGTTGATACGCATCCGACAATGATGTCAACCTTGTTCTTTACGATTTCTGTGTCCACTCCCATGATACACCTACCTGGTTCTCATGCACTAAAAAGATGGCTGGTACTTCTTGTCTTGAAGAAAATGTTGTTGACATTACTTTTGCGGATTACGATCTTCTTCTTTGCCATGTGTTTGTAAAATTCGTTCAATTATTTTTTTTTCATTTCAACCGCTTTTTACCTAGGAATTAGAGAATATGTCTAGGAAGTAGAATATGTCGCTCTACAACCTCTGGACTGATACTGACACGGATACTGAGAATCACACCAACAGTCGGTCCTAAAGCTTCTCTAGGACGTGTGTTATCTGAGTACCTCGATCGTTAGGTTCGTCCTCCCTTTCTCATTGAATTAAATCTCTTTTAAGCATCAAAGTATAAACATGGGTACAGTATCTGTCCCAATGTAGAATGTATAAGATAACTAGCATGCGCTGCTGGTACTGGCAGGACGGAAGGATCGTGCCTAGCATGACAGGATCGGCAAGTATAGATTGGGCCGAGAAACCCCTGAACACCTGCTTTGCACTCCGGATGCTGTAAGTTGGCGCGGGAGACTTCGCAAGAGGTGGAATTGACACCCTCTGCTTGTTCAATAGCGCGCGAACATAGTCTATTCGATCCATATCATTTGACGTAGTGGACAGAATTCAGTCAAGCTGCAGGATTCGAAACAAAAACCTCAGATCTGAAAATGATCTCATCCCGCAGGACGGAAAAGCCAATCAGTCTCAGGTGTCGGGATCAAGTAATTTGTGATATTGAACTCATTCGCATTTGAAGAAGTGTGTCCATTAACGCCAGATCCATTACCCGTAAGTCCATGAATAGACATCGGATTGGGTACAGACTCCGACATACCCAGGTGTGTAGCCGCAACGGGATCCGGAGCTCGAGCGGGCGGCACACGCGGCACATTGAAAAAACCGAATACATCGAGGTACTCTAGTTCATTTGGTGCGAGATTGCGGGGGGCAATAGCCGACGAAGCGGGGCGGGCGTCATTCCCATTGCCGCTCATTGATGAGGGTGATTCTCGTGGTTGGCGGGATATGAGGAAGTCGAGATCAAATGCACATCGGCGCATATCGGCTAGAATCTTGACTGTGGATGGAGTTGAGCGTTCACCATCTGTGGCTACTGATTGTTGGTATTCGCTGTATTCGTCGAGGACTCGTTGGAGGATGTTACTGTATCGCTCTGCGACTTTCCAGTGGTGGCCCATGTGCGAAAGTGTGTCGACGAAGAAGATAATGTCGGAGCTGACAGTGTGGGCGATGGTTGATCCGTGGACTAGTAGGAGTCGGGCTGAGACCCAGAGTGTAAAGGCGAATGGAGGTCCGAGCTTGTCAAGCATGTTGTTCTCGACCACGAAGCGGGTTACTGAAAGGATATTGTCAACTGCTAGCAAGCACCGTTGACTGGCGCTGTACGATGGGGTAAAGATCGGCGATCGGGTTGTGGGGTATGCAGCAGAGGAATGGAGACGAATGACAGCCCTAGAACAATAAAGTTAAAATCGGTATAGACAAATCGCGGTCGACACGAGACTTACGTTTGATAGGTAGCGTGAAGCTGCACCCAATCACTATGCAAAGTCCGGCTCTGTTTCGCCCCATTGAAAAGGCGAGATGAATTCTCATAGGCGTATTCTGCAGGGAGATTAAACTCCCATGTAGTCAGCTCACTGTCGAGCTTTCGGTAGGTGGATTGCCATTCTTCAACATCAGAAAGAGACCCAATATCCACTGGGCGTTTCAAAAACACGTGGACACGTGAAAGAATCCCCAAAATCTCGATGTACAACCCAAAAGATCCCACGGTATCCGCATGGCTAAGATAGTCTGCACGATCACCGGAGTAGTGAAATCTTCGCGTCTCGACAACTTGATTCTTAACAAAGAATTCGTCTTTGCAAGGAAGTTTTCGATCGATGTCTTTGTCGTCCAGAGCAAAGTTGAATGCAGTGGCAAGGGTTGAGTACCTATCCAACAGATAGACCATCCAGAACAGACGACGTCGACTCTCGTCCTCAATCCATGAATCGGGTTCGGACAAGGTGACGGCTCTGAGGGTATAGATAGAGGGGTAGACCGGAGCGATGAGAGATGACTTGGACTCAACTGCCAATCCCAGTTGAACAACGGATCGAGTGATCAGGGCTAGCAGTTTCCATCCAGGGGGTCCATTCGACGATCCAACCAGGTCCAGTGCCAGGATTACGAGAGCTTGGAGAGCCTTCACTGATGAATTTTCAAGGCCATATAACAGTACTTTCTGTTTTGAAGAATCATGATAGCGCTTTCGATTCTGTTCACTGAGTCGGCTGTCAGTTGAGAAGCGCAATGTGGTTGCAACAATGGCATAAAGAACCATGCGATCTGCCTCTTCCAACGGTGATGGGCCAAAGAAGGTATCCAATGTAGATCGACGATGAAGAATCGGACACCAGGAGTTGATGTGCTCAAAATAAAGGTCGACCAGTGCATAGAGTAGATCATATGGTGGAAGATCGAGGTCTGGATCTGCTAGCGATTGTTCTTGGTTTGCAAAAATGCTGACCGGTACGGACAAGGATGATTCGTTGCCTGTAAAATCATTATTGTGCGCACTCTGTGGTGGCAATGAGCCCATGCCCGACGTGCTCCCATTTTGTAGGCCGTTTGAGACCAAATTCTTCACCGAGGTATCCGAAGGACTGGTAATCGAGACATCTGCATGGCGGGAAGGCAATGTCATTGAAGAGGCGGGCTCGTTGAAATAAAGGGCCGCTCGGGGGCTAGGGCCGTGAACTCCAGATGGCTCAGACGGTGAGCTGTATGATATGGATCCGGCGTGGTGTGGCATCGAATGTTGGTTTTGCAAGATATGCATCTCGATCAGTCTGGCTTGCGATTGGATTACTTCTTCCAGTCGATCTATCTTCAAATTAGATTTCGAATCAATAACTTGAACAACATGTCCCTACCAAGTCGTTGCTCCAGCTCCTTGCCATACCCGGCCCTCAGGCCAGGCTTTTTCCGCTCTTTGTATTCACATAGTTGGCCGTTACGAGTACACCAGCCGCAGCTAGGTTGCACACGATCTACCAAGTCATACTCAGCTTTATTCCAGCCTTCCAACGGAGTGGTCACATACCGCACTTGACTTTCCTCTGCTTACAAAGTTCGCACCTGGAATCACCGTTAGCGCGAAACATTCTTCAACAATGCGCACTATGGCGTGCGCCAGTCAGGCTAGCGCAATCGGCTCGGGTACGTACGAGACCGTAAGAGGTCGTTTCCGTTTCAGGGCACGCGGGTTGCCGGAGCCATTGCCAGCAAGGTCATTGTCAGAGTCCTCCCCGGACGAGTACTCAGCCGGGCTCTGGTCTCTGTCCAGATCCCCAAGCCGCTGATTGGCAGGGGTGAAGTGTTGTGTGAGAGGCACAGGGTTCGGCATTTTGCTATAGCGAGGCTAACGTCCTATCGGGGATCGACCATGACGCACAGGCTAGATGCGACACACGGAATGGTATCCGCAAAGGGCCGGGCCGGTCTAGATATCGCGGCGATAGTCCGATGATCAAGGAATGGCCGAGGGAGAGATAGAGGAAAGAGAAGATTTGGGGTCGGGAGAAAAACCGGGGCACCCCGCGTTTCTCCACTTCTCGGCTGCCACATGCACCATGCTTTATGTAATAACTCAAATATCCTGGTATTATTACTGGGTATAATAGGAGCTCATTTGCTGGATTTTGATCAGCAGATCTATTCGATCTTCCTAGCTAAGAAGGCCGGGGTACGACCTTGGCAAAGTTTGCTAAGGCCCCGAGCTGTCGGCAAATTATTAGAGCGGTAATACATTCCTTGATGACTTGCAGAATGCCCCGGATATTTCTCTAAGATACAGCTGCAGAAATACGGAACATAATCACAGGAGAAAGCTGCATGAAATCATTTTTACAGCAGATGTGACTCCCGGTATGCACGTTGCCACAGTAGGTTTCGCTTCTCGGCTAAGCATTACCCCGAGCGCATTACCCCGATCCCCGAGGCGTCGTACCCTCTTAGAGGCTTTAGCTTTCACGGGCACTGTGGTTTATTCTAAGTCTAAACCATATCTTATGACCGAGATTCATCTCATTTAATACCACCAGGATACATTTGTTCTTAAGTACTTTTCAATTGGTTCGGAAGAATCAGGCATTGCGAGGAGCACTTGTGTTCCCTTGTAAATTTTTACCCCGATATACTATGAAACTCAATCTTAATCAGTCTTTCTGTGAGCTGAATTATATGAATTCTCATCTCCGGTTGGATTAAACAATTCTTAACTTTGATAAGGTTATACCCTTGGTAGTCACCCAGAAGCGATGAACCGTTAGAGATGACATAATCGGGATCGAGCCCCTCTGCCTTGATCCAACGTTAACTTCGCCCCCTGCCATAGTATAAGACAACATAGACTTAGCAATGCTTCTTTCACGATCCGAGCCCTGAAGTCACGTTGGCTTTTCATAAAACTCCAAGTCATCTGGCAATGCAACTTGGACTCGGACATGAAATCTCACGGTGCGTAAAGCCACACGAATCCCGCTCATAGCACTCTTTCTCATTCCGTGAAACAGACGCCGCATGTCTGACATGCCGCCAAAAATCACGAAAATGTGATCGCGCGCGGCCGATGTGCAAGCGATGCATCACCAAAGGGCTTCAATGTGGCGGATATCCCGACAAGTTTCGATTCTGCGGAATTGCTAGCCGAGGCAAATGGAAGAATCGAGATGCTCCCATCGACCAAGTATCATCGACTCAGTCCCAGGCCAGCAAGTCAGATTCTAGCACTCCGAATAGGACTCTCCCTCCATCACAGAGCCTCACTCCAAATGACAGACCAGAGATTGAACAAGTTCTTAGGTCAGCGGATGCAGCAACTTTACTTTCTCACTGTGAATCTCTCTTTCTGAATTTTGATATTCTTGCTAACACGAACACAGATGATCGTGTCATCTGCCCTCATCAGATAGCTCAGCCTGTCGATAGTAGTGAAAACCCGTATCGACTGTATGTTCTCCCGCTAGCATATGAGCAAATTGGTCTTTTATATGCTGTGCTCGCACTATCTGCATGCCATTTGGGCCATTTGAATTCCGAAAAACAACTTTACGAGGCGGTTGCGGTAGATTATCGGCTCAAGGCAATCACCGAGCTTAGCGTGGCCATCAGGAAAGTGTGCTCTGGAGATTTCAGTGATGATGACCGGGATGGTTTATTCGCTACCATTCAAATTCTTCTTCTACATGATGTAGGATGCTTTCTCCCCTCTTTGGTGCAACACTAATTATGATAGATCTGCGAGTCTGGAATATCATCTCATGGAGCTCACATTTCTGGTGCCATGTCTATCAGTTCTCAGTTAATGCTAGACCAGCATTTGTCCATTTCCGATGAAAGGACGGTTTTCTTCCTAGGAAACTTGGCATGGTAAGTCTGGGCGCTGTATACTCATGGACCAAATTGGCTTATTTCCGTTAGGCTGGACATCATTCGCGCCTTTTCTGCTCCTGGAAGACTTTGTTTCTCCCAGAAACTTCGCGAGAAATTATTATCATTGTGCAACCTACGATTCGAGTCAGTGAATGGCTGTCCCCGCGAACTAGTCTTGTTAGTCGGGGAGGTTCTTGAACGTGCTAAGGCTCGTTCGACCGGTAACCTAGAGATTGGGGAGTACAGTGAAAGTTTGCAAAGTCTGATTACAAAGTTATATACCTGGGATAGCTCTCGCTGCTTCTACCCCGATGACAATCCGCTTTGGCTATGCGTTACCGAGGCATATCGTCACACCTGCATTCTGCGAACTCGACGTCTTTTAAATGAGAACGAATCAGCTGCCGAGCCTTGCATACAAGAGTCAGTCACTGCAATCTTGGATTCGATCGCAAGCATCCCAGGGTCCAGCCCGTTAATTGAACTGCTGGTACTCCCCTTGTTTATGGCTGGAGCTGATTGCCTTTCTCCACATTCAAGACACTATGTCTTGTTACGACTGGGAGAAATCAAAGCCAGATCAGAGATGGGTATTTCTGCACCTCAGACACTCCTTGAAAAAGTATGGCATGCACGGGCACAGAAGCCAGCACATGATCGAAGCAATGTCCCGTGGATGCTTTTTGTGAGTTCAAGTGCCTGCATTTGCAGTTCGGTAGACTGACGTATTATTGTTTACAGACACACAGTTCTGAGAGCACGCACCAGGATGATTACCTGATTATTTAACGTCAACAGGTGATGCCTTCATTCACATAATCAAGGCCAGCCCCCGATAAATCGGCGAATGAAACAACAAATAAATAACCAATCAAAATAATATTAATTAATTGCCCAGCTGTTGTTCGAAAGAGGTCATCTAAAGCTGCAGGAGTGCATCTATCAAGCAGTTGGACTGCACTAGGCTCTAATCTGAGCAAATCAAACAGCCGTATCAGGTTTTTCATCCTGACAGACGCTTTCCGGCTTCTTACGAACATAAGTCCGTCTCACAAGATCATCCTCATGCTTACAAACCTCCCACTCCCCAATCCCATATTTCTCAGGAGCTCTTTTCACGCCTCGACCCCCACCTCCAATAATCAAATTGCCGGGCCGATATCTGGGATCCATTTGCATACGATGAATGGCACAAACATGGATCTGCGCATCATCGGGTATATCACGAACTTCACCACAAGGAAGTGGCCAACGAATCGGCTTCCATGATCCATCAGCTTGGAGGTCCATTCTTCGGAATGGCAGGTACTCCATTAGCCGCCAGGATAGCGTCGAGAGAAATGACACTCCTGCACCGTACGTGAGGCAATCGTGGACAATACCGTGATCCATGGTTTGGGTGAGAGTTTCTGTGAAAGCGTCTTCTCGACGCTGCGCACCGTGGGCGTTCGATTCATCGCCGCTCAAGGCCGCTGGATCTTTGAGTCCTGGGTATCCCTCTCCAGGCTCTTCATAACAGTTGAAGCGTTTAAGTTTCTCAGCATCAAACTCCAACCCAACAAGCTGTGCCTCTTTAACCATCCACACAAGAGGAATATGACTTAAAGGCCACTTGTCTTCAGGATTAAGCTTCCATCCACCCCCAACATCACCATGTTGACCCGGAAACCAAACTTCAGAGATATCCTGCTTATCATCCCCCTCGTTGCCAGGTATATGTAAACTCGGCACTCGCAGATGCGCTCTCGAGACAGCGCTCTTAAGCGAAATCATATCAGGCATTAAACCCCCATTCGCCGGTTCATGCACCAACCCTTCCGCACTGGCCCTCGCACTCCGCAAAGGCGAAGGAGCTCTGTACCGCTCTTCCCCACGACCACCCTCCTGGCGAGATCCCCTCCGATCATGTGGCGCGTGATTCCCGTTCCCATTCTGAGCAGCATCCAAAACAATCTCCGGGACACTCGCCTTAGCATGATCCATCAAGTGCCTCAATTTATGCCCAACCCCCGATCCAGGACTGGCCCTAGCCTCCGAAATCAGATCCTGCCTAAACTTCGCCCGCCGCTCATCAATACTGACGGCATGCCGAATAACCCTCGCAGTACTATGAGCCGTATAAGGAAACTTGTTTCTTTCCATCCACGCATTCTCAAACATAGGCACGGAATTAACCGTGTCAAACAACCCCATGAACCGTATCCGGCCAACAGGCCTACTGAACGTTTCCCGGAAAGCTTTCATAAAGTTAAAAAGCCGCTGCTTCTCTTCGTGATCATGGTCTGTAGAATCCTTGCGCTGTTGCCACTTCGCGAACGTCTTCCAGGCGAATCGAATCAATTCTTCGTTACCAGGTTGGAGGAGGCCGATGAAATCTAGCATCTCGGCTAAGAATCGTGCGGTGTATGACCCACGGCTGAAGCCGAAGAAATAGATATCATCGCCTGGGATGTAGTAGCGCATAAGGAACTTATAACCGCCCAGAACATGTTCGTCGAATGAGGAGCCCAGCGCCGCATCTTTGGCTTTTTTGTAAGCAGAATTTATGCGGGCTAGTCGGCTTTTGCTTCCTAGTGTGTGGGAGGTAATGTATGTTCCTATTCCGGGTTGGTAGTAGTGGTACTGGTGACTTTGGCTTCGATCTAGCATCTAGATATGGATAGGTAAATGTTAGAATTTGTTTGTCTTGCGGTGATGGAACAAAGAAAGAGGCACGAGCTTACGCGGTAGATCTTGACAAGATTCGTATCAGACGCATCTCCGGCGAACTTGTTACCCGTTCCATCAAAACATAGAACGAATTGTTTCACGGGCGGGTTTGGACCAAAAGGCTCCATTTTGTCGTGATCTATTCTTAATATACAATTCACAGATTCAAGTGCAATCCGTGGTTCATAATAAATAGTGTCGATTCGATTATTTAAGACATACGGGGGCGGGCTGAAGTAGGGGTTACTCAGACAAACTATAGGCACGAGCGCTGTCAAATCAAAGGCGGATATGAGAACACGCTTCGGGATCCGTAGTAATCCTTGGCCTGTTAGAACACCGCTTTGAACACTTATCTGCAAACCTCCTGTGGGTCATCTGCAGCCTCACGACGCTTTTCCTATTTCTTCTTGGTGCCGGAAGCTAATCTGTCGAATGAAGAATAGCGGAGCTTCCCGTGAACATGTTCATGAGGATGCGTGCTGATTTGTTGGTTGTGTTTGCAGATCAGTTACTCTGATTCGTGGATTGAAGTATGTTTAAGTTTGTGTCGAATCTATCATATCCTTTGGGAGAGATGCATTGTTTACATGTGATTCAAGCAAGACAATTCTAGCCGGTTCGGATTTGGTGTTCCAGTCATTCATATTTCATTTGGGGTATCCTAATTTTTTAGACATGATACTCGTCGCGGCATCAAGTACTATGTCGCGTAGCCGAATAGCAGTTGGGCTACAATACATCTCAACAAATTCACTCCTGTCCTTTCCTGCTCAATTCGATTTCACCGCTCCTGGTGTAAGATGCATGATCTCGGCAACTTCCTCATCGATGAGCGGGCCCTTATATTCCTTCCGAGCGCGGACGAGATACCAGATACCACTCAGAATTAGGACACCTGCGGTGACAACGATACTATAGTTCATAGTTGAATAATTGACTGGAGTCGACGGAGGCCACACGCTCCAGAAAACGACAAAGAGCATATATACGCAAGCATACGCGTTGTTTATAGTACCCAGAATTCCGGGGACTTTCCACGGGCCCCAGATCAGGGGGGCTTGAGCGATCTCAAACTCCATGGGGCGCTTAGCTTCAGTGTTGCGTTCGGGACTGCTGGAACTGGGCAAATCCTCGGGCTCTTTGGGCTGCACGAGGGCGGCGGATTTCTCCTTGGTAATGGCAGGGTCGCTAGTGGCTGCATCGGGGTGACTTCCGTCAAGCATGGTACCGTGGGGAAGGACATTTCCTTTGATCCGGTGGTAGAGGAGGAACGCGCTGGGGAGGAAATAGGTACAGTAGAAACCGGTGACGGTTAAGGAGATGACGTCGTTGAAGGCGGTTGTGGATCCGATGTAGATGAGGGTCAGGGCACAGGCCAATCCGCAGACTACGGAAACAGATACGAGAGGTACTTGGGTTCGCTTGTTCACCTTCTTCAGGTAATGGGAGAAGGGGAATCCATGGTCACGGGCAAAGGACCAGGTCATACGAGATGCGGTGGCGGTGATGCCGATAGAGCATGCCATCGTTAGTACCATGATGAGCGCAGTCATGACCGACGCTCCTGCGTAGGAGTTCGTGCTGTTGTAGAAGATTTGGATGAAGGGGAAGCCTGTTGCTGAGTTCAGGACTGACGTGACGTCGCCCAGGCAGAACAAAATCGTGAGCATCATCGAGAACCCGAGGAGACTGTTTAGCGTCATTCCGGTGATAATCGCCTTAGGAATCACGGTCGCGGCGTTGGCGACTTCTTCAGCCATGTGAACACTAGCGTCAGCACCGACAAAGGTCGCAATATTTCCGATAAAGCCCACGCAATATGAGATGCCTTGTGTAGGCCAGCCGCCTTCGTTCAGTGATGTGTGGAAGACAAAATGGGCCGATTTCTTAGGTGACATCGCGAGCAAAGTCGCCGTGATACCAATGAAACCCGCCAAATGTAAGATGAGAATAACAATCTCAAATCGGGGCAGGACGTTTGGGATCACAACATTGATGAAGAATGTCCCGGCCACGCTAGCCCACGCCAACAGCGTGTTTTGCCATCGCTGCTGGACAAATTCCGGGTTATTCAAGGTGACTAAACCCTCAATCATAGTACCCAAAAAGATGGTCTCAGTTGCAACCGTCGCAATCCAGGCCAAAGAAGTCAACCATCCAATCAGATAGGAGCAAATTTTCTTCCATCGCATTGGGGCCAGCATATAAACCCAATAATACTGGCCACCCGCAATGGGCGCCATGGAAGCCAACTCGGCAATGACAGTGTAGGTGGACAAGGTGGATAAACAGGCGATAATATAGCCATAAAAGGCACCAGCAGAGCCACCATTTTCATACGATTCATAGAACAGCGTAAGAACAGTTTCCCAGGTAATCAATTCGGCCATAGCAAAGCCAATGATGGAATAGAAGCCGAATCGTCGCTTCAGCACCTGCTTTTTGCCCAATCGGGCCAAAGCCTGATCATCGGCCAACTCGGGACGAACCTCGGTACTCATTTTGTTTTTCGGCGTCCGGGCGGAGTACGGTACGTGCACTTGGTGGGGGAAGTGGAGATGAAAGGGATCGCTTATGCACGCATGATATCCAGGATAGTAAGGCTGAATTACGCAAGGTTGCACGAATCTTGAGCACGGGATCAGAGACTGCAGGGATGAAAGGAGAGGAAAAGCTGGGAATTTAAAGACTTACCTCGGCCATCACTTCGCTACTGTTTTCTCCACTCCATCACCAATGCGGTTAGCGCTATCCGCGGGGGAAACATCCACACAACGGTTTGTGGAGGTGGAACAGATATCGTTGGTGTATCTTGCATCAGAAAGCTCCTTTAGAGGTAGTTTAATCCTGACAAGATATCTAATCGATCGCAGGGGTCGAGGATTCCCAATAATGGGGACTTGCATTCCCATTCAGGGAAGGATGGGATCTCGGATTAACCTTCCAGCGTGATTTCGGCTTTCTCCGGTATTTACACTTTGCCCAGAACGGGCTACCAGTCCTGTGCTTCGCGGTTGCCTTGATCGTTCTTCGCCAAGAAAACTCTCCTTTTCGCCTTCAACATGCTGAAACCTGTCTGAAATCTCCATCGACTTTCTGTGTAATACGATCATTCTACCTGGACCATCTGAGCAGTTCGAAATCCTACGTCCCTGGCCCTTTTTTTCGATGATAGGGGGAACGCCCGACCAGTGGTATCGGACAATATTCTCGACCAGTACTACTGTAGACTGCAGGTGCTTACTGTACACGGCGGCAGATAAAAAGCTTTCATCGGATTGGCAGCGCGATGCTTATGTGTCGCCAATTGTGGTGTGTCCGATTGGCCAAGGTCGGCCTTGATCTTATAGGTCCTGCAAAAGAGGCCCAAGAGCCCAGTGGAGAACAGCTGAACCTGTGGCAAGAAGGCTGTACAGGAGGAGTTGGTACGGATCTTCCTCGTGGCAATGAAAATGCGGGGGATGTTCCCGTCCCACATCTCAGCCAATCCACGATCGCTTGATAGATTATCCATCGGGTCATGCGACACGCTAATTATGCTAGCCGGAATAAGTAATTTATTCATTTGGGTTCAGGAAAGAGCTACTCTAGGCGTTTTATGTTTCCGTGATGGTAATTTAAAGTTATTACGCAGATCAGTCTCAGATCTGACTGTGCATGCCTTTGTTTCCCAAAGCGTACCTTTGCTTATTGTCTCAAGATGCGAGCACTATGAGTCGAGTCCAAACACTAAAGGGTAAAAAGTCATATTCGTGTCAGTATCTTGCAATTCGTAGTTTCATGGAGGAACTGGTTTCGGATTGTCTTGACTCGTGTCATTGTATCCATTGTGCTATCTTGTATGCTATTGTCATATTCTTAAGTCTTTGACCCACTCAATCTATTCTATGCCATTGTCAACTTCAAGTACAAAGAACTCATTCTTTGAATTTTAAAGCCTTGAATCCGTCTTTGTTCCCTTGTAGACATCAAAGACATACTCCATACATCTACATCCTGCTCCTCGTAGCCTACAGATATAAAAGACCCTAGATCCGTATCTGGGTATCCAGATTCAATCATCATTTCAATATCTGAATATTTTAACAATGAAAAATTGTAGACATCATCAAAGTATCCTCGAATGATCAACCAATCTTTCGATACGACAAGCCAGAGCCTCATTTCCACGGCCGAGACCAATTCGCCTCAATTGGCTAACGAGTACGGCCCGGCGGAAGCAGAAGGACTTAAATGGCAACAGTGGCTCGATAACCCAAACGACAGTTCGTGCCCAGTCCTCCCCATCCGCCTATCGATCCGAATGCTATCCCTCAATTACGGTTGGTGCGTTTTTGACGGAGACCACCCCCCAGACGCCCAAACAGCTTCTCGCCACTACCCACCCGGAAACCTCGGATACGTCCTCAAGTGGTCCAATTTATCGCCTGAACGTGAGTACACCAGAGTAATTCTCGGGCAACAACGCCAGTCCTCAGGAGGCACAACGGAAAATGAGTACCTATTACAAACAGGACCAGGGGTGATCTTCGCACTAGAAAGCAAACGCACCAACGGACCTCATTGGTCTGATATCGCCCTTGCTGCATACCGTTTTTACGAGGCTGAGGACCTCCGGTTTGTATTCCGGGTCAATGTGATTAATCCGCTGACCACAGCCATTGTTGACGAGGTATACTTTAGGAACAGCCGACGGTGGCCCGATCGGCGTCGCTCGTATTGGATTCATGGTACACCGGAGTACCAGGCAATTTTGTCCACACCCAACGCTAGGGGTGTTGCAGCTCTTATTCTGGGGGGATACGAGCGAGGGACTCGATGGATACCTGTCATCGTGACCTGGGCTGACACGACTCACGCCCGGGCGTATCTCCAGATGCTTTTTGTGATTTGTGCTCGAATGGAATGATCGGGGTTACATTCTCTGTCATTTCAGGGATAGCCGAGAGTTAAGCTTTGGATAAACAAGCTTGGTTTCTTGGGACTGATTCCTTCTAGAAGGATTTCAGGGGCTTGGAAGCACAACATCTCAGCTGCATAGATCTCCCAGAACTCATGATAAAACTATTTGATAATGTTAATTCGAATTGATTTCAATCGTTAATCTTGTATTTCATCCTTATCGGCTTTATTTACCATAATGAACATATTTTAAGATACCGGGTGACCTAGTTCGAAGCCTTGTTTTAAACTTCTCGGGTGAGAATCAGACATCATTGGTCCGATAAGCACTCCACGTAATTTATCATGCATGTCAAAAGCTAAGCCTTGTTAAGCCTTGGTTTACCCCATGGCTTCATATCTTGTATTATACTGGCTTATCAAGTCGCCATCTATGCCGCATTCTGCGTGGCGGGATTTCCAGGTCTAGACGGCCCCTCCTTATCTGTGGACACGGTACAACCTCAACTCCACTGGGCTTACGCTTATCGCCACGAATTCTACTCCAACATTCGAAACAATGTGAGTGATTTATTTGGCGTTTGTTTTGGGGCCTTTTTCGTGCACAGTTTGTTACACAATCGAAATCTTGCCTGGTTGAACCTGCCCACAGCCTACGTGCAGATAGCGGGCGTAAAAACTTAGACCTCAAGGCGTATTCCAAGCGATGCCTCCTCGCCACATGAAGCAGGGATCGTAATTAAATTGTCCGGTTATAATCGGGACGCTGCAATTCGTGTAGTGATAAGCCCCAAGCAACATCGGACCAAGCCCCTAATTGGTCCCCCCAGTGCCCCAAAACGGATGCTTGCTCGCTCAAAGAGTCTTATCTCCCAAGTTCAGATGGTCTGATCGCAGCGAGCATCGCGTGGCCCGCAGAGGTATTTTTCGAGAACTTAGCTCCAAAATATGGGGTGCTAGGTTACCTCGTGGCTGATCGGACTGATCTGGCGTATCCTATATAAAGTCAATTGTCCCCCCAGCTGCAGTGCAGCCCCTTTTTTTTCTAATTCCAACACGGGTTCGGTGCTCATCCCGGCTTTACAGAATGACTGCCTCGGACACAGATATTGAGAAAAAGGTGTCGCCGGCTGTTCAGCCGGCAGACACTTCTGATGCTGCGCCTCCGGCCTATGGGGATCCCACGCCTGTTGAGGATATTGAGGCCGGAACCTTGAAGCGAAATCTGAAGGGCCGTCATATGCAGATGATTGCTATTGGTATGGATATGGATCGGGTTGTTGCTGGTGACGTTTTTTGTGGCTAATATGTTCTACAGGTGGTGCCATTGGTGCTGGTTTGTTCGTCAGTACGGGATCGGCTCTGCGAGCCGGAGGTCCTGGTGCTCTGGTAAGCGGTCCAATGGAAATAAAAATAAAACGTTCCTAACTTTCTCCAGCTTCTTGGTTATCTGATCGTTGGATTCATGTTGTTGTTGACCGTTCAAGCGCTGGGAGAATTGGCTGTCCTCTATCCACAAAACGGAGCCTTCTTCACCTACTGTGTTCGATTCATTAGTCCTTCTTGGTAAGTTTCTTCATGGGTCAACACCATCTACTCGACTAACTTTACGTTTGGATTAGGGGTTTCGCTGTCGGCTGGGACTACGCACTTAACTGGCTTGTCATTCTACCCTTCGAAATTACCGCGGCTGGTATGACTATTGAGTATTGGCGAGCCGACTTGAACATTGGTATCTGGATTGCGGTATTTTTGATCGTCCTATCTGCGATCCAGCTCTTTGGTGTTCGGGGCTACGGAGAAGGTAAGATTATATAACTCGCTTTGAAACTCCAATTCTAAGTGATTACAGTTGAATTCATCCTCGGTGTCATCAAAGTCACCGCCGTCATCGGTTTCATCATCCTCGGTATCGTGATCGACTGTGGTGGTGCACCAAAGGGTGGATACATTGGAGCGCACTACTGGCACGACCCGGGTGCTTTCACCACCTTCTACGGCTTCTGCTCCGTCTTCACAACCGCCGCTTTTGCCTTCAGTGGTACCGAGCTGACCGGTCTTGCTGCTGCCGAGGCCGCCAACCCTGCCAAGTCCGTTCCCAAGGCCTGCAAGCAAGTCTTCTGGCGTATCATGATCTTCTACGTTGTCGGAACCTTCATCGTCGGTCTGATCGTCCCCTACAATGCGTCCTACCTCCTCGGTGCCTCTGGTTCCAACACCAAGGCTTCTCCCTTCGTCGTCTCCATCCAGAACGCCGGTATCTCTGGTCTCCCCTCGGTCATGAACGCCGTCATCACTATCTCGGTTATCAGTGTCGCCAACTCCGCCACATACGGATCTAGTCGTACCATCCAGGCCCTTGCTGGCCGTGGCATGGCACCCAAGTGGATGGCATACATTGACAAGAAGGGTCGTCCTATCTGGTGTATTCTCTTGCAGATTGCATTCGGCTTCCTCGCTTTCATCAACGAGGCTTCTAGCACCGGTGACGTGATCTTCGACTGGCTCTTGGCTTTGTCCGGTATCTCAAACTTCTTCGTCTGGGGTAGTATCTGCTTGGCACACATCCAGTTCCGCAAGGCCTGGAGCCACAACGGTCGCGAGGTGAGCGACCTTGCTTACGCCGCTCCCTTCGGTGTCATCGGTAGCTGGATCGGCCTGAGTCTTAACATCCTCTGCCTGGTTGCTGAGTTCTATGTCTCGGTATACCCCATGAATGCCGAGGACTTCTTCATGAACTACCTCGCTGCTCCGATTGCCATCCTGCTGTTCATCATCTGGCAGGTGTACACCTACTTCAACAAGGATCCTTCGCTTGACCGTGGAGGCTGGTTCATCAAGGTCGAGGACATGGATGTCTTAAGTGGCATACGTGATGGCATCTTGGATATCGATCTGCCACCCAAGGTTGAGTACCCTACTTGGGGTGCATGGCTCAAGGCGGCCCCTATGAGAGTCTTCCGCTCTTTGATCTAGTTCTGAGCTCGAGATATGAAGACATGATTTGTGGAGGAATAGTTGTACATTGTCGGCTGTGTTAAATATAATGGTTCACATATAGCTTTTGCTTACGCCAAATTACTGGATGACTCGTTTCAATACAAAATGGTCAAATTTTCAGAATGTTAAAAGCCTTCCGGGTCGTGAGTGATATACGTAGAAACAATTAAGGCGTAGAGACATCGTAGTCCATCAGGACTCAAGTAGGCAAGGAGTCTAATTAAGTACAATGGAAAAAAAATTGTAAAAAAAGAAAGAAAAAGAGCTGAGGTAACCAGTTTTCGAGCTTCCAGCCTTGTGCTGCTAGGAAAGTTGGGAAACCTGGGAAAATACCTCTAAATGGCCTTCAAAATACCTCCTTCGCGGCGCATCTCCGTTTCTCCTCCTCCATTCCCAATCACTTTACACCCTCATAAAGTTGATCAAATTTCTTTGAAAACAAAGTTTTCAGAAAACATGAATCATACCCTCCATGGAATTCATAGATAAATAGTAGTTGCATGTCTTCAACAAATATCTAGTATACTTCGGAAAGGACGGTAGTTGACATTACTAGTCAACTTTGTTGAATACAATTTGAAGCGAACTAGTGTTATTAAAGGGCACACTAACTTATATCGGGGATAGTAGCGGTTGTTTCAGCTAGATCGTGATTGGTTGTTGTTCCTGCTCAAATGCTTATATGCAAATCAGATCGTGATTTCTATGATTTGTGATTTACATGTTATATCCAAAGGCTGCCTTCCAAAACGAGAAATAACCCCAAAACCGTCCTCACATTACAAAGCCAACAATTCTAAACAAATATAAAGACAACCACGCGATCCTATATACCACTGATCTACTCGAAATCCGATATCAATTAGGCAGGGAGTCACGTACCCATTTCCGTGAAACCAATCATGATCACGTCAGCGGTGTCTGCCAATCACGATCGGGATCTAGTTTCCGATCCCCGTGGGGGTAATACAGAACATAAAAGTCACGATATCCCACCAACTTCATCACTCGAAGAATAATAACCGGAAACTCTTACCTATACCCATACCAATACTCCTCATATCATGATTCAAGGAATCGCCCACGTCAACCTCACGGTGCACCCTGGCACGCTAGATGATGCACTGGAGTTCTATAGCAAGACCCTCGGACTAACTCCGGCGCCAGTCCCGGAGCTTCAGAAGGGGACTATTATATGGTATTTGCTGACCTCTGGCGACTAACGCGGTTCTCTGTGCTGATGGTCGTGTAGGTTCAATATCGGAACAAGCGGACAGCAGATCCATGTTACTATGGGCCCGACGGATCCTGAGCACACGCGGCATCCGTGTTTTAAGCTTGCTACCCCTGAGGAGCTTGAGGATTTGAAGAAGAATATTCATGATCACTTTGTCCGGGGTGGTCCGGCGGCGCCGATGGCGGCTGATAAGCCTGGGACTTTGGACTCGGGTTTGTTAAATCCATTTTTTTCTATATTGCGTAGGCTAATATTGGTTTCTCAGGTACTCAAGGGAAGGAATATCCTAAGCGGTTCTTTGCCCGTGATTATGCCGGTAATTTGCTTGAGTTTACGCTATAGGGTCTTAGCGGACTTGCTTATGCTGTTATGCCCAGAATACGTGTATTGCTTATAAGCCAATTTAATATATCTTGCTTCATTTATATTATACTATTAGCCCCACGTCAATCAGGTGTTCATCATTAATTTGAGGCCGGGGGTACTTATCCGGCTCCGCAATTAGCTTGCGGGGATGCGGGGTAAGGAACTCACTCACAATCAGGTGGTCACAGCCCGTGGACGCCGATTGAAATATTCAATGACTTCTGTGTGCTTTAAAGACGTCTCAATCATTGAAGTAGTTAATGGTTTTGGAAACATCGAGCTGGGTGGAGGTACACTCAAACGTTCATAAAGGACAAACGGCCCCACTTTTGGCATGACGCGCTGCTAGACAAAGAATAAAGCTGAGGACCTTGGAGATCCCGATCTATAAAATAATTATAGCTTCAGAAACAATAGTTCTTCATGTATTTCAATCCTTCATCTCTCAAAAATCTCCCGGTTTCAGTATCTTCTCACAAGCTCTTCAAGTCATGGCCAACCTCGGTCCGGACTGCTCCACCTTTCCCCTCATCGTCACAACCGTCCCAAAGGAACTACGCAGCAATAACGGCTGATTCACAGTGCACATCCGAGGTAGGTGCACGCATGCAAAGGCATGCAAGTGTGGTCCCTAAACTTCGGCCCCACGATTAACGTCACTAGACTGTCTCTCCTCTTCTCTTAGCGGAGGAGAATCAAATAAAGTTCGGCCTGTCTGCCGTAAGGTAACTCCTCATCTCACCCCAATTAACTCCTCACCCTCTGATAAATTCCTACTCCAATTCTCAGCATTTATCACATCACATCATGGCTACGCCCGAGATCCCCCAGAAGCAAAAGGCAGTCATCTATGACCAGCCCGGAACCGTGTCGACCAAGGTCGTGGAGATCGACGTGCCCCAGCCTGGCGCTGGCGAAGTCCTTATCAATCTGTTCGTTAAATTATCTGCCTGACTCTGGACAGCACTAATCTGCGGGGTAGGACTCATTCCGGCGTCTGCCACTCGGACCTTGGAGTAATGACAAACACCGTATGACTTCCATCCCGTTACACTAATGTCTTAATTCTGACAAAATGATTCAGTGGGCCTTACTCCCAGCCCCAACCCAACCAGGCCAAGTCGGCGGCCATGAAGGCGTAGGTAAAATCGTCAAACTAGGCCCAGGCACCGAATCTAGCGGCCTAAAGATCGGAGACCGGGTCGGTATCAAATGGGTCGCAAGTGCATGCGGAAACTGCCGTAAGCACTAGTCCTCTCTCAACCAATCCTCAATTATACTAACCGCAATCCATCCAGTCCCCTGCCAAGCAGGCTCGGACGGTCTATGCTTCAATAATAAAGTGTCAGGCTACTACACCCCAGGCACATTCCAACAATACGCCTTGGGTCCCGCAAACTACGTAACACCGATCCCAGAATCCCTCCCCTCAGCCGAAGCAGCCCCAATGCTCTGCGCCGGTGTAACAGTCTACTCAGCCCTCAAACGCAGCAACGCCCGCCCAGGCCAATGGGTCGTGATCTCCGGCGCAGGAGGCGGCCTCGGTCACCTAGCAGTGCAACTAGCAAGCAAAGGAATGGGACTCCGCGTAATCGGCATCGACCACGGCAGTAAAGAGGAGCTTGTGATTGAATCTGGCGCGGAACATTTCGTCGATATCACGCAGTTCCCTAAAGATGATAATGGCGCTGCTTTGAAGAAGCATGTTAAGGGTCTTACGGATGGATTGGGGGCTCATGCGGCGGTTGTTTGTACGGCTGCTAATGCGGCCTATGCGCAGGCTTTGCCTTTGTTGAGGTTTAATGGAACGCTTGTTTGTGTGGGTATCCCGGAGCATGAGCCGCAGGCTATTGCGACGGCTTTGCCTTATACTTTTATTAATACGCAGACTACTGTTACGGGGAGTGCTGTTGGGAGTCGGAAAGAGGCTGTTGAGGTTTTGGAGTTTGCGGCTAGGGGGGTTTTGAAGGTTCATCATCGGATTGAGAAGATGGAGGGTTTGACTGATGTTTTTACGGAGATGAAGGAGGGAAAGTTGAAGGGTCGGGTTGTGTTGGATTTGTCCTAGGCTGGACTTAACAGGAACTTACATCTATGTTATTTTCTCATCAATATTGAATATGAACAATTTTTTGGCTGATCTTGATTCTAGTCTACTTAGTTTTCTACAAGCTGGTTTTTTGTGTATTAAAAGTAAAAAAATTTGATTGTATGATGTTCTTGGTGAGGAAGACCAAAAAAATTGACCGACGCAGGGGTCGAACCTGCAATCTCTTGATTCGTAGTCAAGCGCCTTGCCATTGGGCCAGCCGGCCTTGTTGAAGTGAGTTCTCTAAGGTGCTACATGAACCTACGGCATCTCTAGGTGTTATTATCATGCAAAATCAATCTTGTCGCACGATCGGAAATTGATCCCAAAATGCAAAACGCCTCGATCCTACCTCAATGTTATGAAATTCTTATAGAACGTGATCTAAATACCTCTATTTTTCACACAGCTTTAATCGTAGGGTCACATCATGATCGCTCCCATTTATTACTGGGTTTCTACGGGTCTGACCTCCGGGTGGTCCGAAATATATATTGACGGTACCAATGTATACTACCTGGACTGTGCAACATTCAGACCTCAACCTTCAAGGAGCTATCTAGTCTATGCCACCAGAGCACACAGACACCGCTATAAATGATTGACTGACTGAAAAGACCATTCAATAATAATTCTCCAGAGCACCCAATATCCATTATTAGCCATCGAAGTGTAGGAAGTCTAGAGTTACGAAGTTCCAATGCATATGGCCCCCGGGGCCAACAGCCGCGAGCAAAGAACCCGCCACACATGATAAGCCGCTATTAACAGCGGGTCACTCCACGATGTAGCTCTTGTTTTGATGACCCTGGAATTAGCGAATAATCTTTATTTTAACTACGTGGGCATAGTATGCAATGTGCAGAGCAATTGGCTCCGGAACTAACATGCGAACGTGGCTGATACATAGCAACAATGCAGTTCCACTTACCTTAGATCCGATGCATGCGAAATCGGAAACCCTATATGAGCATATAGTGAATAACATAAATACATCCATGGATCTAAAGATATACATGCCCATCTAGATATGAACATTTCCCGCATCCCGTCAAACCTATCCAACCCATCCGAATTGTAACAAAATTCCACATAACCTCGGTGCAATAAACTCGGTGCACACCGCAAACAAAATATACCCGACCCGACCCGCGGATTCCCTGCAGAAAATCATGAAGAAGCATCAAATCCCCACCGACTCCATTTCCGGACCTAACTAAACGCACGGGCCTATAATATCCAAGCTCGCCTTGACTCCACTAACTATTCGCGATATTTCAAACATTGAAACAAGCTGACCATTAATTTGAAAATATTAAACACTGTGGGACCGGGAGATGATAAGGATCTACAGAGAAGATTCCAAATACAATTCCCAACACAATCCGTACTGAGATATGATAGACATATCCGAAGAGACCCGACGTGGCTTTCCATAAAGTATAACAAGCGAAAGTGGACCGAAGCTACGGCACATTTCCGCAATTCCACGTGTGCTGTTCTCCGCAAGTACGAAGTATCCGACACAAATATGCTATGTAGGCCAAGCAGTACGTAAAATATATGCGAAAAGGGGCTTTTCGCCTATACCTAATCCTGTAGCACAACTCTCCACCGAGGAATCCCCACAATTGCAACAAAGTAAAAATTCTAGCTTTGGGAGATTGGTTTTCCGCGCGATTGTTAAGGATGCACCACCTCACTAATCACCCACAGCTAAGTACTATAAACGATAGAAAATAGTGTTAATTAGGACAGAAATTAATAGAAGTCAGGATGAAGGACCAAGCAAGTACAGATTTCAAATCAGGGCTCTGAGATCCGCCAGAACCCAAGTGGGTCACCCATCTCCGGGTCCATGGAACTAGTAGTCGAATCGGGCGAATTCCACCGTCTCTGTTTTCCAAGTGTCACGTCCCGTGAAATTTCGGACCGTGGACGCGGGGACCCAAAGCCGCAGTGCTGGGTTAGTATGACGACATGATGAGATCGTAGCTAGTTCCGGCAGATGAAAATGTTCCATGGGTAGTTTCGGTTGTTAGGAAGGTACGAGATTTTGGGTTTGGTATGATTTCATTTAGTGGCTGAGAGTATGCGATCAGTAGTGTACGATGTCATGGCAATATGACTGTTGCTTTAGGCAAGTACCATGTTGAATGCTTTGAAGCATGGTAGATTGTATATGGTAGAGAAATGCGAAATGATAGTATGTAGGATCATTAGATTTTCTCTCTTCGCTGGGGCAGATCAAATGCAGGGGTATTGGAATGAATGAACGAGATAGCCGGCCCAAACCAACGATAGACAAGAAAATAGGCAAAGACGTGACAATGCAAATCCAGGAATATAATGCAAGTACAACCAGGACAAATCATCGACTTCGTTTAGAGAAACCTCCTGAATTTCCAGCTGCAGGTCGTTTCTGGCCTGAGCCTGAAATCCCACCAGACTCAACCAAGCGGACCAACGCACCGAGTCGAATAAGATAGGCCTTCGGCGCCCGATTCACCTCCATTTTACTAAGGGTATTGCGAAGCGCATCGACCTTCGACCCCAAAGACGAAAGATTCAGATCCTCAAGCGCGCTAATCAGGAATAGCTCGTCATCAGCTTTTAATTCCACGTCGTCGGAACCAAAAAGCAAATGGTGCAGATTGCGCTGATCCTCATCTTCGCCGTGGAAAGATGTGCGACCCCAGTCGTTCCCAGCGAGACAATCCTTATTGCGCGCAGCGATGTTTTCGAGGATCAGGACGAGCGCGTCGGCAGCACCATCCGACCCATGAGGAGACCGAATAGCAATGTTGGATCGAATACGCGAAACCGCGCGTTGAAGTTGGTGAACTACCTCCTCGACCTCCACACTACCCCCAAGACCACTGGGATCTGCAGGTCGTTCGCCCGTCGCACAGTACCGATCAAAATCAGACAGGAGTCTGCGAATCTGATCCTGGAGTTTCTGGAAGTAGATGGCTGCACACGCGCCGGAGGGCATTGCCTTGCATATACTGCTGAAGACGCTGTCATCGTGCACAGCTAGTCGGAAAATGGTAGCTTCGAGATCACCCTGGACGACACAAGATTCAGCAGTGTATTTTACTGTGGGCTCCTTTTCCTGCAAATCTTGGCGGAAGTCTTCCGGGAGGATTTTCGTGTTGAAAGCGCTGAGCACGTCCCGAATTTTTTCTGC
Organism: Penicillium sp. S1602; assembly: GCA_023626355.1. Taxonomy (NCBI): domain Eukaryota; kingdom Fungi; phylum Ascomycota; class Eurotiomycetes; order Eurotiales; family Aspergillaceae; genus Penicillium; species Penicillium sp. S1602. The sequence continues at coordinate 1,546,771 of JAMAGW010000004.1, forward strand.
TCGGGTCATTCCGTGATAATGGCCGTTACCTTCGTCTCGGAGACATTGCCATTGTAGACGGTCTGCTACTGTTTCCAGTCTGACGCTAGCGAGGAGTTCCTCGGCGCGGGGACGCACTTGAGGGCGACCGTCGCTGGAGAGAGTCGCCCGGGCTGTAGAGGGTGTAGGATGGAAATAGGCATGAAGCTGGTCAAGAACCCACTACCCGTACTTGTTAGCGTGCCTTCCGCAGAGTAGAAAGCAGCTCCTGGAAGAATGAAGAGACTTACGAAAATGTGTTGACAGGCTGCTTGTGGCCGCGATTGGAAAGTAGAGCAGGTGCACGTAGTTGAATCGGATCCAACGTGGACTTGCGGTCGATCCAGTAGCTGGAAATCATAGCCAGAGTCTGAGGCCCGGCAGTTGACAACCTCGAACTGTGATCTTAAGCCCACTGACGCATTGGCTCCGGTCTCGTCATCTAGATTCTTCATGTCATAGGTGATTCCCGAGAGCGCGAGGATGGTCTTCCCAGCAGGCTCATCGTCACTGCTCTCCTCCTCTTCGCTATCGACCTCGCTCTCCTCGACAGAGCTGTCCTCGCGCTCACTTTCATCGGAAGGGTCCGGCCGCCCGCGAGTTGAGGACCGAGTCTCAGGCATGTTGTGACCGATTGACAGTCTGTGAAACTGTCTAGTCGGGGCAGACATGGTCCGAAAAAAGGGGGGCGAGGATGATCAAATACGAGGGGCGAAGAAGAGTCCAAGTTGTGTGTACGGAACTCCCTGATGGCAAAGGTAGATTCACAGAGTTCTTCCGACCCATGGACGGGAGCGGGTACATTGAACCATGGAACGGATCTCCTGGCGCCCGCTTTAAATAATTAGGCCATAGAAGATGGAAAAGCGGCTCACAAAAACCCATGATCATGGTTCCTCCCCATCTATGCTCTGCGTCCCACACTGTGCCAATTTGGCGCATGATAGACTGGGGTGTTCGAACTATGATCTCCGGGGCGCAAAAACAAAGAGTTGGGCGGATCCGAGGGTCATCCAGTTAAAAAAAAGGAGTCAGAAATTGAAAATTAAATTTCCAGATCTGACCCATGAGCGTAGAGAACTAGAACCATTTTCCCAACAGCGCTTAAACAAAGGGTCTAGGTGCGGCGGGAAAAAAAGGAAAATTCGGGGGAAAATGGAGGGTAAGGCGCAGTTGAAGGGATGATGTCTTAACAAGGCTTAAACGTTGGATTATGCCTCGCACTGAGATATTGATCATCATTGCGCACAGACTCGCCACTAATGAAATTGAAATGATCTGGGGTCTCGGTGCTTTCTCCGGCATGAACTGCCCCGAGGCTAAGACAAGCACACGATGCCGGGAGTAATCTGTATATCGAACACATCACACTCAGATCACCACATGTCAAGTTGGTTTTTGACAACGGGATAGATCAATTGTAGTTGTTTATCCCAGTAACAAGACTGGTCCTACATGCCAGCGGTGGTGGCAAGTTGCATGCTCCGATGGCGTCCACGTTGGCGAATTGGCTCGGCTCCCGGCCGGCAAAGAAAGAAATGGACCAGTAGGCTCGGGTAGAAAGCCAGAGATTGGCTTTACTGTAGACTAAGAACAGGAAATGTGGACTTCCTACAGCAATGTCTTGGCTGGCGATCTCTCGACTGCGGCGTAGCCTTGCGATCGTGGACCGATCCCAGTGGGGACGAAATCTCGACTTTTCCATTTGACCCGCCGGGCGTTTCTTCCTGTTGGGCCACTGAATCACCTAGCATTCTTCTTCGAGGTCCCAACACCAAGGGAAAATATTTGCTGGCATGTCATCATTTGCCTGCATATCCATGTGTCATGACAGGCCCTCGCGATTATCCCTGGGGAATGAATCAAGGGACCCTGGATCAATGACCTGTGCAGTTTGACTCAAGCTCTTTCCTTTCCGAGATAAGCAAATGCTCACGGCGTACTCCGTAGAAGCGATCTCAAGCCTCACAGACACGGCAGTGCCATGCAGAGGATCAGACGCTATGGTGGCCTCATAGCCAGTCCTCAGTTGCCCGATTCAAAGAGTTGGTGATTCGGATGACCACCGTGCATAAGCTCAACGATCGCGATAGTGCCGGCTAGAAGAGGGGAAGCAGCGCGCGGACTGTGCACTGTTGTACCGTTAATCCTTTATGATTAGTCTTATTGATTAGCGCAGGGGCACAGCGAATCCGAGCACGTATCGGAGGTGCTGTGCGGCAGAGTACGACCCGCCGCTCTGGGTATTGGGTCTGGAGATGTCCTTTCATCCCTGTAAAATTGGGGCCTGAGCACCGGAAACATCCTTGCAACCGTTTTGCGTGAGCCAGTTTGCTGCTGTGCTGATCAGTGAGAAATAAAAAATTAAGATCAAAAAAAGAAACGACTGGCTGGTAGCTACCGCTACCAATCGTTGTGCCCGGGCGCCTAATGACGGGTAATCTGCACTCGGTCAGGCTGATTCACACTGGAGAGCCTTGAAGCGGAGACGTGTTTCTTATTGCTTAAGAAACGAAATTGCTGCATGGTCACTCAATCACTTGACTGATTTGGCCCTGCTCAAGGCGCAGCCACTGTGGCGCGGTTGGTCGAGTCAGCCCTGTCAAAAGTCCAGCGTGGGGGATCAAAAGAGTTGACAGGATTTTTCTGCAACATTTCGTCAGAGATCAACTGTTGGAAAAAGCCCCAAACCAACAGTTATGTTAACAAGGTCAAACCGACCGCCTGTGCAAGTCGGCAGATATCGATGATATGCTTGTGTAACAAGGGGATAATTACTCCGGACAGAATGCCCACATTATTGGCCTATTCTCATACTTCGGCTACAAAGTACATGTATCTATCCGATAAAATAAAAAAACACGTGGCTAGCTCAATGCATGCTCAAAAACACGAGGGTATCGAAAGAGGGATAAAAATTGAGGGGTATAGTCCATGCGAAAAAAAATCCATGGCGTCATGGATGCGCTACCTGCATCCAATGCCCAGACATGATGTTTATTGGCTCGATTTGGCCGCATTACGCTTCTTTGCGTCCTCCAACGCCCTGCGTAGTCTGTCCTGGTGCTCATTCTTCGGGTCCGAAAGGCGACGTGCAGGTGGGGTGTGACTAGGAGCTACAGTGGGAGGGCGAACGGTGGCCGGGCGAAGTTCCAAGGGTAATTCCAAGGATGGCACACCGACAGACTGACTCACAGGAGTCGCTTCCTCTATGACCACAGAAACCGGAGCCGCAACTCTGGGGGTCTTCGCCAAGTCCCGGATAAGCCGTTGGATAGTAGCATCAAGAGCTTGAGGACCTTTCTGGATACTCTGCAGCTTCGAGTTCAGATCACGATCGAGAATCGAATCCTCTTTCTTCTTTTCGGCTTTGAGGCGCTCGAAGATATCCGGCTCCGAATTTGCATATCGCGCTTCGGCAACGGACACCGCGTAGTCGGCATCGTTTAGAGCCTTGTCTGCGACTCCTGAGATGCGAAGGATCGCTTCAGAATCGGCTCGAAGTGACACGGCGAAGGTTGCCACCGACTTGAGAATCTGTTCGATTTCAGAATCGGGGAGACCGGAAGCGCGGAGGTTCGTGGAATCGAGGCGGGCTGCTTTCGATGAAAGCTCGTCCAAGAGGCTTTGATTCATACCTAAGCCGTGCAGGATGGCATCATCAAAGGAATCCATGAGCTGATTGGCACGCCCGTCACGATCCTTCGCTGCTTCCAAGATGTTTCGTTTCTCCATAAGGTCAAAGTCTCCATCAAGCTGTCGAAGGCCGGCCATATCACCCATGAAAACGAGGGGACGACGCTCGGCCCTCTTACGTCGTCGCTCACAGTCCAGTGCAAGCTCAAGTCGCTTCTGGAACCGGATTTCGAGCTGGTTGTGGATTTCATAGACCATTTTCATGGTCACTGACGGACTATGTCGGTCAGAAGTAGTGTTCTTTCCTTTATGATCCCGATCAAGCTGATTCACCGCGGATTCATACGACTTGCGAAGCGCAGAGATCTCATCCTTCAAACGTTTATCCACGGGATTGAAAACCTGAGATATGAAGTCATCGACTTCCTTCCTTTCCTCATCAAGCTGAGTACGCGCTTCAGTCTGTCGGAAGTTTTCTTCCAGAGTATTGATGTCTGCATAGCCGATCTCCTTATCGTTGAAGAGGGTGTCAATGTGAGCCTCCGACTGCTCTTGTCGAGTCGCACGATCTTCATCCAGTTTGTGCCGACGGTCCGTAGCGGCATGTTCCCAGTCATCAATGGACTTTTGAACGTAAGACAGATCATCCGAAAATTTACCGAAGCTTTCTCGAGCTGTGCTGTGCCATGGGCTTTCGGGCTGATTGTCTAAAGGTGTTCGAACCATTGTACGTAAATCGTCAAGCAAGTCTTCCTTTCGACCTTGCCTGAGTGATTCCGGCAGCGATGGAAGTGGACTAGCGTTCCGCCGGCTGATTGCCTGGTAGGCATTACTTTTGTGCCGAATAAGACCAATAAAAGTCTCATCATGTTCGGATGGAGATGTGGACGTAGTCAAAGAAGCAGACTCAGATTGAGGTGGGACATTTGACATAACTCGTCCGGTAGCTGATGCTTGTCGTAAATCAGAGTAGGCTTGATATGCTGGACGAGCAAATGTCAAATTATCCGAGCCGCGTTGTGGTCCCTCAGTATATTGGAACGGGGTGTAAATAGGTCGCGGAGGCTCCGATGCAAGGGGCTCCAAAGGCGGCTGTTCTTCTGAAAGATGCATCGAGTAAGTCCGAGCAGGATGTTTTGGCTTCTCCTCCTCCTCCTCCGAAAACATCGAAAGCCTGGGCTTCTGCGATGATGAAGCGCGCCCAGGTTCTTTACCCATTATGGGGCGGCCGCCTGCACTGTATTCGCTCCCCGCATCATCGTCACCTACGTCTTCACTAATTTCGGTAGGCGATTCAACTTCTTCCGTCTCCACGGGAATCAGTCCAGACTCAATAGGCGGTTTACGCTCTTCAGAAACTGGTGATCGCTGCGGAGCTCTAGAGGAACGGTCCTCTTGGACGACAGGAGGCTCATGTTCAATGTTATACATGATCTCTCGAAGCTTAGTTTCCTTAGCCATGAACGCCGTGAAGATCTTGAAGCGCTCTTCATCAGAATCAGCCACTGCCTCTTTTCTTAGCATCGCAACGCAGCGCGTCAGAGAGGATTTGAACCATGGATCAAGATCCTCATATGGATCGACGGGCTGGGGTACGATATTGGCTCTCACTTCCGCAGGACTCTCTGTGCTGGGCGTTGGTCCCCTAACCGGGGGAGGAGATTGCGGTGTCGGGCTCTCCACCGGGCTATTTTGGGCACTCTTAGATGGAAGGTCTAGGTGTGATATCGAGCTAGCCTTATCGGACTCAGTGGCCTTTGGTGCGGGTTCCAGAGGTTTTATCCATGCATCGATGACATTGTCAATACTCTCAGTACGCTGTGACCATGTGCTACTGGAGCTGACGCTGTCCATGCGGTTGAGAGGTGCTGCATGGACCCTGTGTCCTGTAGAGGGGCTAACTGGCGAAACAGGGTCATTCTTTTGCGGCCTCGGAGTCTGATATGTGGAATTATAGGCCTGCTGAATGGGATTCGCTGATGTTTGAGATGTAGGACCATAGGCCGGCCGGCTGGGATTCGCTGGTGGCTGCGAAGTAGGAGCATAGGCCTGCTGACTAGGATTCACTGGTGGCTGAGATATAGGACCATAGGCCGGCTGACTGGGATTCGCTGGTGGCTGAGATATAGGACCATAGGCCTGCTGATTGGGATTCGCTGGTGGCTGAGGCGTGGAAACATTGGTCGCAACAGGTCTCGAAAGCCCAGTAGAGAAGCCAGGGGGTGTTTGAATAGTCTCCGGCGACGGAGGAGCAAAATCCCTAGGTGGAAACCATGGCGCATCGTCAAAGTCACCCTCCGTCGGACCTAAATGTTCCCAGTCGGAAGGTGTCCCGGGGCCCAGCGCAGATGAAAATGTGGGAGCTGCATTAGGATCCGAAGCGCGTCCATATGATCCCTGTGTAGCTGCTGGACCAACGCCCTGTGCGAGAAGTGGAGGTCGAGCGGTATTAGGCTGTTGGCTAGCTGCGGGCTGATCTTGGGGGATCTTAGGAGGCGGCGGGGGAACACTGGGTATTTGATATTGCGGACTTGGAGCTTGATTTTCTCGCGGTGGAAAATTATATGGCGGTGGAATACTGTTTGCTGATGGCGGTCGAGCATCTGCAAACGCCTCATATGCTTGATGTGAAACCGAGGGTGGAGGAATGTTGGGGTTCAAGGTGGGTGAGTGGGGTTGCGACTGCGACTGCGGCGGCGGCGGCGCATACAAATTAGGCTGTTCGTTGGTGCTCGGTGGTCGAGGCTTTAGACATATATCAGCTTCTAAATACTCTCGCTATAAAGGCCTCACCACTACATACTGGAAGAGGTGGAGGGGCGTGAATCGTATGCTTGTTGTACTGAACCCCCCATGTTCGGGGATCGGTCATTCCCGATAAGGGCGATACGGGCGACGACGACACATTCGGCCGCACGGTGTTATTGGTACTGGATATTGGGCCATAATTTGCTGGGTGATATGTAGCACCACTCGTCGGAGGCCGGGGAGGCTGTGGTGGTGGTGCAGGCTCAGAAGTTGGTATGGGACGGCGCGCTGGCAGTCGCCATTCTGGCTGTTGGGGATCGGACTGGTTCGACCCGTACATGGTGGGTCATGACCAGGCACAAAAGATCGCGGAGGAGAGAAAGAATCTTGGGTAAAAGAAAAGGAGAGAACCACGGTTCACACGATCTTTAAGCTAGAAGCGCGCTACATGAGCGGGACACGTACGAGGCACACGGGCCCCACCAGCCAATCCTACGAGTTAAAAATAGCCCAGTGATACCTAGAGATCCTCTGATGCATCCTTGTGACAGGCGATAAGAACCTGTATATTATCTGAAACTCAGATATCTATGCTTAAGAGCTACAGCTCCACGCTCAATAATGACATAAACATCGTCGCTTGAAACTAATCTAGAAAAAGGTATGGGGCCAAGGATCCATATTATGGATCCAATAACAACCAGTAGGCAAATTGCGGCTAAGCATATCTATTCTTGGTATAGTCTACACGAATCGAAACGATGCTAAATTTCTTTATTGGGAGACTGCTTTTGAAACCAACTGAAGTTGTCTGATGAATTCTTTGTTCACTATTCCTCAACTTGAGAGACGTCAGTCTTTCTTTTGTCTTCGAAATGTAGCCAAGATGTCTTGTAATAATAACTCGTTCTTTGTTCAAGAATGTTAAAAAATCGGAGTCCCAAAGAACTTCAGATAAATATATTTAATAGATACTGAGACCCAAAATCAAATCACATTCTGTTTCTTTTCTTTTGCGAACTTCGTATTAAGCTGCACATCATATTTACCATAGCAAGATGGCCCGAACAAAGAAATCTCAAAAGCTTGACAAGGCTTTCCTTCCACGACCTCCTTTAGAAGCCTTACGAGCAGAAAAAGGAGTCTCCAAACCAGATGTCTTTGACGATGTCCAACTGGGCTCATATGTCTCGAAAACAGACGCGACAATCGCCTATCAAGCATGGTCTCTCCCAGACCGAGCCCTCGGAAAAGCATGGCGAAAACACAAGAACCGACCATACACCCAACCGAAAACAGACAACCCCGAGGTTCACATACTAGTGCACAATGTATACGAGCACTTGATGAGCGAACCACTCCTCCCTGTCTCACGCGAGGACGCGGAATCCAAATTCAAAGCCGACGGGCTAGAAAAGGACTGGGAGGTCTCCGGTATAATTGAAGAGCTCAGGAGTGATATTATCAAAGAAAGTGTGCTCAACCATCTGAAATCGTGGGGCTCAGATGCGATAAAAGAGTTCTTGGTGGAGCGAGATGTTGTATCGACCGACGGGGAGAGACAGCATCTCGAGGAACTGGCAGAAAGCAGTGAACTACAGAGATATTGTGGGATCACGCCTCGGAGCAATCTCACGAACTGGGGCTTAGAAATGAACATAACGCCTTTAAAGGGATCCCTGGGAGGAACTGATAGTAAATATGTCATCCAACCATTCGAAAATGACTTTATGACTACGCTCGACATGTATACCTTTGCCATTCATCTCAGTCCCTATAACCCCGCCTACTGGACCAGTCGCGCATACTGCCATTACCAGCTAGCATACTTCGACTTGGCTTTGGGTGACGCACACCGCGCAAAAATACTCTGTGACGTGCTGACCAACGGGGACGAACGCGGTCGACGACCAGGTCTCTACCCTCGAATCTGGCATGCGATAGAGCAACATTTACTCGTCCAACCCCAGAAAGAAGGAGCGCTTAAACCTGAGATTCTACGCCTACGAGAAAGAGGCTGCACATACTTCATCGGTGGTCTCGCGAAAGCCCTAGAGCATATAACGACACTGAGCTTACTGGCGTTGAACTGCTGGCATGACCTCGATAAGAGGTACAACTCCTTCGGCTCGAATATGATTATGGCGCAGGATCGTGACTCACTGGTTCCCCAGCAGCTGAGAGAACTCATCGCGCCTATAGAGAAGAGTCGACAGGAAGAAAATAAAGACAACAAGACATTGTTTTGGCATGAGCGTTTCCAGGGCTATATATCGACTGAACGATTATATCCATACGATATGTATGTTGATCGGAAAGCGCAGAAATTCCTCGATACTATCAATTTGAACGTATTCCGTCGGGGTGGCAAGCCCTGGCAAACGTGCCGGGTTGTAGCAAAGAAAAACAATTCGCTCGGAGTCTTTGCGGCAGTAGATATTATGAAAGGGGAGGCGATTCACTTCGAAGAACCGACTATCCGCGGCCATCTTGGACCTAAGCGAATGGCCAGAGATAAGACCGCTGTGAAAGATGGGATAAGATGTGATAATTGCAAGCAAACGATTCCAGATATTGGCCCAGCAACTCGATTTCAAGTCTCCACTGAAACCAATTTCGAACGCTGCGCTTGTTGCCCAGTGGGCACTGTCCCCGGTCCCGATGACCGGGTCTTCTGTAAAGAGAAAGCCAAAGCCAAAGGGATATCTGCACCTCGAAGTTGTCGAGAAATCGCGCGCAAACTACATCATTTCAGTAGCTGTGGTAAAGACTGGTCATGGCTATACAGCAGCATGAGACCTGTCCTCAGGGAATGGCAGGATAGGGAGTATATTATTCAATGCAATGATGTGTATGGCACGATGCACAGTCTTCTGCTACGGAATATATTCGAAATAACGCTCCAACGCCGCAAAAGAAATCCTAATTTATCCCCGCTGGAGATTAACGAGCTTCTCATCCTCAACACGAACAACGGAGATTGGTATCCGTTCTCCTATGTTGGCAATATTACCGTCCCTTTCGACATCTTGACATATCTGGGCGTCGATATCTTCCGAGATATTTCCTTCGACACCTGGGTTATTCAAAGTATCATGAGAAAATTAGTAGACCATGCTATCCCCTGGGATGAGCAACGTCGAGGTGACGAGCCTAGACCGGAACTATTACCCGGTGATAGTTACAAGTCTCCTGAGCACCCGGATACGCAAGATGAGAAAATTCAGAAGAAGATATCATTCAAACTACATGATCCATCGTTCATGAATCTATATCTCTTTCCAGGGTTTAGTCTCTTCAAAAGGGACACAAAACATAATGCCAACTGGGGCTATGATGACAAAGTACCCAATCGATTGGTAGTATGGGCAGAAGATGATATCAAACAAGGACAGGAGATCATCATCCGGGATCCATATTGCAGTTATCGTCCCAGTAAGCATGAGAAGAAAGGAGAGAAGAGAAAAGCCCCCACCGAAACAGAAGACGACCCAAACAAAAAGAAGAAAACCGAACACAAAGAACTCGAGAACACACAGCAAGGAAAAAAGAGAAAAGGCCTCCTCGGCGAACTATCCAAAGAAGTCGAGAATGACAACAAAAAAAGAAAAGTGGAAGAGAAATTTCCCCTTAAAGCCGGCGGTAAAGGCAAAGAACCAGAAAAGAAGCCAATCAAAGGAAAACGAGACGAATACGCTGAAGTAGACGATTTCCGCGTCTCAATCTACCGCAATCTCGACATGAACCCTCCACCAGGAACACAGCGTCGCAAGGCACGTAAGCATGGATTTCGACCACATGCTGATCAACGACATCAGCAGTGGCTTGAGCATCTCGAGGAGATGGAAGAAAAGGCCGATGAAAATGAGACTTCTGCAGAGAAGGAGGCTAGGATTAAGAGGCTCAAGAAGGTGCATTTGGTTGCTTATAGGAAAGAGCAGAGGGATACTATTGATGAGTTAGATAGGAAGGCTGGACGGCCGAGGAGGAAGAGGGATGCTGCTTTTGAGTGATAGTATAGTGTATTTGGTTTTATAATTTTATGTGTTAAGGGTTGTTTTTGTTTTTAGGAGTGAGAGTTAGGAATACAAATTGAAAACATCCATTATATGCATACACCAAAGAGATTGAAGATTTTAAAGTACAAGCTAAACCAAGCCCGTCCATTTACACACCTGGGCAAAGCCAGGGAGGAACTGGGTAGTAATGCGGACGGAAAGAAACAAACATATAATTCTACATCACTCCACGACAGGGACGGGCTCAGCCACAGTGCGGACACGACGGCCTAGCTTCTCCAGCTCGCCAATGATACCGCCACCAGCCAAACTCCACTTCTCACCGACCCATTTCTCATTGACGTTTTCGCGCAGCAGGCCGCTCTTAGCGAAGTACTCCAGGTATCCGCGGGTCTCCTCACGGGTAAGGCCGCCGAGGGTCTGTAGCTCGAGAATGCCCTCCTTGCCGGAGGCAGTCTGGGGCTTGAACACATCCAGAACACGGGTATCAGCGTTACTGTAGGCCTCAGGCTGGGGGTATTCGGGAGAAGTAGCGCTGATGCCCTGTTGACGGGCAGCGAGCTGGTCCAGGGCAACCTCAAGGGCGTAGGTTGAGGGGTTGTTGGATTTGGAGGTAGCGTACAAGAGCATACCGCCGTTTTTGAGGGAAGCGCCGGGCTGCAGGAGGGAGAGGAAGTGCTTGACGAAGACGAGGTCGTGCGCGTGGACTGGGGTGTAGTCGGCAGAACGGTAGGAGCTCTCAACCATCCAGTGGGCAAGGCCGTCGACGGCTACCAGCATCGGGGGACGGGGCTGGAAGTCCTTCTCGAAGCCGGGGGCAGCTGCTGTGGCAGTGAGCTCCTTCCACAAAGCCTGGAAAACGGGCCAGGAAAGGGCGGCATCGGAGTATCCCATCTTGGCCAGGTCGACAAGGGTGGTCGAGGGCTTGAGGCCCTTCAAGCCGGGGTGTTGCTGGGAAACACGGAGACCGGACAGAACCTCGCGGTTGGCCTCGACGGTGCGGGTCAACAAGGCGGCGGTAGCGCTGGGCTGGATGTACTGGGTCGGCTTGGAGCCCTCGATGGGAGTGTAGGCGAAGTCACCAGAGACGAGTTCTCGGGCTATATCCATAGTTTAGCAGCTGCATCTCCCCTCCAATCTTAACGAATTCGAATCTTACCGTCAGGAATAGTGACAACAACCCATTTCTTAGTGAATGCCATAGCCATAGCCTGCAACAGGTGCACGGTCTTACCAGATCCCTTGGATCCAGTAATAACCTTCTTAACAACCTTGCCCTTCTCAGGCGCATCACCATCACCAGAAATTTTCTCAAAAAGACGACCCATCTCCAGAGCATCACGACGCAGAATAGTACCAGGCCGACGGAATATAGACCAACCCTGCTTAGGCTTGAATGCCTCCACGGCTCTCAATTGATCCAGCATAGGCACAGGGAGACCGATAACAGAACCACGGAGACGAGCATCAACCATAGTCTCAGCCGAGAGATCCTGCATACCCTCAACCTCAAGGGCATTGGGGTTACTGAGGACAATGCGCTTCCGCATAGCCTTGCGCTCTCCAACAGCTGGGGGACGCGCACGCTCAGTAGTCTTCTTCTTCTTCCTCCGCAGTGTCTGACCCTGTCGGTACCGCATAGGCGTCAGACTGGAACCCTTCTTCTTTGCTGGCATGGCATATTGCACCGCGGTGGAGTGGAAGCCGGCGGTTGTGATCCGGGGAGTTGCGGACGGGAGGACTGTTGTTGGGCGAAGCCGCGAGAGGCAGCTCCAGCACCACGCGGAGGCCATTGGTCAGGGACACTGGCGCTAGGCGCAGTGTCGATCAATTGGCTGGGGAGGGGGTGGTGGGAAAGTGGTGGGCTTTGAGGCGTTGAAAGTCGGGGAGAGAGACAGCAATAATAATTTGACTATGAGAATCCTCGTATGGCCTGATTAGGCTGGCGGTGGGAGGCAGCTTAGTCACAATTGGCAGAAAAGCAGACGGCTGATAACCAACTTTTTTTTTTCTTACCGAGCGTGATAACCTCTTGGACGCTTTTTGATCTTAAAGCTTCCTGTCATTTACATTTATTCAAAATGGCAGACGTCGAGATGACCGGTTCCAAGACCGAGAGACTGTATGTATTTCCAAAATTCCGCTTCCAATGCGAAATATCTTCGAATATCAACATCCGAACTAATGCTTTTATGCTTTTCAGTCCTATCACTGTCGACAAGCCAACTCCCTACACTTTCGACTTGGGACACCTCCTCGCCAATGATCCCAACCCCATCGAGCTCCCCCAGGGCGAAAACCTCAACACCTCTCTGAAGAATGTCGCCCGCGACGGCGCCCAGTGCCTCCTCAACCAGCTCCTGACAACATGCAACATCACCTCCTCAGCCGAGCACGGCGTGCTCCTCTCTCTGCCCGCACCTCAGACACTACTCCCGCGCCACAAGCCCCTGCCTACCCCCAAGCCCCCGACCAAGTGGGAGCTGTTCGCCCGCAAGAAGGGTGTCGGCAAGTACAGCCAGCGTCCTGGAGTCGCACTCGCCGATAAGGAGCGCCGCAAGAAGCTTCAGTACGATGAGGCGACTGGCGAGTGGGTGCCAAGATGGGGATACAAGGGAAAGAACAAGTCTGGTGAGGACCAATGGCTTGTTGAGGTTGATGAGTCTAAGTGGAAGAAGGAGGAGGCTGCTGCTGAGAAGGGTGGTAATATCCGTGGCATGACTCGTACTGAGCGCAAGGAGCGGATGAAGAGAAATGACCGTAAGCAGCGGGCTAATGATCGCCGGGCTAAGAAGTGAAGTTGAGGGTTGTTTTTTGACTTGTCTCTGTTGAGGCTTGTATATTCGAGATTTCTCATTGTTTCTATGGGCGTTGGGGTTGGAGTCGGGCTTAGTTCCATTTTATGACGGTCATTCGGACCATATTAAAAGCATTGTTTAGATCAATATCTATCACTTCAAGACCTCATCTAGTTCGTTGTCAAGGTTAAGGTTATGGTTTAAGCATTGTGTAGACAATCTAGTAATTTGTTTGTATTCCGTGTAGTCAATGATATCAGGTCTTCATTGAACCGAAAAATGCCACCCGCCGCTATTGTACAATCGCAATGAAACGCCAAACAAGACAAAGAAAACACCCCCAGTTAAGGAACGAGAAACGTGAGGCAAGATGATGAGAACCACAGAGGGATATCTGAAGAGCAGCATAAAACTTGAAACAGACACATCAAAGGTATTGTTGACCTTTGTGTCAAGAGCACATGCGATGAAGAGAGAGATAGAGATCGAGCCCACCATTCGCCAGGTTCTGAGTGTACGGAAAAACAAAGATATACAGCAGAAGAACGATAATTCAGGAATGATGGGAAATCAGAATACCGGAGACGCCAGGAGATGCACTCTGACAATGTTGGTTGAGACCAGGCGATGATGATGATGAAATGACAACGCCCAGGAAAAAGATTGAACACGGAAATAAAAAAAAAAAATGAATGCGATCGTCTCAATTCTGCAGAGTAAAGAAATTGCCAAGCCGTTGGCCAAGTCTCTGTTCTGTGAATTCCATAGGCGCAAAATCGGTCCAGCCGAATAAAGCGAAGCTCTAGTGCACCAAACCGCTGCAAGCCAAGCTCAAGGTGCCATGAACTGAATCGGAGTCGTAGAAGGCTTTGAGCTGAGCAGAGACTATGGGCCCTAGATTTTAATGGGCGAAAGTGGTGGACCAAGTTCCGGAAGCTGAGAAATGCTTCTGGAGTGCGTGGGACCAGTCTCAATATTCTGTGGCCTGGCCTTCTTTCGACCTCGTGATGTTTCAGGTCGAAGCCGCTCCTCCTCAGCTTGTGAGCTCGAGCTAGAGGAGACAGCCCGTTCATGGGTTAAGGATGCCTGAGAAGAGATGGCCTTGGCCTTTTCGTCGGCAGCCTTCTGCTCTTGGTCGTCCATTTCCTTCTCCTTTGCGACGAACTCTTTCTCGGTCCAGCAGCCCTGCCAGCAGTTCTTCCAATCACAAACAAGGAACTGGAAGCAAAATGCATCAATCTTCATGCAAGGCTGGAAACAAATGCATAGGTTGCGGTAGTCCATCTTGTTCTGATCGACATAGGAGTGAAGGAGATTCAGGTGGCAGGTGATGGCAAAGAGGAGGTAGTAGTTGTAGGGCGGGAGTTTAGAAAGCTCATCCTTGAGCAATTGCGGAGCGGTAGTGGCACCCGCGCATTTTTCAGAGATCATATCTTGGGTGGCTTTGGGGAAGAGCTCTTCAGGCAATTCGCGAAGCCAGGCTTTGAACAAGGATCCAACGGTATTGATATCGTAGAGGTCTGGAACGTCGAAGAGACTGACATCTAATTCTGAATCGAATCGTCTCTGCCAGTGTTTGACTTCTCTGCCACTTCCAGGTACTCGGTAAAGTCCTTCCTCCTCACAGCCCTTGAAGTTGAGATAATCGATACAGCGGTATGGAAGAGCTGGCATCCAGAACTCAGTCTTATCCCTGCAGTCTTCCAATTTCTTCGCAATGCGGGTCTTTCTTGCTTGCTCAATCAAGGGAAGGTTAATCACAGAACAGACGTAAGAATCATCAGTTATTAACTCTCGCTCGTTAGTGCTGCCACTTCGAGTAATCTTGCCAAAGAAGCCCTTCCCTGCTTTGCCCAAACGGTCCGCAGCGCCGCTAGAAGATTGCTTGAGGTTGTTGAAGATAGCTGCTGATGCGCCAGATACCTGACTCAAGGAGCTAGACTGGGTCATAGATCCAG
Organism: Penicillium sp. S1602; assembly: GCA_023626355.1. Classification (NCBI taxonomy): domain Eukaryota; kingdom Fungi; phylum Ascomycota; class Eurotiomycetes; order Eurotiales; family Aspergillaceae; genus Penicillium; species Penicillium sp. S1602. Next base: position 1,561,948 of record JAMAGW010000004.1, read on the forward strand.
CGGTTTTCTCTTTTCTGATAGGGGCCAATTCCGCTGGTCGCTCAAGATAATTCCCTGTGGGCCGGGTGGATCGATCGGGTGTTGTTGTGGTAGACGGCGTGGGTTTCGATGGCGCAGGTTTCTGTGGCGCAGGTTTCTGTACCGCGGGTTTCTGTGTCACGGGTTTCTGTGCTTCGGGTTTCTGTGAATCGAGTTTGCTGAATTCCTCCAATTTGGCCAGGCCCGTTGATGGCCGTCTTGCCGGGGCTCGGTTGCCAGATGATTCGTCCACTCGAATAGACCGAGATCGTGTTAAAAGATTCGCAAATCGCTTATTCTTCTTTGCCGGAGCAGAGTCGGTCTCGGTACTTGCTTTCTTGTGACCTGTTCTTTGTGTTGTCTTATCACCAGCCGAAGTTTTGACTATCAGATGAAAAGCGTTAGCTTAATTCGCATATCAACAGACGCACTTGGGACAAGAGCTTACGTCTTTCAGACTCTTCTGACCGAGCAATCATCGCGGGCAGATCAGGCGTCGATTCGGACAAGATGCGCGCCATTGACAATCTCCTATCTCTTGAGTTCCCACGGCTCTTCGGGGGTTCTGTGGACGTCTCGGAGCCGTCTGAACGTTGCGACCGGTGGGAGGTCTTGGGGGCTTTCAGGGTGCCAAAGAATGACTTGGACTGGTCGCGCGAATGTTTGGGCGAGCCCTTGGGGGAGGGAAAGTATTCCGGAATGGCTGTAATACCGGGGGTGGGGGGTTCGGGACCGGGTTCAGTGTCAACGGTCAAAGTGTTAGGCGATGTCGGACTTGTCGGGCTGGTCGCTTTGCTGCTCGAGTCCTGAGTGACGGGACGAATGGTGGCACCTTTGAAGAGGGGTGAGCTCGACGGTGATTTGGGAGAGCGCGGTGTCAAGGGGCTCAGCCCGTCGGAGCTGTGGCCAGGGGAGAGAGGTGACGAGAGCTTTCCATTATTCGAGTCAGACTTGAAGGAGCTGAAGTCCAGATTGGGCACAGTGGAATGTCGAGACGGCATGTTGGGTGACAACTAAGGTGATGGGTTGTGTCCTGGAATTGGGGGTTGTGGTACAGGCTGTGTTATGCACTGTTGTCGAACCGGGGTTGTCCAGCTGCGCGTAAAGAAACAGGCTCCGGTTAGCATGGGAGAATGGACTAGGGCTGCAGATTGCCAGTACCTGATCACTGTAGACCACCTGTGACCGTACAGTAGCTTTCAGCTCCGCGTGGGACGGAGATTCAGCCCACCGGTTGTTGAAGCGATCGTCGGATCGGAGTTTGGAACGGTTATCGAGGAGAAGGGATCTAGAATAGGCAAGATGTCAGTCATTAGGAAGCATGACACGGCGTCTAAAAAAAGACCAGTGAAACCACAGATGGTGGCAGATGCAGGGGGTCGTTCAAAGCCATGTTTTGCATCAACAAGGCCAGGAATCGGGTCCCTGAAACAATGCAACGGTTCGCAGATGCCTGAGGAACTTACCAGAATTCCCCTCATGATCTGCTCACACGACACTTTCACACCGGTATGGAGTTGACGGGTGTGTTGAAAGACCCAGTTCGTTGTTCCCCCCTCTTTTCGGCGGCTCGAGGATCGGCAGAAGGTTTCGGGCACAGGCGACTCTCACGAAGGGGGTATTTTCACGACAATACGGTTGATCAAATAACAAAACAATAACCACCAAGAGAGAAGAAAGAAGTGCAAGTAACGAACGTTGTCCAGGGGAAAAACGGAAGCGTTGGACAACAAGCAAAAAGTCCCCTTAGGAACTTTAGCGTAGTGGCTTTGTTAGAAGAACCGTGCACAATAGAAATGACACTAGTGTCAAACGTCAAGTTGAGGTGATTCGTAGGAGAGAAGAAGGAAGCATTCCGGGATTATGCAAGGTCAGGTTGGGTCATTCGTTTTTTCTTATTTAAGAAAATATGGAGTAGTCAGAGATCCACCAACATAAAAGACATGGGTGGGGACCGAGTGCTTTTGAGTATAAAGTACGAAGTACCTGCTTATCATATTAGAAGGACCTCACCGGTCCCAAGGATCAAACGGTGTATCTCCTGGAATTAAGTCAAAGACTGCTAATTATCTACCCTTTCCATGGATGTAAAGTCTATTCTTTGTTATGTATTTCTTTGTACAACTTCATTCCACGGACTCGCCCTTTTTAATTCGGATTCTTGGATCTAGGATGGAGAAGGTCAAGGGTGACTTATCCCTTCGGTGATCAGGAATGAGATATCTGGTGTCTTGTAGTGATACAAGTTGTACAAGTCTACGATCGGAGGCTCTCCACCGCTGATTGGAGCCGCTGGGTCTGGCAGTTGGAACCACGGGCGGGATGATGTGCTTGCCTTACGTTGGCCTGGAAGTGGATCCATCAGCATTGTCATTCGTGAATTTCTCTGTACCTGTTCAGGTCCATGGTTTTGCTCGTCTCGGATCACTAGGATTAATCTGGCGGAACCAGGAATGATTCATGGTCGACAAGGTACCCGAATTAGGGAATTTGGTTACCTCCAGGGCTGCACCTGTATAGATGGAAAAAAATTGACTTATCAGTCAGGGGTAAAAAAATCCAAAGATAAAGATTAAAAAAAAATTACTGTAGGGCCCACTAACAATCAATTCTACTCAAATAGTGCAAATCCCGGCGCTGTCGTCAGAGAAAACGTGTGCACGGCGCTTGCGTTGGCCCACTTTTTTCCGCTTTGTGTTTTAATTAACCCGAGTTTCACATTCTGACCATTGACGTTGACTGCGGGCGCAAGCTACTCCAAGTGCCCCTCCATTACCATGGCTCAAAGTCTAAGTGGGGTGGATTTCTTTTTAGAAACACCTTTTGCCCATCATGGGTTGTACGGTGAAAAGCCACAGTACCCTGGCTCTCGTGGCTATTATTGGGTTGATGCTGACCATGTGACGCTGGTTCATTCATGTATCCATGGATAGGGGGTAATCAGGTACTCCAGCTTGACTGTCAATCTTCTCAGGTTGGGTACATCCGATGACAGCATAGAAAGAGCACGTGCGTGTCAAGTCTGAATCACATCGGAAACACATTGGTATTTGCAATGATTTGCGCTTGACTCCATAGTAGAATCAGACTGTGTATGTAAACCTTGTCCACGTGCGCGCTCACGGATCCGTGAGAACTCGGAAGCCCTGGAGCTAGGTGAGCTAAAAGATCAAAAAGTTGGCAGGGGGCGGAGTTGAGCCAGTCAATCGGTTCCACTTGGTTCTATCAGGCTCTTGTTCCTGTCGTTTGTTGTAGCTGATAACGCTACCAAATCGGCAGGGTGGGAACCGTTTTCCCAGGTGCCTGGGGGGCTGCTCCATAAAATCTGAAACATGGACATGGAAAATCCTAGACTAGCGGCGCTTGGGCATGTCACCTCGGCGCACGGAGCAATGCAATGGTGTCCGTCCATTTAGGGAGCATGCGAATTACTTAATCTGGCCTAGCCTGACCGCCTTGGTCACGTGAACACACAACCATTGAAAAGCGCGATCCCTGATCGGGACCGAGCTAATTCAAGCCACATTTTTCTCGCTTCGCGGGAGCTCCGTCTAGTCCCGCGGCTCTGCACCGCTTTGCATTGGCCTTTTATGCATGGCTTGATGACAGCATGGTTTGAGCTGTGACACTGACTTTTCGATCTCCGGCCTTTGCCGAACAAGCCTTCTCCCCCTTTTCAGAGCTAACCTTTCGTCCAATCAACCCTGGTGACAGGGCCTTGTAACCCCACTCTACCCCTACACCTTAAACAGACATGGCTTTGGTATCTGGCCCAGGCAGGGCTGGAGGTGCCTCGCCAGACCAGGATTTGCACATCTTGAAGCATGTCGCTTACATCAAGAACCTGGACACTGTGCGTGCTACTCTCACTTTCTACAGGGGCAACAGTTGACGGTTGACAATAGAGGAAAGATGAACTGGAATATTGGCTTACCGAACACCTGCGACTGAATGGAGTCTATTGGGGTTTGATGGCCTTGCATATTCTTGGTCATCCCGAGGCATTGTCCCGAGATGAAACCATTGAATTTGTGCTCTCGTGTCAAAAAGACAACGGAGGATTCGGTGCTGCCCCCGGCCACGACGCTCACATGTTGTATACTGTCTCCGCTGTCCAGATTCTGGTTATGATTGATGCAGTGGATGAGCTGGAGAAAAGAGGCCGAGGGGGTAAGCAGAAAGTGGGCTCTTTCATTGCGGGTTTGCAAAACCGTGAGGATGGCTCCTTTATGGGCGATCAATGGGGAGAGACTGATACTCGATTCCTTTATGGCGCTTTCAATGCCCTGTCACTCCTGGGTCTAATGGAGCTAGTCGATGTTCCCAAGGCGGTCGCTTATGTTCAAAGCTGCGAGAACCTGGATGGGGCCTATGGCCTCTTCCCCGGGGCAGAGTCGCACTCCGGACAAGTGTTCACCTGCATTGGTGCTCTCTCCATTGCCGGGCGCTTGGATTTGGTGAACAAGGACCGTCTGGGTGCCTGGCTTAGTGAACGCCAAATCGACAAGGGCGGGTTCAACGGACGCCCCGAAAAACTCCCCGACTCTTGCTATACATGGTGGGTCGGATCAAGTCTAGCAATGATTGACCGGCTTCACTGGATTGATGGTAAGAAGCTTGCTGGATTTGTCCTTCAATGCCAGGTTAGTCAATCCTCAACATCCTTTGCTTTTTGCCATTCTAACTCTATGCAGGATTCCGAAGGAGGTGGCTTTGCCGACCGACCTGGAAACATGGTTGATGTCTACCATACGCACTTTGGTCTGGCAGGCTTGAGTCTTCTTGGTGTTGAAGGCCTGCAGGAAATCGACCCTGTCTAGTAAGTGGCTTGCCATGGGTTTTAAACGAACGTATACCTAATCGGGTAACAGTTGCTTGCCTAAATCAGTCGTTGCTCGGTGCTTTGCTGAGTGAATAAACATAATTCACATGCACACCGTACATCCCTTCATCCCTCCTGCCATCTAATAACCCTGGATTCCCTTTCACCATGGATCCTGGGATACAAGGCAGGAGGAGAGCAACTGCCCACTTTGACTTATTCCGCTTCATATCATCCCACAATGGCCTAAGGCTGTTAAGACATCGTGGCACATTTCTGAGTACTTCAGGTCTAGATAGCATAGTTAAACGAGATACGAATCAAACCCCAAGATAACCTATCAATTGGTCTTCGGTACGCTCCCAGCTTTTTCCAAGTTTGTTCAGTATGTAAGTGGTACCTTCCCATGAGGATTCCCGGGTAACGATTAACGTGCCTTCCCATTGCGAGCCGCCTTGAGCCGCCTGTCGAGTGTCATGGCCAGCCCGCTCATACTTTCCTCATCTCATCTTCTTTTCTCATCGTTCCTTCAGCATTTTGTTTTGCACGGTGATTCTTGCTTTGTCTTTCTGTGTCTACTTGGGGTTTGCATGTTGCTTCCTTCTGGTTTGGAGGTATCCTGCTGGGGCTATGGATTCCGCCGTGCTGCAATGCATTATCTGCCCTGGACAACCTCGATTCAGCGACGTCTCCCACTTGCTGACGCATGTCGCTTCCAAGGCTCATTTGTCCTATTACTTCAAGCTTCAAGTTCGCAGCGTCGGCGAGGCTCAAGCCAATGAGCTCCTTGCAAAGTACGATGATTGGTATTGTACCAATAGTCTCGCCCAGTTGCTGTCCGACAGGATGACGTCCAAGGAAGACCGGAAGAAAAAGAGGAAGTCCCAGCCAAAGAAGACGGTTGATTCCAAGATTGAGCATACGCAGAGAAGATCGCGACGCTTGAATCAGAAAGATCGCCTTTCTCCTGAAGCTCCTGCTTTCCCTGACTTCCTGGATCCTCGCCTGGCGGACTCTCCCGAACAAGTGAAGTGTGATTCGAGCACCCAGGATTTGTCGAATCTGATTTATGCCACTCCGGTCACCTCTGCGGTGACCGATGCCAACGCCACCATGCAAATGGATACCAACTTCGGGCTGGTTTCAACACCGCCAATGCGTACTGTGACACACGATGAACATGGGCACAACCGTGGATGTGCAGAGATGAGCTATGCCATTTTGCCGGAAACACCGAAACGCTTTCGAGCCAGAGGCAGACCGAGTGCAATCTCCTTAGCCATGGACCGCAACACATCGGATCCTTTCATGGATGGAATGCGTACTGAAGTTTCGGACGAGATCGATGCTGACAAGGAACGGGCAGATGAAATGGCCAGACTCAAGGGAATTCTGTGGCCAGGAATGGACATATTTGATTCCGCGACCCAGCAGATGCGACGCAAACGCAATCAGAAAAAGGACCGGAGTGTGTTGGAGATGATGGAGTTGACATCGTTGCAGGTGGAGCCCACTGAGCTCATATTTTCCCCGACGGGGGTCTTCCGGAAGCAACGCGTAATTTCTGGCAATGTTGAAGATGATACTCCTCTAAAAGGAGAGACGCCCATCCCAAAGAGACGCATGTCGCGTCCTAAGAAGGAAGTTCTCCGCCAGGCAGACCTCAACTTGCCTCGCGCTCAAGACAGAAAGCGCGCTAAAAAGATTGTGAACAGCAACCGCAACAGGAAGGAATTGGAAGCCTTCGATGCCAATGATACATCCCCTTGCCCATTTTCTGGGGGTTTGAAGGGCCTCATCCCATCATACGACGATGATAGTGAGATTGGTCTCGCTGTGAAGGCGTTTGGAAAACGACGCGGCAATGGGATTACCATCTTTGCTGATGGAGATGGACCAGCACCAGAATTCAATCAATCCGGGCACTCCAATCTTCCACGGGACAATTTGACTCCAGCGCGTTTGTTTTTGAACCACAAATCGGATGTCAACCATGTGGCAAAACCTCATTCGACTGCCCAAGACAAGGAAAACATTGAGCCGATCATGAACGCCCAGGGTCGAATTGATATTCAGGATTGGCATTCACCCTTCCCCAGACAAAGTGACACTGACAATGCCGGCTATGCACCTCGATTCTACTATGATGAGCCGCCGTACGGAAATCTTGGGCTTGATGGATCTGACAAGACTGGACATCGATCCAACCCTCTGCTGGCCCCGAGCTCAAAGCTGGGATACTACCAGGCAAGCCCATATGGGGATGAGATGACGATGAATCCCAGTGACTGGATAACCACTCACATGCAACACCGTGCGGTGTCTTCTGAGGCGACTATCTCCGAGCAGGATCAGCATGACCTTGCTCGCCTTTATTTGGCCACCAACGCTGACTAGGCGTTTTTAAACTTTCCAGATGTTCCGAGTTCAGAATTCCTGTTTTCGGTCAACTATTAATGATATAGACTGACAGTCATGCGTTTGAATATCGAGATACTCGATCATGACTATCCTTTCGTTGCAACATCATGCATGTTTTGATATTGGTGGATGAGGTGGTGTGTATTTCTTCTTTGCCCTGTGGCAATATTTCAGTACTGTGAGGATTATAATTATTAGCGAGTATAAATACGATGGGCTTGTAATAGAAATCAATCAAATTGACTCTTTATCCCGTTTCTCACCATGAGCCTTGAGGTCTTTCCATGATGATATGCTTATCGCGTGGACGAAGGCCGATAAGGAGCTGAGTCATCAACCCATTAACGCCCATCGCGTCTGTACGCGTCGGACTCGATAGATCAACCGGAGCACGATTTAGACATCGCTGCTTCCTGGCTTCCACTTGGACAGGGAATCTGGGAAAACTCAGGTTGAAATAATCAGCGTTCCAAAATCCAAAATCATCGAGGCACCATGGCGCCCCAGTCCTCGCCATCGTCCTCGGCACCATCTCCGTCCTTAAAACGCAAGCAGCCAACCATCTCGAGCTTTTTCACCCAAAAACCGACCTCAACTCCACGATCCTCCGCTCCAGGAGAGCCTGAAGCCTCTTCCGCCAAAGCTTCTAAAAAGGGACATGCTTCCCCTGAAATGGAACCAGAGCCGGAGCTGGAGACAGAGGCAAACAACGATGACGACGATGTTGTTGCACCTCCCCCTAAACGAGCTCGAAAGACTGGCCCTACGCCCGAAAAGCAAATCCGGAAGATTAGTCCTGCCTCCGAACAGCAACCCCAAAAGACCAGTCCTACTCCCGACAAGCAACCCCAACCCTCTACAGAACCTCCAGCCCATCCACCGTCCCAACTGAGCAGTAGCCAACGAACCGACATCTTCAAATTCCAAAGCTCACAAGCCGCACCGCCCACCCAAGATGACAATGCAGAAGACGCACAGCGCCGGAAAGAAAAGGAGAAAATGCACCAGAAATTCGTGCGGAGACTCGGCGGTGCTGATTGTTTGATCGGTATTGGACGGAACGCTACTGCTACTGACGCCGGTACCATTGAGGCCGAAGAAGGCGAGGAAGCCGATGCAGATGATGAACCTGCCCCTCCCCCTAAGAAAGGGAAGGCTGCTGCCAAGAAGGGTGGTAGTAAGCTTACGCCGATGGAGAGACAGGTCATCGATATCAAACGCAAGCATATGGATACCGTGCTTGTTATTGAAGTCGGATACAAGTTTCGGTTCTTTGGAGAAGATGCTCGGATTGCGGCGAAGGAGTTGGGGATTGTTTGTATTCCCGGGAAGTTCAGATTTGATGAACGTAGGTCAACTACTTTCCAGGGTTCTCTCACCCTCTGATTTATGCATTTAAGCTAATGCGTGCTCTGCAGACCCTTCCGAGGCTCATATGGACCGCTTCGCTTCTGCTAGTATCCCTGTTCACCGACTACATGTGCACGTGAAGCGTCTCGTTACTGCAGGCCACAAGGTCGGGGTGGTGCGCCAGATCGAGACCGCTGCGCTCAAGGCTGCGGGTGATAATCGCAATGCGCCATTCGTCCGGAAATTGACCAACCTGTACACGAAAGGAACTTACATTGATGATATCGAGGGGCTTGAGGGCTCCGTACCTGCTGCGGGGAGCTCCTCCCCAGCTACAGGATATATGCTGTGTATCACGGAAGCTAACCTCAAAGGCACTGGGAATGATGAGAAGGTACATGTTGGTATCGTTGCTGTCCAACCAGCTACTGGCGATGTCATCTATGATGACTTCGAAGATGGGTTCATGCGAAGTGAAATCGAGACAAGACTGCTGCATATTGCGCCTTGTGAGATCGTCATCGTTGGGGATATGTCCCGGGCCAGCGAGAAGCTTGTGCAACATCTGTCTGGAAGTAAGGCGAATGTTTTCGGAGATGCGGTGCGTGTTGAACGCGTGCCGAAAAATAAAACTGCTGCTGCGGAAGCACATAGCCATGTCGCAAGTTTCTATGCTGGCAAGATGAAAGCGACTGGCACGGAAGAAGATGCACAAGCAGCTAAGCTACTCCAAAATGTCCTTGAGCTGTCAGAACACCCTACAATTTGTCTATCAGCTATGATTCGGCATATGTCAGATTATGGACTGGAACATGTCTTTGATCTGACGAAGTATTTTGAGCCATTCTCTGCTCGATCACACATGCTACTCAATGGAAATACATTGGTCAGTTTGGAGATCTACCAGAACCAGACAGATCACTCTGTGAAGGGTAGTCTGTTTTGGATGTTGGACCGTACGCAGACGCGGTTTGGTCGGCGGCTGTTGCGACGTTGGGTTGGGCGGCCTTTACTGGATAAGGGCCGCTTGGAGGAACGTACCAACGCAGTTGAAGAATTGATGAACCCTGCTCGTGTTGTTCCTGTGGAACGGATTAGAGGTTTGTTGGGCAAGATCAAGAGTGACTTGGAACGGAGTCTGATTCGTATCTATTATGGCAAGGTAAGTTGGCACCATTAACTGTTTGGGATTCCGCGCTGATTCCATGAAGTGCTCTCGACCAGAGCTTCTCACTGTTCTACAAACCATGCAAATGATCGCAATGGAGTTTGCGGATGTCGAATCTGCTGCCGATACGAGCTTCAAGTCACCTTTGATCAGTGAAGCTATTGCATCTCTTCCAACCATCCAAGCAGATGTCACCCAGTACTTGGACAAGATTAATCTTCACGCTGCACGGACCGATGACAAGTATTCCTTCTTCCGTGAAGAAGAGGAGACCGAAGACATCAGCGACCAGAAATTGGGAATTGGCAGCATCGAACACGAGCTCCAGGAACACCTCGCCGTAGCCGGAGAGCGCATAGGCAGGAAGAAAGTCCAATACGCCACAGTCTCCGGAATCGAGTACCTAATCGAAGTCGAAAACAACTCCCTGGGAATCAAGCGTGTCCCAGCATCCTGGGTCAAAGTAAGCGGAACAAAGAAGATCTCCCGATTTCACACACCGGAAGTGATCCAATTCATCCGCCAACGGGACCAATACAAAGAGGCCCTAGCAGCAGCCTGCGACAGAGCTTTCGCAGCCCTACTAGCATCCATCTCATCCCAATACCAAATCTTCCGTGACTGCGTCCAGTCCCTCGCAGCCCTAGACTGCCTCCTCTCCCTCGCAACAATCGCCCAACAACCCGGCTACGTGAAACCGGAGTACACAAACCACCCATGTCTCCACGTCTCACAAGGTCGCCACCCAATGGTCGAGCAACTCTTGACAGACGCCTACGTTCCAAATGACACATCCCTCTCCACAGACGGCACATGCGCCCTCCTCGTGACAGGTCCAAACATGGGCGGAAAATCCAGCTATGTCCGCCAGGTCGCCCTAATAGCAATCATGGCCCAAATAGGCTCGTATGTCCCCGCAGCATCCGCCCGCCTAGGCCTCCTAGATGCTGTTTTCACCCGCATGGGCGCCTTCGATAACATGCTAGCGGGCGAATCAACATTCATGGTCGAACTCTCCGAAACAGCAGACATCCTCAAACAAGCTACACCCCGCTCCCTAGTCCTGCTAGACGAACTGGGTCGTGGAACATCCACACACGACGGCGTTGCTATCGCTCAGGCAGTGCTGGATTACATGGTTCGGTCGATCCGCTCACTTACATTGTTCATTACGCACTACCAACATCTGTCAAGAATGGCAGCCGCGTTCCCGGATAAGGAACTACGGAATGTGCATATGAAGTTTACGGAGTCTGGTGAGGAAGGTGATGAGGATATTACGTTCTTGTATGAGGTTGGTGAGGGTGTTGCGCACCGTAGTTATGGCTTGAATGTGGCTAGGTTGGCGAATTTGCCATCTTCTGTCATTGAGGTGGCGAGGGAGAAAAGTTCGGAGCTGGAGGAGGAGATTAAGAGGAAGAGATTGGTGAAGCTTGTGGGGGCTGTTGGGAGGGTTGTTGAGGAGCAGGGGGGTGTTGAAGATGAGATGATTGATCGTTTGCTTGCGAGTGTTGCGCAGCTTTAGATTTGAGGCTTGTTTTGCCTGTCAATTGTACATTATTTCCAAGGTTCTGGACTTGGGTTTTCGGATCTTAAAAGTATTCCTTCTAGAGGGTTTCCATGAAAATTACATGCGTGGATTTACTCCAAGTTCGGGAGCTTGTAGATGTGGCCCCCTGGTGTATACATGCTAATTGGAGCTGGAATCGAAGCATGTCATGGCAATTCGTCTAAACTACCAAGCTCGGAAGTATATAGCACTGGGAATAGGTAGCTTCGGTTGCATTGTATCAGAATTCAACCACCTGGGCACCGCATTTTACGGTTGCCACCCCATTCAGCTTAGTTCTCGACTGCTAAAATGGTGGCCACTACTAATTAAGTGCAGTGATAGTGGGAGCAGTTTTCTTGCCCGCCCAGGCTATCATCCATAGTAGTGACCCTGCCTCGATTCAAAACCGGACTCCCACTAACTTTTCTTTCCCTTAGGTTTGAATATGAGTACTCACTGGCATGTTGCATACCGATATACTTCCTTTTCTCATTCATTGTCCATGTAGTCATTCATATCTTAACCGTGTTCTAGATCAGCTTACCCCGCGTATACAGTCTGGTCGGTTGGCTGGACACTCAAAAGTTCAACGTTACTTTCAATTATTTGTTCAATTGCAGCAGCTGAGTGTAATCTTCGAAGTCTTATAGACATTCAATACTGCAGTAGATTGTGGCTATCAATGGGTTTGGCTACGCCGACGCAATGCTCTACAAGCCCCCTAGGTGGGGTGCTTTACAGGGTTGGTCCTGTCGACATAGGCCATCGTTCGATTCTAGTCAGGTAACAATGGGTCGTTCTAGTTCATTTCAGGTACCAAGTAGTAATTTTGAAAATGAAAGTGCCGCAATTGCCAGGTATTGGGAGATCGGACATTCCTTGGAAATTGATAATCCCATGGAATGATTCCCGAGACCGTGCTGATACCCAAACCAAGCACTTCAACATTCAAGTTCGGCCTAGATTACTACGCTACGAATGACCAGTCTTTCGACATTAGAACCGGAAGTTTCGAATTTTTTTCTTAGATTCCCGTAGTTCTTTTTTGTCGATCAGACCTGGTTTAATCTCGGTGCCTATAGTACCACCTTGCAGTGCACAAAGGAAAAAAAGAAAGAAGCACATCACAACCTCGTTTGTCGCATTGAGCCCATGCAAGCACGTCAAATAGACGCGTGTATGTAGTAAAACACCAGACCAAACCAGACCAGACCATCCCACAAATTCAAACCAGCCATCGCGCAACCTCATTTCATTTCTCATATAAACAGGGGTTGGAGTCTGCTCGTTCTCTCCATCTCTCTCTCTCGTTCGGGACCTATGATCGACTTCATTGGGAACTTCTTGGAGACGTCACCAAAAAGTCCCATCCACCCAGATCATCACCTCCATCGGATCATCGGGAACGAAACTCGAGAGGTGGAAATGGGCGACGCGGCGGTTGAGGTTGAGGAGTCGGGGGGAGTCAGAGGATCGGCGAAAAAGAAAAGCGAGGACACAGTTTTGGCCGAAGAACGATCAAAGAAAACCGGACGTGAGGGATATGCGAGAGACGAAGAGAGACGGAAGACATAGCGCGAATGAATTGTTGTTTTGGGGTTTTTTAACGGAGACGGCGGGCCTCGCGCTCGGACTCGAGCAAGCAGAGGATGTCGTCAACCTTGACTGTGGTGCGAAAGAATATTGTATTAGCGATGTTGGTTCGTGGGATTGCATTGCGGTTCCGAAAAAATTTCCATCGTTCGTTGTTGAATCTTCAATATTGAATATTGAATCCTCGTCTTTCATATTCCATATCCTCCAGGGGAAAAACTCAAAGAAATCGAAATCGCATACCTGGGCCCTTCACGTTACGGATGATGGAGCGGGAAGTGTCGTCCATGAACTCGACGCGGACCTGGGTGACACCACCACGGGAACCTAAACGCAGAAAAACCACAGATCAGTATTCGTTGTCTGCTGAAAATTCGCAATTCCATCCTGCAATATGATCCTGGCGATTGTGGAGGTGTGGTTTGTCGGCCTCCGCGGATCTCGAAATCTTCCAGTATCGAATATCGAATTGTTCGTGTGGGAGGAGAGGTCACGTACCGGTGCGACCGAGGACACGGGTCACCTTGACGAGCTTGACGGGCTGCTTGCTGGAATCCATCTTGGAGGGATGAGGGTGAGCTCGGACGAGGGTGGTGAGAGTTTGGGTGGACTGTGAGAAGAGGCGGATGTAAAGATGAATTTGCCTTGTGTGGGTTACCAAATTACGCGAGGGCTCAGGGCTGTCAACACCTGACCCGTCAGGCATCAGTTGATCAATACGCCGATGAGTCATCCGATCTGCGTTGCGTTTGACACCTCGACACCTTAAGGCAGAAACATTAGTCATCTACTCTGAAATTGGGCATGCTAAGCCGGGAATTTAACCTCGTCCGCTACATCTCTGGATGCTAATTGTTATGTGTAACATATAATATAGATACAATTGGAACTTTGAGTCACTTGAAGGGATTCAATTCCTATAATCTCTCACACGTGGGCGCATTCTAACATATCCTTTGCCGTACCTTGGTCTGCAAATCAGACCCGTAACCAAGTATCATACACCGGAAGTAAATCGGAGTACCTAATCGCTGCCCCTCCAATTTCTGCCGCAAAGAGCTCCGGTCTGCCCGCAACCACTTTTACCCTTTCATATACCCTAAGCCATTGCTTCGAGACAGATTTAAAGTCTCCTAATTTGCCATTGAATTGATCTTTAGGTCATTTCTTACCTCAATACCCCCCGCAAAACTTTTTACAAAGCCCCTCCGTGCCCCGCGCCGCCCTCAATCACAATGGATCTCGTTAACCAGTGAGTAAATGCGAACAAAGAAGCTATATCAATGGCAAGAACAAACTCAATTAACACCCAATCGCAACAGCCTCGAAGGACGTCTCCTTTTCGCTGTCCCCAAAAGCAAGTCTCCCTCCAACATACCAATGACTCATTCACCCTCAAAGACGAACAAGACAAAAGACGTGACGCATACACATGCACCCCTTTGAATCACCCAACTAACAGCGCATTCATTACAGAGGGCCGTCTCCAACAAGCCACTCTCGACCTCCTCGCCGGCTGTGACGTCCAGTTCCGCCGCGAAACCCGTCTCGACATCGCGCTGGTCAAGAACCTGCCCATCGCCCTGATCTTCCTACCCGCTGCTGACATCCCGACCTTCGTCGGCGAGGGCCGTGTTGACTTGGGTATTACCGGCCGCGACCAGGTCGCTGAGCACGACGCTACCCTGCCCGCCGGCGAGGTCTCCGGCGTCGAGGAGATCCTTGACCTTGGCTTCGGTGGCTGCAAGCTGCAGGTGCAGGTTCCCGAGAAGGGAGATATCACCGAGGCCAAGCAGCTCGTTGGTCGCAATGTTGTTACCAGCTTCACTGCGCTTACCGAGCAGTTCTTCGCTCAGCTTGAGGGTGTTGAGGCTGGCAAGAAGAACCTGAGCACTAAGATCAAGTACGTTGGTGGTAGTGTTGAGGCTGCCTGTGCGCTGGGTGTCGCAGATGGCATTGTCGATCTTGTTGGTGAGTCAATGGATCCTTTTCTTTATATAACCCTGCTATATACTGGGGGGGACTTGGGTTTGCGGGGCCAATGCTAACAACAATTCTAGAGTCTGGTGAAACCATGAAGGCTGCTGGCCTTAAGGCTATCGACACTGTCGTTACCAGCACCGCTGTGCTTGTCAAGTCGCGGACCTCCAACAACGATACCGTGAACCTGCTTACTTCGCGTATTCGCGGTGTCATTACTGCCCAGAAGTTCGTTCTGTGCCAGTACAACATTCCCCGTTCCGAGCTGGCTACCGCTTCCAAGATCACCCCTGGAAAGCGCGCACCTACTATCACTGCTCTCGAGGAGGAGAACTGGGTCGCTGTCAGCTCGATGGTTGAGAAGAAGCGCATCGCCACTGTTATGGATGAGCTGATTAAGGTTGGAGCTACGGATATCTTGGTGCTGAACATTGCCAACTCCCGTACCGATTAAATTGGTTGATGACGATTTCCCTCTTCTTTTTCATTTCCTCCTTTTGGTTGCGTATTATGATTTATTTTATGATTTGTCTGGGTTCTTAATGTTGAACACAAAAAACCTGGTATATAGAGCATTGGGTTATATAGCGAGTTTCAAAAGGAAATGAATGTCTTTGTACACAATTCTTCTCTAATTTCTTTAATATATAAGAATTATCTATGCATATCATACATACATATGCAAATGTAAATGTAACAATGCATGTCCACAGTATAGACGCCGCGAAAAACATGAATCATAAGTCAGAGTCGTAAAAAAGTGGTATCATGGCATGTGAATGGGGAAGAAATAATAAAAAGAAACAAAAACTCAAAATGCACAGATACCTTGAGGTAAAACTCAAACCATCAAAGACGGATGCATGTGGCGTCAACAGACTCAGTTCTGGCTGCCCATACCAACACCTTCACGACGTCCTCGAACAATAGCTCTCAGACACTGACCCACACCCTCAAGATCACCAAGTAATCCAACATGACCACGTTCACTCTTCACCAGCCCACCCTTGATGATCCGGTATCCGGGCGGCAACATCGCAGCAGAAGCAAGGCAAACACCATCACCAGCCGCAAAAGCCAAATCATCATAACAATCCTGATGCTTAATCGCCTCGCGCGAGACAACCCGGGCTCCATATACGGTTGGCACACTCTTGCCATACAACACCGCAGCAGGCGGGTACTTATTACCCATTTGATGAGCAGGCTGGAAGTCCAACTCCGACTTGAACTGCTTGACCTCCGCAAGAGTGCGTTTCAGGTACTCCATTGCCACAGCGCGGGGAATAGTACTTGTTGTCGAGGCTTTGGATGATCCGGCACTACCTCGGGGGTGTGAGACCGGGCCTACGATTCCATCGGCTGGGGGGTGAATGTTCTCCTGGAGCTTCTCGGAAATAGGGCGTGAAGGAGATTGAGATGCAGAGAGCGCAGAGCGGGGTGGGTTGCGTGCAGAGATATCTTCATCCGTTGATGTAGTTTGGTCGTGAAAGTCGGCAAAATCTTGGACATTGGTTTCGGCGTCCTCGCGCGGGCCCATGGAAAATCGCTTTCCGATTAGAGCAGAGGCTTTGAAGCTGCGGCCTGTAGCTGTGGTTGGAGGGAGACATGGCTGGATGCAAGGGGAAAGGCGATGTTCATCCCAGTTTGCGGGATCGAAGAAATCTACTCTGTATTCTTCTTTGGATTGCTTGTCGATGAAACAGCGGCCGTTTTCTGGTAGGAGGGCGAAACTGGTACGGAAGGTGAAGTTCACTTGGGCTGTTAGGACGCGGGAGCTGAGAAGGACGTCGTCACCGTTTCTGAGTGGGCCGAGAATGTTCACGCAGTGCTGGGGTACTCCAGCGTATAAGACGCCGGCGAAGAGATCGGGTCGTTGGTTGACGGCATGACGGGTGATTAGGCCGCCAAGACTATGGGCGACTACGTAGGCGCCGCGTCTCTGGCCAGTCTCGCCGTTCGGGCGGTTGGATGGCAGACCCTCGAGGAATTCGATTAGCCTCTTGGAAAGGAGGTCTGGGCTTAGACGCCAGTCATAGCCGTAGTCCCAGACGCGAAGATCACCGCGGATAGCGTTCTCGCATTTTCGAAGCCGCTTCATTAGTCGACGGCACACATCCACGGGCCCGACGTGAGAAAGTACACCGGATGGGATGATGGTCTCTTCCATGCGCTCTTCATCTTCCCGAGTCAGACCAACCTCCAGATCGACCTTGCGCAGATTCAATCCCACTTTCATTGGAACCCATAACTGGCGATGGGGTGGCTTGGCAGATCGCAAGATGGAGCCTCTGTAACCGCCCAAGATTACGATATCGCCGGTCAATTCTGACATGGCTTCTTCCAGGATTGGATGTGTAGACTGTGGGTGCTGTCGCGGAGGAGGTGGCGGCGTCGCAGCTGCATGGACTGAGCTAGTCACCTCTTTATCAGCCGAAGCCGATGAATTTCCCAGATCGGGGAAGAACGGCTTCGAGTTCCAATCATTACGAATGTCCTGCAGATTCAAGCCTGGCATACTAAGCAAGCGGCTACTTGAATCCTGCAAGGAATCTTTGATCGCTTTAAACCGGCTGTTGACCTGGGAATGCACATTCTCATATCGCGGCCGTTGCTCCAACGAGGACGCCGTGGACGATGCACGCAAGTACAACGATTGATCCGAAGATGATCGGCGTAGACTTGGCGGTCGTCCCGGCGTCGCACTAGGCCGCCGGGCGAAAGAATGCTTTACAGCGGAGCTTGCTTCCACCGACTTTAATTCCGGAACTTGATGGCCATCATCAGCTTCATCCGAATCATGGTCCACTCCATTGGGCAGCGGAGGCGAAGGGGGATGACGCCGATCCAACGAAGCAGTTCTTTTCTGCAGGAAAGTCGAGCTCCGTTTCCCTGCGCCTTCTACGGTTTGACTGCGGGCCCGGTTGTGGGCATTATGAGATAGAAAAGGCAGCGTTGGCCGCTTCGCCAGCGCGCCCAAGTCCGGAAAAAACCTCTTTAGCTCCCCAGACCATGCTCGCGGCCGACGAGGAAGCGATGTCTTCAGCAACGACCGGGTGAAGCTTGATCGATGACTTCCGGACTCCTTGGGCTCATGCGACGCGGCAGCTGACGCAGAGCCTCCGGTGTGGGGACCGCGTGGCGTCCGGCGCTCCACCGGCAAGGACAGTGCATGAGGGTGCAAGCCTAGAGCCCTCTGAGTCGCCGGCTTAGCCTCTGCCCGTTGGGCCGCCAAATTGTCTGTCTCCACCGACTCGGGCTCCGCCGTGAGTTCGGAGACGAACAGCCCATCCTCGCCGACAGTGTCCGGGACCTCATTGAAGTATCCACCGTGGGATTCCAAGACACGATTTTTCTCCTCGGCGGGTGTTGCGCGAGCTTTCATGCGACTCTGTGTGGGGCCAATGCTGACCCCGACGACGTCGCCGGCATCGTCTTCGTCCGCATAGCTGTCGAAGTGCGGGGCTGGGCCATCACTGTCGGAGCTCGAGAAGGAGGAGTATTGGGAGGGAGATTCGGATGCGACCGCATTGCCGGACGATTCGGACGAATAGGATACTTGTTGCGGCCGTTCCTGATCAGGTCGTTTGTCCGGTTGAGAGCCTAGCGGATCAGGCTGGTCGGCGACTAGGGACACCATGGTACGAAGCGCACAAGGGAAGGAGGGGGAAAAAAAGACACCCGACCGCTAGGTTCAGGGCATGAGGTCGTACAAGCCAAGAAGTGTATACAAAGCTTGGCTTCAAGAAACCTTGGGCTTGGCTCACGTAAGATTAATGCAAAGGGGTAATAAGTCGTAGCACAGGGATTGAAAGCTCCCCCAAATTGTTCAACATTGAAAAGTACCTGGAAATTGGTGACGTGAGGAATCAATGTCCGTTATAAGCCGTTGAAGACCGGAAACAGGAAGGGTTCCACAGCACAGCCTCCGGGTCTACCGGAAGGCAAAAACTCTGTCTAAATCCACGTGAAATGTATTTACAAGCTGACCGTGATGTTCAACTAGTTAGCTTGGTTTCAGCCCCAAAGTTGTGTCAGCCCGTTACTATGGTTTCTTCCTTTTAAATTTTCATGATCGACGCATTATCGTGGTTTGGCCCGGGAGATCGATGCTTCAATTTCCAGAATTGATCGGCCCCCATTAAATGCGCTATGACATCGACCGCGTGTCATAACATAATCATCGTAAGTTATGCGAAAGTCAAGCTTTTCGGTATTATTTCAAGTTTGTTCGGCGATCCCGAGGTTCGAGCAATGCTCCAATCATGGACTAGCTAAGTGGCTACATGCCGCATTTGCGATCTGCTACTTCGGATCCATGCCACGTAGAGCGGGGCAGGACAATTTTACATCTGGGGGCCACTCCTTACCTTTTTACTTAATGAAGTCCTTGCCGAGACATGCTTATTCCAAGGCTGTTCATACGTACGTATTCGTATATATGCCGAAGCCGAAGTTCGGACAAACAGTAATTCAGTCCCCACTGCGGCTGAGTCCCCGCTCAGCCTTAGCACGAACTAGATAAGTATAGGGATAAATACCCTCGGCATGGATCACCGTTTAAAATTGTGTGAGAAATTAGGAGATCTAACTCTATCTCAACCGCTAGATCGAGCAATCAATGTTTCCAAGATATAACCTAGATAAAGTCTATCAAATAATCAAAATATATTCCAAGGTTTATGATGGATATCCCTAGACGAAAACCTTGGAAGTATTTGCAGATAATGATATACTGCACATAGATCATTTTGATCCATCACGGCGAGGCATCTTCTGAAAATCTTTCGACAAGATCTCTTGTTCTCCCCGACGCTCGATTTCCTCATTCCATTCCGCACTTTCATGGGACCCAAATGCCCGATCAACTGTTGCATTAAGCGCCCCACGTAGTGTCTCTCCAGCACCCTGTACAACCATTAGCCCGATCCAAACCAACGGGGGCAAAGAAAAAAGCTGGAAATCCGTAGCAAAACTCACATGAACTCCGGCCGCAACACCTCTAATCCCCTTACCAAGACCCTCGCCGTGAGAGTGAGGGTGAGTGCCATGTTGTTTCTGCGCTCTCTCCATTTCCTTCTCCATTTTCACTCGTTCCGCCGTGCTAGGCGCATGGTGAATTCTAGAATCACCCGCCGGTGCATCAAAGCTCCCTGTCGGCGAGGGTGGACGATAATAGTCTTGATCGGATCCGCCGGCTGCGGTTTTGTACCCTGCGCCGGTGGCGCTGTTATACCCGGTGGTTGCGGGATCGTACTGACCGCGTTGGTCTGACATGGAGGTCGGGACGCCCGGTGCGCCGATAGAGGAGCCGGAGCGCATTGGTTTATTATGAGATGACATTTCGGTGATAATTGTTTGTTTCGGATAAGTACAGAGTGGGATTAGGATGAGTTCGGAATTTGGTGCGGCCACTTTTATACTTCTTGCGTGGTGACGTCATCATTAACGCATTGGTACAGTTGTCTGATCTGGGGAAAAACACTACCAGGGTTAGCGGAAGAATGTTTTATGTAGAAGTATAGATGCTATCAATCCGTGTAACTACAAGTCATGGATATCGGTTACTCAATTTGATGCCCAGCTCGAGGAGCCGAGGTCCAGATTCTTTCTGTGGAGCAGTTTTCCTAATCTGGGGTTGCTCCGATCCTACGATCTCCAAAGTCCCTGCAGTTCCCCCAACATTTTTTCTTTCGTTCCCCAGACTTTCTCTCTCGTTTTTCATGTCATAGTCTCCTCCAAAATAATCTGAACTGCCCTTTTGACCTCCAAACATCCACCATGTCCTACAAACAAATCCTATACAACAAGGCTCCCGAACCAGCCATCGATCCCACCCTCAACTCCGGCACCTTTCGCCTAAACACCGTCCCCCGTCCTACAAATGTCACCGCAGACAAACTTCTCGTGCGCGTGCACTACCTCTCTCTCGACCCAGCAATGCGCCAATGGCTCACCGCCAAACGCTCCTACATTGCCCCCGTCGAGCTCGGCGCCGTAATGCGCGGCCAGAGCATCGCCCAGGTAGTCGAAGTCGGCAGCTCCTTGACCTCGAAATTCAAGACCGGTGAATGGGTCGTCGCATACTCAGGCTGGCAAGAATACGCCCTGATGGGTGCAAAGGAAGTGGAGAAAGTGACTCTCCCCGCCGGAGGACGTCCCACAGACGCAATGTCCGTCCTCGGCATGACCGGGTTAACAGCCTACTTCGGTATGCTGGAGGTTGGAAAGCCAAAGGCCGGAGAGACCGTCGTCGTTTCTGGTGCTGCGGGCGCGACTGGAAGCATTGCGGGACAAATTGCCAAGATCAAGGGTGCCAAGCGGGTTGTTGGGTTGGCAGGGAGTAAGGATAAGTGTGAGTTCCTTGTTAAGGAGCTTGGTTTTGATGCTGCGATCAATTATAAGGATCCGCAGTGGAAGAAGCAGTTGAAGGAGGCTACGCCTGAGTATATTGATGTTTTCTTTGATAATACTGGTGGTGAGATTTTGGACGCTTGTCTTGCGCGTGCGGCGCGGGATTCGAGATTCGTTATCTGTGGTGCTATTAGCCAGTATAATGCTGCTAAGCCGCAGGGGCCTACGAGCTTTATGACTGTTATTGTGAGTTGTTTTGGATTTGATTTGATTGGGATCAGGGCTAACGATGGGTACAGTCGCAACGAGTCACTGTGAAGGGATTTATCGTTTTTGACTATGCGAAGAAGTATGGCGCTGCGTTGCAGGAGCTGGCCTCTTGGCTTTCGCAGGGAAAACTGAAGCGAAAGGAGCATATTGTGCAGGGTGGAATTGAGGGAGCGCCTAAAGCTCTTGTCGATCTGTATGCCGGTGTGAATACTGGTAAGATGATGGTGGAGGTTGCTCCGATTAGCGAGGCACTAGGACCAAAGGCCAAGCTGTAGGGGACCGCTGGCGTAGTCTCCACTCGGTTCCAAGGTTTTCGTATCTAGGTGTCTATTCTTTGATCCATGTCCAAAGAGGCAAAATAGATCTTAAAGATGCAGGTCATCTCTAGTGCGGGTATCTATGCCCACGTGGATATATTCCTTTCTGTATGTGTGTGAGTAAATAATTCGAATCATAATTCTGGGAAGTTACTAAAAATAGATTGCTAAATCTTGCGTAAACCCGGCTGCATTGCGTTATTCCTGGCATCTGATCAAGGAATAAAGTTACGTCTATAGCGCGAGATTTACTCTAGCATTACCACTTACCTTAGAACCTGAAGTCACAAGGTGAGAGAGGCGTAGAAATGTAATCTTCAATATATTGGTTGATAGGTAAAGAATATAGTAGAATGTTATGTAAGAAATGAAAGGGGTTCTAACCTTATTAAACTCCATTAGGTATAGTAGTGACTTTAATTTGTACAATGTACATATTCGATCTAGCCTGACTAATTGGTGGTATTTCTCTCCCTACATTCTCTAAAATAATGAATCTATAGTCCTACACACATGATCAAATTATATAGATGGATTAGTGGTTTTGTACCTTTTTTGGCTTGAGACTAGTACCCCGACTATTTTACTAGTGGTTTATTTAAGTTTATGATCTACAGATCATACATTCTTGGCATTAAATTTATGATCGACAGTCCTTGAGCTCAGGACACGTGCGTGTGAAAAATGACAAGAGAGCATCGTTGCGGCTAGCCAGAGTTCATTTCAGCACTAGTCTTCAAGCGTATCTTGCTATTCTAAATTGTAAGGCAGTTTTTATCTTACGTCAGGACAATTGCTGATCATACTATTTAGATCAACTCTACGTCACTACACCAGCAATTTCGAGTGATACTCTGAGATATTATTTTTCAAGATGAATTTTTTGGCTATCTCCTTATTCCTGGGTATTGCGGCTTGCAGCCCAGTATCCACGCATCCACGAGAGAACCCGACTCTGTGCATTCTCAAGGAAGTGAAGAGCGTTGACACCTGTCTCAATGCATGAGGAAATGAAGATGTCCTACATGCTACCGAAGAAGCTTTTAAGATGACCGAAGAAGCTTTTAAGATGACCGAAGAAGCTTTTAAGGCGACTGAAGACGGATATCAAATGGGCGATTTTGAATACTTCACTCGAAAACTTGCTTCAATTTGTGATAAAGAGTATGTTATACCCAAAGCCGCAAGATCCTATATACATCACCCAGCGTATGATACACAAGCTGACTCCTTTTCAGGTATGATGGCATGTATAATCATGTTACGTGTGAGAGCGACGACGCTATATATACTTCCACAAGAGACACAATGTATCTCTTGACGACCATTGGATACGATTTGCCGGCTGGCGAGTGCCGTCAATGTTTAACCTCGAAAGGGGCGGAATTTGCACGCATCCTTCAGGCGATTGCTCAAGCTCAAGCCGGGGGAAATATCTGCCAGCCAAGCCAATGATATAGCCCTGAAGTATAGCATAAATGGTTAATTGCAGGCCAGATAATTGGGGGCTAAACTTGAAGAGTGTCAAATATTGTTTTATCAATCTATGTTTTGTTAGTTTGGAACTGCAGAATGTACAATAGAGGAAACTTTTAATAGAATGTCGCGCAATGGACAAGTATATATTGACAAACGTGGGTAAGCTACCTCTCAGTGCATAGACTGTTAATAGTTATATACCTAAACCTCGGGATGTTCCTACAGCTGGACTCCCTAAATTGAGTTATGGACCAAACATATCCCTTTGGTATCGCACATCCTAGGACAAAACAACGGAGAAAACTTGCGATCTGATCTAAGCTCCAGTGCCTCCAATCTTCGTCCCGCTGATCGAGCCCATATTCATCCCAACCTGGAAACCAGAGTTATTGCCTCCAAATGTGATATGGTTATGGCCATCACCTTCCTTCAGAAGATTGGTGACATTCGTATTATAGGTATCGCCTGCCTTCACTACTTGGGCGACCGTTTCTTGTTGCACAACAACCTGAGGAACGATTCGATACAACAGCTTTTTTGCGTACGCAGCTGCCGTCATAGCAGCGTAGCCCTGCCACTCCTTATTCTTGTGCGTGTCGGAATAGTCGCAGATACCACGGATCACCAAGCAGGGAAAGTGATTGACTAAACCAGCAGCTTCCATCTCAAAACACAGGACGTCGTTTTGCTTCGCGAGCGCATCTCGGGTTTTAGCATCCTTCATCAGACTATTTGCGGATGCAATTAGGCCATAATGGATGGCTGGATTGTCATCCTCCTCGGCGCGCGGAGGTCGTGAGACTAGGGAAGAGACGTCTTCCCCACAAACAATAGCGCAAGGTGATTCGTCTTCGAAAGGGTGTAAAATGTCGCTCTTATATAGCCGATCGGTTGTCGGATCGGGGCGCGAATAGTTCTTCTTCAGTCGGGGTTTCGTCGCTAGAATCTTGCTAACGGCATCTTCAATCTGGTTGCCATCGGTTTCGAACTCAGCCGCAAGCCCGCTTACTGCGCTGCGCAGCAAACCAGGTGCCTGATTATGAAACCCCGTCTGCTTGAAGTCCTGACCCTGGAATATCTTGCCAAAGTCATACTGAAGGATGCCGCCCCGACCGTTACTGGGTGTGCCAACGACAATATCTCCAAGCCGGATATCATGCTTTGGGCTTGGTGCACCGCCGCCAATGCCAACCATTAGGGCGACGCGAATATTCGGGAAGGCGTGCATCATACTCACGGCCACCTGTGCTGCAGAGGAGAGGCCGTACTCGCCCATTGGCAGCACAGATATGACCACGTTGTGATTTTTAATTTTTCCCAGAGTGTAGTCATTTTGGTTGGCAGATGGTAGCTCGGTAGGACTGTCATGCTTTTCGTCGAGAGATGCTATGGCGGCGACATACTCGGTCTTTAAGGCACAGACCCAGCCCACAGTATAGTCACTTGGTTTAAACATCACGGACCCTTTGCTCTACAAGAAGTTGGAGCTGCTTGATACTGTCTTGGGAATTTGGCAGCGGGGGAATTTTTTGGGGGCCAAAAGAGCGAATAGTCTCGATTCACCGAGGCTATGTGGCGCGTAGCGCGGCCACATCATTTGGTGAGGCTGAAAGTTGCCCCTCACTTGAAAGATGGGGTCCATTTCTTCAGGCGCTTCGATCCCCACTGCATCTATCATTTTTATGGCAGGATAACCGACTTATAAATTCGATCTCATTTGGTAACACAAACAAGTCTCTTTGGATGGGCATCAGTCATAAAATAATCAATAGTCGCACTTCGCCAGACCGACCGAAATTTCAACGCACGATTAGTCAGTTCTAGGGCAGGGTTTTCATTAGGAGCCATATGAAGTGAGATCAGTAACCGAGATTATCTAGACCCTAATGTCAAATGTAATCGTGGGCATCGTATTTGCCTAAGCTAGCTTAATAGCCCTTTAGACCAGCCTCACATATTGATACCCGGCTTATCCACTCGGACCGTAAGATCTGCGTGGTAGTGATCCGTTTTCGTGATATGGGGTGTAACATCGCATATATGGCATTGCGTCGTCTCTAAAACGAATGGAAATGTGGTTAGTACGATTATTCAAATGCCACGGAGAAAAAGAAAGGGGTCAAAGTTATACCTCCCCAAGCGCTTCGATGGGTGGATACCCGTCCTCCGAATGACGACATTCGAGGTAATCCAAATACAGAGGATCTTCGTAATGTGGACGAGCACTGCGCCAAATGAGACGACCGGTGATAAGTGCCACATAAATAATGGCTGTTGCCCAAACATCCGCTGGACGGGGATCATCATTTTTCTCATTTCCCTCTGACAGGTCTCCATGTGCAAGTCCAGCGTGGGAACGAGAATGGAAAGCCTCTGGCGGAATATAGGGGAGACTAATTCCCGGGAAAGACGCTGTGGAATGTGCCACATCGCTCGAGCTCCGAGCCGAAGGGGTAGCCCGAGCAGAAGAGAACAGCGACGGTAAAGAAAATGACCACGCTGCTGATGAAGCAGGGTGAGATTGCGAGCGCGGACGGAGTGGTTCTTCAGTTGGCATTGCACATTTAGACCAGAGGCGGCGGATATGGCCGTCGCCGAATCCAGCCAGCTTCACAGACCCATTTTCTGTGAGGAGGATGGTTTCCATTCGGATATCGCGATGTGCGGTGTTGTGCTCGTGAAGAAAAGACAGGGCGCGCAAGATCTGGGCTATGATGCAATCGGCTTCGTTTGTTGGGATGGGACCTCCGTTGTGGGAGATGAGTTCGTGAAGGTCACCCCCTGCGCAGATGGGCATGACCAGGCACAGTTCAGAGCGTTCATTATAGAGGAGGTCGATTATGGGGAGGATATTCGGGTGGTGAGGATGTAGGTTGGAGATTGCGTCGGAAGAGCAATATGATGAGCGAGAAAGGGGGTTTGCCGAATCAAGAATGTTGTATCGGTACACTTTGATGGCCACTAGTTGTTTGGATTTGGAGGCGGGGCCGGCGAGCTTGTTTTGGTGTAGCCGAACCGTGCTATTAGCGCCATAATGGAGGATATCCATACAGCGGCCATATCTTTCATTGAAGGGTCGAGGAACTTCTCTCTGAATCAGGGGTTGGTTTGATGCTGTTGTTGTAGAGGTCTCCGACCTCCTCATAATTGGCTGCTGGTTCGTCGAGACAAAAGCTAGAGTTGGCTGGTGATCATTCTTGAACACAGACCAGCCACGCTTTGCAACGCTTTGACTGGCATCGTGGAGATGGGAGTCTTGAGACCACTTTGTGTGCGTCACATAATGATGATGGGGGACCTGGTCGGGTCGATGCACGGAGACAGCTGTCCAGACGTCCGGGCGATGACGCTCCTTCATGGATAGCTACGTTGGAAGCAAAAAGAAAAGAAAGATGAAAGTCAAAACGGAAAATTGAATTCTACCAAGGAAAAAGAAAAGAAAACAGGCGCCGGGAAGTATTTTGTGTGCTCCGCGACGCCTTTTACCCACGGATTTATAGATATGCTTTTTTTAGCGGTGTAAGCAGTACGCAGTCATGTATTATCCTCCGTAACACGTTATACAAGTTCCGTGGGAAAGGGACCAAAAGACGGAAGATACAGAAAGAGCAGACAGATCGCTTGCATTACCATAGTTCAGCCATGGTAGTAGCTTAACGAAAAATACGGGATCATAGATCACTTGCTAGGCTGGAGATCCCGCTATTGGATAAAGCAAACCGCGCACGACGATCGCGTCTTTTCACCTAAACGATCTGTGGCTGAGGGATTTACCTCACACAATCGAACAGAGATGCTATTAGCAAATAAAGAAAATTTCTTGTCTTATCCGGGGAAAAATGGGGGCCTAGGAGAAAATATAACCTAGGTCGCACTAGATGGAGTAGAGCGGCAGAGCGTCAAAATTCAGTCTGTGGCGAGGAAAAATCGCGCATCCTCGGATTAGGACATTACCACCACGTTTGCGGGGTGGCTGTGTGAAAGCGAAATTGTATGCGCCATTTGTTTTTTTTATTATGGTAATGAGGAATTTTTTTTTCTTGCCCCCTGTAACCGGGCTTAATTACCACGGAACCATGAACCTGAACCAGAGGCAAAGCTTTAGGGCTGGATGAGTCGGGAGCCGGTTCTGGTATGGTCACAGTTAACAAGGACAATTTATGATTGGGTGTGGGAAGCTACAGGGGTAATATTACCGTATGAATTCGTATATCGTAATTAAAGTTCCTGCGCAGGTGTCAAGTTTGTACTTGCTCCACAGATCAAGCAATGCCGAGTTCGCCATGTACCTGGTTTAACTATGGAACCTCGTATCCCTGACACATATACTATGCGCGTATTTTACTTTTGCTGCAGGCAGAGGCGTATCCCTAATTTTTTGATCCGATCTCCACTGCACAGAACTTTCGGTCCCCTCGTGGCTAGAGTTGATCGCAAGGCTCCGCTGATGTGACACCAGGGCTCGTTTTTTTTTTTTTTCACGTAGCGTTTGCTCGTTTACGATCTAATTGGGTTAGCTATGTCTTCCGTCACGCCTTCCCAATTCATCATTAGCCACGCGGGGTGGTTCCCTCTGGTTAGTTTTGGTCAACCTACATAAGGCCCGGGGTCGCACACACTGTATTTTTCTCGACATCTTCTCATTTTTTCTTTATCTGTCCTTGCTGTGGCCGTTCCAGGTGTTTGGCTGTCTGCCTTCTTACTTTCATATTAAAATCCCCTAAGACAGCTACGCCATGGCGCCCAGTTCTTCCCACGGCAAGCCTGACGTCGACGTCGACGTCGAGGCCGATGGTGTAACCATCAAGGATGATGATCCCATGGAACGAAGCACGCGTATCACTTTCCATGACACTGCCACCGAGGCGGAGGGAATGCGCTCCATTTATCAGCCCACCCAGCTTGGACGTACCCATTCGCTGGGTCGTGATACGATTCGCAGTACCCGGAGTACCAACCAGACAACAGCGGGTGGAAACAATGGGATACCTATCGAGTTCCGTACACTTTCAATCCAGATCTCCGAGTCTCAAACCCGCCCGAAAGAGATCGTGACCGAAACCCCCAAGGAGAAAGTCCCCGATCAAGATTACTTCGAGAGCTTGGATTTCCACATCATTCCTCAAGAGAAGGTCTGTCAGGAGTTTAACGTCGACCAGCGCTTCGGTCTCAGTGCCGAGTCAGCGGCTCAACGTCTTCAACGTGATGGAAAAAACGTTATCGCCCAAACCCGCGAGAACTACCTCAAGAAGATCTTCTTTTATGTCTTTGGTGGTTTTTGTTCCGTCCTTTGGGTGGGTGTGATTATCTTCTTCATCTGCTGGAAACCTCTCAGCAACCCACCCTCGCCGACCAATCTCGCTATGGCCATTCTCGTGATCATCGTTATCACCCTTCAGGCCAGTTTCTCAGCTTTCCAGGACTGGTCGACCAAGCGGGTTATGAACTCTATCTTAAATCTCCTTCCATCTGAAGCTCTGGTCTTGCGTGATGGGAAGCAACTTCGTCTTCCTGCCACTGACCTGGTTGCTGGAGATATTGTACAGATCTCTGTCGGAAACAAAGTCCCTGCCGACATGCGTCTGCTGCAGACTTCTGGAGATATTCGATTCGATCGTGCAATTCTCACCGGCGAGTCTGATGAGATTGACGGTGCTACCGATTCGACCGATGCAAATTTCCTTGAGACTCGCAACATCGCCCTAATGGGAACTCTGGTTACAAACGGGAATGCCACCGGCATTGTGCTGATGACCGGTGGTCGTTCCGTCATGGGTCGGATTGCTTCTATGACAGCTGGTGTCAAGCAGAAGCCGACTCTGATTCAAAAAGAAATTACCCGTTTCGTTACCATTATCGTTAGCCTGACTGTCTGCCTCGCCTTGCTCATTCTATTCACCTGGTTGGGATGGCTCCGCAAAGATCATCCTGGATACATGAGTGTGGTAGCTATGCTCAACAATGTCATGGGCTGCGTGGTGGCTTTTATTCCAGAGGGTGTGCCGGTTGGTGTCGCACTAACGCTCATGATGGTCGCTCGACGTATGAAGCAGACAAATATTTTACCAAAAGGGTTGGCGACCGTCGAAACTTTGGGATGTGTGAATGTTATTTGCTCCGACAAGACAGGAACACTCACACAAAACCGCATGTTCGTCAAGTCGCTTGGCATGGTTGACTGGGAATATAATATTGACGATCTGGTGCCTGGAATGGAGTCTTCCGAGGCGCTGAAAAATCTCCTCCGTGCATCAGTCCTTTGCAATGACGCTACCTTTGACCCAGAGACCCTGTACCTACCAGTTTGGGAGCGTATCGTCAATGGGAATGCCACGGATGCTGCTGTGCTGCGACTTGCCGACAGCGTTGGTGCTGCTTCACCAAAGAATATGGAGCCCTATGCCCGTGTCCACCAGATTCCTTTCAACTCGAAGAATAAGTGGATGCTCACAATGCACCAAGACCCGACTGCTTCCAAAGAATACATGATATACGTTAAGGGTGCACCTGATGTACTCTTAGATCGCTGTTCTACCTACTGGTCTGCCGTCAACAATGCTGTCCGTCCACTGGACACGAATGCCAGACAGAAGCTTTCTGATTTCCAGGCCAAGCTCTCTCGTCGTGCCGAGCGTGTGATCATCCTCTGCCAGCGCCGCTACATTCCAACCCACCCTCTGGGGTCCAATGGATTCAGTGACGAGATCCTTGAATCGGGTGTCCAAGATCTGACGGTTCTTGGAATCTTCGGTATCATTGATCCCCCTCGCCCAGAGACTGCCCAGACCGTGGCCGCATGCCGGCGTGCAGGCATTCGATTCTTCATGGTCACTGGCGACTTTGGGCTGACTGCAGCGGCAATTGCCCGCGATATCGGTATCTTCGAGGGTGAAGTTGAACCGGATACTATTCATGATCTTCGGGATGGATTCTCATCCGACAAATCGCCGCCCTCAAGACGCAGCTTGCTTCTTGAAGGCAGTAGTCTCTCGTCATTGAACCAAGAAGAGTGGTCCACAGTTTGTGAATATGAAGAGATTGTCTTTGCCCGTACAAGCCCCGAACAAAAGCTACGAATTGTGTCAGAGCTCCAGGCAAAAGGCAATTACGTCGCTGTTACGGGTGATGGAGTCAACGATGCACCCGCTTTGCGTGCTGCAGATGTTGGCGTTGCCATCGGTTCCGGTAGTGATGTTGCCATTGAAGCGGCCGATCTTGTGCTACTTGATCGGTTTGATTCCATTGTCGAGGCTATTCGCCTCGGTCGCCTGGTCTTCCAGAACCTCCAAAAGGTCATCGCCTATCTGCTACCTGCTGGCAGTTGGTCTGAAATCTGGCCTGTGATTATGAACGTCTTTTTCGGATGTCCTTCACCACTGAGCTCCTTCTTGATGATTATCATTTGTGTTTTCACCGATCTGTTCCTCTCCTTGTCGCTTATCATGGAAAAGGAGGAGTTCGACTTGATGAGCATTCCACCTCGGAAACCTCGCAAGGATCACCTAATCAATTTGCGCATTTACGGTCAGGCATACCTCTTCGTCGGTGTCATGGAAGCTTTCAGTGCCCACTCCATGTTCTTCTTATACATGTGGAAAGCCGCGGGCATTCCATTCAGCGATCTTATTTTCGCCTTCGACAAGTACACCGATGGATTCCATGGTTACACAAGTGACGAACTTAATCATTTCAACTACGTTGGACAATGTGTCTACTTTGTCACTCTTGTCATCATGCAATGGGGTAATATCCTATCTGTTCGCAGCAAGCGCATGTCTCTTCTCCAAGCAGACCCCATTCGCCCTGCCCGTCGCAACCCATGGCTTCCTCTCGCTATGGTAATTTCCCTGGTTATTGCCATATTCGTTACCGAGGTCCCTGGTATCCAGTCTCTGTTCCTGACAGCCTCTGTACCCATCGAGTACTGGCTGATTCCACTCGGTCTGGCAATGGGTGTTCTATGTATGGATGAGCTGCGCAAGGTTCTTGTGCGCATGTTCCCCAAGGGACCGGTTGCGTGGATATCGTGGTAATGATGTTGATGTGTTCCAAATTCTTTTTTCCTGTGATGACAAACGATTAAAAGAACGGGTGACTGCTTGAACGACGGTGTTGATGAGTAATTGTTCTATTTGCATATTTTATTCTAACTTTGATACCACCTCATGTATCTGAGCGGGTTATTGCTTGAACCTCTTTGTTCTTTCTAGATTAGATGATCTCGACTGTGACAAATCCAGGGATATTATGTCTCTATTCTTTGTGTAGTTTATGGAAATCAATGTAAACTCCGAGCATATGAAATTGACTTTCCTTGACACGATGCTGAGCCTGGAGGAATTAAAGTTCCCCACATCGGGGCGGATATACGTAAGAGTCGTACAAGAATCAAACAAGCCCCTTATAGACAGCAGCCTCAACATCCTGAAACAAGTTGAAAACCTTATCGTCACCAAAAGGCAAGATCTGTGCACACACCATACCTCCCACACCATTCTCACGATCGCACCACCAGAAAAGGTTCGGAAGTCCAGACCATTGGGCTGTTCCCACAGAGCGACCTGTAGAGCCTCCGCTGAGCAGGAATGTCAATCCCCAGCCCTGACGATCCCCCTCAACAGTTGGATGCAGACCCGTGCTAGGACCCGCTAGGTCAGGCTTTGCGTCAGAGAGATACTTTTCACATAGAGGTGGAAGATGCGCAATTTGGTCGCAGAACATATCGTCCACGGTCTGTTTCTTCAAGAGCTGTGCTCCCGTGGTTGGAGATGTTCCGTCATTGAGAAGAACAGCTAGAATTTCTGCGAAGATTATCAGTTGATGGAACGGGCGGTATAAGAGATATGAGAGACGTACGGCAATAATCCTGGGGCGTGGAGAAGCATCCAGCTCCACCACTGTTGAAATAAGACTCTTGCTCGGATTTGGATTCCAGTGTCAGTGCTCGTCTGAGAAGATGGTCCCGAGGCCAGATTTTGCCATTCAAGTCTCGATGGTGCATGTAGGCTAGGTTGTCCTTCATGGTTGAAGTGGGGATCATTGAAATCTGAGTAAGTCCCAGCGGTTCGAAGATATGTTGGTGGAAGTAGTCATTGAGCCGCTTGCCGGTGACACGTTCAATCACAACGCCTACCCAGTCAATGTTTACCTATCATATACCATATAGGGTTAGCAACTACAGCCTCGTCCAGGGGTCACTGGGTGTGTTCTTACCCCGTACTCCCAGGCTTCTCCTGGCTGATGCACCAGCGCCTGCTTGAAGTCTCTAATATCTCCCGAGAACTCATCGTAGCCAATCGGCTGACTATAGTCACGTAGTTTATCGTTCATGAAGGCATATCCAAACCCAGCTAGACCGATGACGTCAGAACCCGGACACCTGGAAATGGTACCTGACCGGAATTACTAACCAGTGTGAGACAAGAGCATCCTCAATGTAATGCCTCGCTTCTTATCAACCAATGTGCCATCTTCTTGCACGACCTTCAAATCTTTCAGCTCGGGACAGATGCGCTCGGTCTCTTCGGAATCATCCAAGGAAACCTGACCCTGTTCCACAAGTTGCATACACGCAATTCCGGTGATCAATTTCGTGCACGACGCGATCCAGAATACACTGTCGGTTGTCAGGGGCTCGGGGTTCACATGTCCTCTCTTTCCACCTGCGTGGGAAAATAACAGCTTGCCATCCTTCCCCACAATCGCAACGGAAGCGCCCGGTAGTCCATTTTCGGTACTACAGGCGGAATTTATGAGGTTTTTGACTGCATCCTGAGTTGCGGGTGGAAGTGGGCTCATTTTGAAGGGGTAAGTGAATAGTTGGCACTTTTGAAAAGCGATCACAGGGGAGTATGAAGATGAACAACAGATGAATCGGACGAACTCGAATGTGCCGACAAGTGGATCCCCTCGATCGGCTGCGGGGTATGTCTATGCACCCCGCAGACAGAAATTGGGGTACTGATGAATGGAGTTTCCAAGGAGTTTGCTATAGACTTTCCATTGGACCGAAGAAGAACGATGAGGCCACCAGAAAAGAGGGAGTTATAACGAGGAAGAGCAATTCCAGGCGCGATTTAAATTGGACCCTTTTGTGCCTGATTAAAATGGCAACAATGGTTTTATGTAAGGGGTTAGTTTGTACTCTACTTTACTACTGAGGTGAGCGATGCAACACCTCTAAACCTACTAATTGCTTCAGAATAAGTACGAGGCAATACTGGTTACTAGAAGATTGCTTAATGCGATAGCAGTGTGGTTACACAGATATATGAATTGGCCGAAAATACCCGTAATCAATATGCCGGGAGGCCATGTGCACGTAAATCTCCTCAATCATCTCCAATTAATACCAAAGTGGCAATACCAGCAGTAAGAAGAAAGATAATGCGAGCATGGTGTGGTTGTACAAATATGTGATGCGGCCCGATAACCTAGGAATGATTAAGGTGTGCTATGTCATGGGAACCATCTTGATTCGTCACCATTTGCCACATAGACATGCCGGTCCGCACCCTTGTCTATTTGAACACATATAGTCCACCTGATATCGAAGCAATTACACTGTCCAACCCATCATGGCCAACCATCTCTACCAATACTCGATCCTCAGCGCTTTGATGCACGGGATTTGCCGCGAAGGCACCACCGTTGCAAAATTGCTTACACACGGAGACCACGGCCTGGGAACTATATCCGGTCTAAATGGAGAAATCATAATTGTCGATAAAGAAGTATACCACTTCCTTCCCGACGGGAATCTCCGCGAGGTTGATCCCACCGATATTATTCCATTCGCAATGATCACCCGGTTCGAACCGACATTAACCAAGTACCCAACCACGCTGAACATGTCTACTATATCCAAGGAACTCTCACCCCTACTCCCAGCTAGTCAGAATTCATTCCTGTCTATCCGTGTCGATGCCCTGTTTACCCGGGTGACATTCCGCGTCATCCCTGCGCAGTCAGAAGCCCGCGAGTCGCTGTCAGAGCTGGCGAAACGACAGGAGCTGCATCATGCGACGCATAGCCGGGGTGTTCTTGTTGGGTTTTGGTCACCTGGGTTTACGAGTGGATTTAGTGTGGCTGGGTTCCATCTTCACTTTTTGTCTGAAGATCGTGCGCATGGTGGTCACGTTATGGAATTTGATGCTGAAGATGTCGTTCTCCGCGCTGCTGCTATTAATGAATATAATGTTGAGTTTCCGGCTTCAGGGGAGTTTCAGGATGAGCCTATTGGGGAAGTTCTAGCGAAGGATCTTCATGCGGCGGAGGGTCAATAGCCTGATATAATATTTCGTGCGTCATTGAGGAGATACCCATATTACCTGTTCTGTCAGTCGCATGTTGCATGTTAGAGACGCAAAATGCGCTTGATATGCTTTAGAATAATCTTTGTAGTAGTCTGGAAAGATCATTAATATTCGTCATCTTTTGTCCGTAGGCAGAACAGCCAATAGCACCTGAATTATTCTACAGTTCCAAACCAGGTAGCCACACATCCATGGAAGTACTAGTAGTGTAAATAAAACATGACTAAGTCAATACTGTATAGTGTGGTAAAGTTTAGCATTTCATTATCAGACAAGAGGTATCTTCACCGGGATCAGTAAATGGGTGGCTTAGATTTAATCATCCTATGCCTGCGACACATTCCCAATCTGCTTATAAATGACATACAAATGGCTCTTGGAGGGCATATCGACATTCTCAATCTTAAGCAGATGCGGATCGGCGTGTAGGAGTGTTTTGGCAAGAACCCAGAACTCCAGCGCATGTTTCATGAATCCCAGCCTCTCGAGCTGCTCCTTATCAGATCTGCTCTGTAGTTCGTCCCATAATTTTCGCCATTTGTCTAGTGCTCTTTCGATTACAGGACGCATATACGTAATTGAATGCGTAGTCTGCGCTGAGAAGATAATCGAATGGAGTCCTGTTAGGTTTGTTAGCCGGGACGCGATTCACAAGATGTAGACTAAAATTCCAAGCTTTGGGTCTTCCTGGAGCGTTTTAATCATCTAGGGATTATTTACGTACCACAAATACCGCTGAAAAGTCCTCGCGCGTTTACCTTAGAGAGCTGACTGTTGTCAGACCAAGAGGGTTGCATGAGCAAATCGATTAGTGCAGATAGAGATAATGACTCATGTGTGGAGTGAGATAAAGCTTCAATGCGTGATTGCGTTTCGACTTGGGATTCAGGCATATCGGTAAATAGTCCATCGGGGCATGGTAAGTCACCGATCATTTCGGTGATCGTGAATCGTGGTGGTGTGCGGAAGAAGAGGACGAATTGAATGTCTAGGAGGAAAGCCATCCAGGCAATTCTGACAATGCAGGTAAATTTGGAGTCAGTGATCGACTAAACAACTATCGCATCGACGTAGATGCGCCCCGTAGGTACTGACAAGTGAAGACTTACCTAATCATTGTTTCGTCTCTTAAAAACCGTTCCCAGGTGGATGAGCTGTTGGCGCTCGAACCACAATCATACAAATCACCAGTAAAGAAGTTATTTCTCCGTACTTTCGTCAACGAAAAGCCTCTGATAGCAGCAACGAGTTTCAAAAATCTCGATATGCAAGTACTATGAGAAACGGCATTATCTTTTGTAGCAACTTCAGTGGTAAGCATAATAAGGGCAGCCTGCAGAATTTCTAACGCCTCATCGCTAAGAGAATAATAGTTGAAGCCACAAAAATAGGGGTTGCGCAGAGGGTCTTGGTCAAAGATGAAATCTTGAACCAGCTCGAAGAATTGTGCGGACGAAAATATACTATCCACTGATGGTAGGAGCTGGCCGCCGGCGGCCAAGATAGCGAGAAGGAGATGACTGGAGATGGTGTTGATGTTGAAATATGAGCGGTATATGATTGGGGCGTGGAGGGTAGCATAGTCAAAGTAAGTTCGCAGTAGAGCGTCGACTTCAGATAACGTGGGCGTGCTGCATGTCCTGAGATTGATTGGACAGGATTGACTGAGGGCCTGTGGCTTTGTGCGAGAATTGTAGAGCTCAATTTCCTGAAGCACCTCATCAACCCGAGCTTGTACAGCATCTGATTGTTGCTGATCTTGGATATTCCATAGTGGCTCAGACTCGAAGACTAAGTCGGGATTCTCTGGGAAATCGAATAACCCGCAAAGACCTTGCAAAAAGCTCCATGTAGACAGATCAATGCCCGAGTCAAAAGTTGGCTGGCTGTCTGGGATAGGCGACGGAAGATTATTTTGGGAGCATTCGACAGGACGGGCATTTGTGGCTTTCATCAGGTCTTCGAAGGATGTTTCTGGGTCGACATAAGATAGCAGGAATGGTATGCTGGTCTTGACATGTTTTCCACAAGAAGTTGCATGACTGGTATGACTGGATTGTAAATCATGATTTGGTAAAGAAGCCTTTTCAACAGGAATTGTGCTTGTTGGGCTTGTATAGCTGCACGGAAAGTGGGAAGATTCGCATCTAGAACACGGATTCTCCCTATCACATGCCACTTTCATTCGAGAGCACCGCACACAACAAGCTTTCTTGGGCCCTCTTCGCAAGACTTTGGGAGCTTCTCTCTGCGCTCTTTTAGAGCATCGGCGTGCATGGCGGCGCATTACATCTCTGTGAAGGGTATTAGCGACTATGTCTTGGTTGCGGTCGAATATCTTTACATTCTTGCAAAGAGGTTATGACAGAATGGACATGGTATTGAAGCACCGTCATAATGGTGATCTATTTTGGATTCCCAGTTAGCTTCATGCTTATTTGACAGAGCCTCGATCGAAACACTTACGCAGAAGCCGTTGATGACGGTGTAGATGGCCCCTAGAGGAAAAGTCTTTCTCACAAGCCGCGCAGCGGAGCGAGGTGTGATTGTTTTCCATTAGGTTTTGGGCTGTCAATAACTAATTTTGCCGGTGGACTTGAAAGAACCCTTGGTTCTTTTGCTGGTGGCTGGAACAGCCGCATAAAATCCAGCAGCTGCGTGGTGGGTGGCAAGTGGAAGTCCCGGCGCGCCCCACATCGGAGGTTTTTCACATCGGAAGTTGTTCACATCGGAGGTTTCTCACATTGTATACCGGATATTTAGCACATTCCTTTTCATAGCAAAATGAAATTGAATCCTAAACTTTGCTGCTTTCCAGAGCCACAAATGATTCCATATAATCAAATTTCCTAAAAAACCACCCATGTTGTCTGCAAAGCTAGCATCGCCAAGTGAGTAGGTCTTTCAATAAGACAGTAGTGCTTACTAACCTCTTGTTTCAATTATAAGCAGGCTTCTATGCTACTCATCTCGCACCATCAAGTCTGTTGCTGGCTCAAAAGAGAATATCCCAGCAACCAAAACCCTTGACACAAATTACCCCGCGGAACATATCTCAAAATGCAAAGCCTGTGTCAAGCTCACTATCTCCTCGGACTGGTCGGCCACGCACCGAGGTTGCAATTCCCAGTCAAGAGAAGAACAACACTGCGCTTGAATATGCTCTGTGAGTGAAGGAACATGTTTCCATCAAGACTTCAGATTCTTACAAATCTCTCTATTTCCAGGACTACAGTTGATAGCGTTGCGAACTGGGCTCGACAAGGCTCCCTCTGGCCAATGAGCTTCGGCCTTGCCTGCTGCGCCCTCGAAATGATGCACTGCTCTATGCCTCGCTACGACCAAGACCGTCTGGGTATTATCTTCCGTGCTTCGCCCCGTCAATCGGACGTCATGATCGTGGCAGGCACTGTCACAAATAAGATGGGACCGGCACTACGTCAGGTCTATGACCAGATGCCCGAGCCGCGTTGGGTTATTAGTATGGGTAGTTGCGCGAATGGCGGAGGTTATTATCATTACAGCTATAGTGTTGTGAGAGGCGTTGATAGGATTGTCCCTGTTGATGTCTATGTTCCGGGCTGTCCGCCGACTTCTGAGGCCCTTCTTTATGGAATTTTTCAATTGCAGAAGAAGATGAGAAAGACAAAGGTAACTCGGATGTGGTACAGGAAATGAAGAGTTACATTAGTTGATTTCGAAAATACTGTAATTCCTTCCTGGTAATCTTTGGCTGAACAAACTATTGTGCATAGGAGATGCGTACGGGCTTATTCCTTAGGCTCCAAGAGGTCTATGGTTTTAATCATCCAGTTGATACCTCTAGTGGCCGCCAGCATAGTCTTAGCCTGCAACATCAAAGATACCGGTAATTTACCCCGAATGTCTCCGACTTGTGGTTATTGATTTAAGCCCCTCAGTCACTGACGTCTTCTCGCTTAATAAGTCATCCGATTTCTGGTTTTTATTGCACTTTTGGATGCCCTGAATGTCTCTATGATT
Organism: Penicillium sp. S1602; assembly: GCA_023626355.1. Classification (NCBI taxonomy): domain Eukaryota; kingdom Fungi; phylum Ascomycota; class Eurotiomycetes; order Eurotiales; family Aspergillaceae; genus Penicillium; species Penicillium sp. S1602. Next base: position 1,600,589 of record JAMAGW010000004.1, read on the forward strand.
AGGTTCGGCCATGGATCCGGAGGTCCGTGAGCTAGATACTAGGGGTCATGTTCATATTCCTAGATATGGGCATTTCCATTTATCCTTTAGATAAGCCACCTACCTCAAGCTACAAGTTTCCTACTGAATAATCTTCCTGCCTATTAAAGGTCTTCGGGTTTCTGACCCGCTATTAGATAATATATTTCATCATTACGTAGATACAATACCCCATTGATATTTCAAGCAGGTTGTGACTCCACAGCAACCGATTCTTCAACTGGCTCATGAACCAATTGAGTCTCAGAAGTGCTGACCTGCCACGAAGTATCTTTTTGAATGCGGCCAAGCGGCATAGATCCATCCGAGTGCTCATTATACTTTGGTGACCTGTTATCGTTGAGGTATGATGAGGGCGGACCAAAGAGTGAGGGGAAGAGGTGCTTCAGTAGGGATGGGAGGCAGGGCATGCACGCGCAAATGATTGCCACGTCGCATTCGACTACACTCCAGTAGACTGCGGGGGTATTTGCATCTAGAAATTCAGTTTATAATCGATCATTACAAAACCATTGGTACTACTCACAGGTTGTGTTGGATGATTTTGAGAACACGACGAGGGATCGTAGTCTTAGGCAGCTGACGACAGTAATTCTGGTTTAAAGGTTAGAAGGTTGAAATTGTCCATTATACGCAAAAAAGGGGAAACCCACAGGAAGCCAGTACAGAACATCAAAATAATCTGAACCTTCTTTTTAGTACTCATTGCTGTGTGAAGCAATGGCCAAATCGGGAGAGTGATGATCCCCAGATCCATCGCAATCTGAATGGCCGCTTTGTACCACGAGTACCCATTGATATTGATGCACGTTCCCTCGTATTCACCGGTCCACCCCGACCAGAAATACGGTACAGGTGTGCACTGGAAGATCATGACAAATGTGTTGGAGATACCAAAGCAAATCGAGAGACCCATCAGGCAGTAGCAGATCAACTGGAATCGTGGTACCGGGAAAATGCGCAGGTAGAAGGCGAGGAAAGATAGTTGTGTTAGGGCCTCGGCAGCCATGTAGCACACTTCGGCGACGTAAAGCAACTAGAGTGAACAATCTGTGAGCTGAGAGCGATGCTGTAAATCTAGGGGATGAAATTACCTCTAACTCTATCGTTATGTGCTCAAATGGGATTGTCCAGATGTTGGTACCAAGCCCGAACTTTTGCACTATAGAGAGGATTAATGATGAGAAAGGATTCAGAACAGTTTATCGGACGTACTTGGAAACATTGTGCAGTTCAATGGAGCGGCGCATAGGAGAGCCGCGACGATCAATCCGTCATCAAGACCGAATAATCGATTGAAGACTGTACGCTGAATCAATCGCAGCGATACCATGATCAAAGCTAGCATTCCAAGAACCCCAGCCAATACTGGAGAAATAAGAGCTTGGCTAGCTTGAGGAACGTCACATATTGACATTGTCAGGTTTGTGGCAGCTGGACGTATGAACTTAGCGTTGAAAATAGAGATATATAGGGAAACTCTTACAAAGACCAGCTTTCACGCCACAGTCTAGAGTTGTGCAGTCGGTCGCCTGTGTGAAGAAAGTGCTGTCTAGACAAAGGCATGTTGCATTCGAGACCAGACATGATGTTTGATTCGCGGCCGTAGAGAAGCAATTGAGCTGTTGAGAGTGCAAACCGCATTAGTTCCCACCCAAGGTACCAGATCCACATGTTCGAGGGCTCCATACTGCACAAGAGGAAAGACTGCCAAACGGACCGTCCGCCAGGGACATGATGAACAGCGGGCCTCAAGGGACTAAAATCGATGCAAAGAAACCAGTGGCAGGACCTTTCCTTAAAAAACCTGCGGCCATGGGGCGAACTGTTGATCTTTTCTTCAAAGAGAAAAAATCAAAAGAACAGAAAAAGAAAGTGACAGCTACTAATTCTGATGCCCCTATCAGAATTGCAAATAGGTTGTGGGCCAGCTCCTGCAGCAAGATGTGGAGTCGTTTATTGGTTACATTGAATTACGCACTGTGTGAAGAGTCATTTTAGCTGTCAAATAAGTACGTTTCGGCCGCCGGCGTTTACCTGGGTTCAGGACCGGACCGTGCTAACGTCTCGTCCGCGGAATTGGACATCCGGTGCCGTGAGCTTGGACCGTCAGCAAGCCATCGCTCATTTCCTTTGTGGGAACAGGTTACGTAGTTAGAAATAGTCGGGCGAGACTGCGCTAACAATCCTGCAACCCAGGTCCCGGTAACATCTCGTCGTTGTCATTCGAGGGAGCCGGAGAAATGACCCACAAGGATAAAGGGATTGTGCGTCCCGAATTAAAAAAAAGAAACTGTGCCCCTCAAAACCTCATCAAGGCCCAGGAGCTTGGACAATGGAACATACATCCGTCCATTCACCTTCTGTTTCTTCCGGCAGCGATATATCGTGGCCGGGACCGAGCTTCACCCCGATCGCTGGGTCAAGAGCGGGTGACGGCCTTTCATCCCTGGGACGGCGTGCGCCGCGATCCACTGGTGCACCGCGATTGGCGGATACGGCTATGTGGGGGAACTTTCGGCTCGCATAATGAAGTGGTGCAAGTGGAGTACAACGCTCTGAGCTTACATGCCATTTGCACTAGAAGGACCAATGGCACTAAAGATAAAAGTTATTGCATGGCCCCTGCCATAGCTACCCCCCTTTCACTTTGCCATATCAACAAATCTGGTCGCCATGCCATCTCAAACGCTTGTAGGCGTGGTCCTGCTGGCAATTGTGCTCTATGCGATCAAGCTTGTGATTTCCCGCCAAAATGCTCCCGGGCCTCTACCCCCAGGTCCAAAGGGAAAGCCAATTATCGGTAACATCTCAGACTTGCCCGCTCCAGGGACGGCGGATTGGGTGCATTGGCTGAAGCACAAGGATCTCTATGGTAGGCGCTTTTTCTTTCCTTTCGAGGGAGGACTGAAACTGACATTTTCATCAATGGGCAGGACCGATCAGTTCGGTCACGGTCATGGGTCAGACCATCGTGATTCTGAATGACAGTCGCAGCGCAACGGATCTTCTCGGGAAACGCTCGGCAATTCATTCGTCGCGACCCAATCTAGTCTTTGCATCAGAGATGTAATTGGCTCTCGATTGACAAACAAAAAAATGTGTTTACTAATTCGAATGCGCTAGGGTCGGCTGGGAACACATTATGGCGATGCAAACCTATTCGGACCGATTTCGCGCTTATCGCAAGGCGATGCAACCTTATCTCGGACATGAAGCCGCTGTGGCGCAATACAATTCTTTGCAAGAGATCGAGTGTCATCGGTTCTTACTTCGGGTGTTGAAAGACCCGTCGCAGCTGTCTCAACATATCTCAACGTATGTTTTGTCCTGAAAAAATAAGACGGAGTGGCAAATGTTAACTTCGCCAGTGAGGCTGGCGCGATTATTTTGAAAATCGCGTATGGATACACGACTGATCCACAGAAGTTAGACCCATTGGTTCATATGGCGGGTTTGGCTCTTGAGCACTTTGCCATTGCAGGAACCCCGGGAGCCTGGCTTGTCGACATGATTCCAGCTTGTAAGACCGCTTCCAGAGATCGATTTGAACACAGCTCTAACTGACGCAGTGAAATACGTGCCCTCCTGGTTCCCTGGAGCGGGTTTCAAACGCAAGGCACAAGCATGGAAGAAGAACCTCGAGAATACCGCCGATATACCCTATGATTTTGTCAAGCAGCAAATGGAGAGCGAGAAATTCAAGCCCTCCTACCTGTCAAATCTTTTCAAGGCTGAAGGCTACCCAGCTGCTGGCAGCGAAGAGGAGATTGTCGCAAAGTGGACCGCGGCGTCGCTGTACACGGGTGGTGCCGATACTGTATGGATGCACCCATTGCGAAGTGAATAATCAAGCTAACAAATCACAGACTGTTTGCTCTGTCAAAACCTTCTTCTTGGCTATGACCCTGTACCCCGAGGTCCAGCGTAAAGCGCAAGAGGAGATTGATCGAGTACTGGGCGCCGGACGACTTCCCAAGATGACTGACCGCGCGAACCTTCCGTATATTGAGGCTGTTGTGAAAGAGACTCTTCGCTGGCATCCGGTTGCACCGATGGGTATTCCCCACATGTCTGTCGACGATGACATGTACGAGGGCTATCACATTCCTAAGGGTTCATTGATCATGCCCAATATCTGGTACGTTTCGTCGTAGGCATCTTGTGGCGCAACCACACTAACAGATGATAGGGCGCTGACTCACGACCCTGAGGTGTATCATGACCCAATGACCTTCAAGCCTGAGCGCTTCCTGGGCGTCGATGGCCGTGAGCCTGAAATGGACCCTCGCGGTGTTGTGTTCGGATTTGGTCGTCGCGCATGCCCAGGCCGACTCTTGGCTAAGAACACGGTGTATCTGAGTGTTTGTCGGTCATTGGCTGTCTTCAACATTAGTAAAGCGGTTGAGAATGGTAAGGAGGTGGAAGTTAAGGCAGAATTCCAGCCTGGTGTGATCAGTCACCCGGTTGCGTGGAAATGTGATATGAAGCCTCGTAGCTCTGTGCACGAGGCCTTGATTCTTTCCGTGGAGACAGAACATCCATGGGAGGAGAGTGATGCCGCTGCGTTGAAAGTTTGATTTGTTTTTGAACATGGATCTCATTGATTCATTGACATGACGGTTATGACTTTATGTTTGGCAACCCGCTTTTTGCAACGCTATGTACATTTCATCCACACTATCGCACAACCAACTCCCATTCAATTTGCTTTGGCTCCTTCCAGTAGTCCGTTCCGCTAAGAACGAACCCAAGCTTCTGCAATACTCTTCCACTTCGCTCATTGTCTCTCTCAGTCTCAGCGATGAATCTCCTCACGCCCCGTTCATCTGCTGCCCATCCCATGACCGCTTCAGCTGCCTCCTTAGCAACACCCGTACCCCAGCCTTCTGGAGAAACGCCATATCGCAGCTCAACCATCTCCTGCCAAGGTGGAAGAGCCGGGTCCTCAGGCTCTCGAGCTGGCAACGAAGTGGTCGATGCATCGCGAATACCAGCATAGCCAACCCAATGAATCTCATCGAGAAGCTCCATATTTGGCCCAATAAATTCCTCCAACTCGGATCCTCTGAGCACGGAGAGTCGTGGTTTATTTTGCTTGGCATCTTTATCGCGTGGGTCTTTATCATCAGGTTGAGAAGACCCCCGCAACCCCACAGCGAAATCACCCAGGCTGTACTTCTTCCAATTGCGATCAATGTCGCGTGTCTCAATAAATGACTTGGTTTCACTGTCACTCCAGTTTTTGAGCGCAAAACGGCTCCCAAAGCCCATTCGACAGAACCCCGCATCGGCATGCAGCCTTGCATACATCTTTCTATAAGTCACTGATGACACTGCAATGGGAGTTGGAAGCACTATAAGCCTATCCGTCAGGATAGCAAAAGGCTCGAAAAGACCCGGGAACTGAAGAGAACTCATGTTCGATGTGGAATGTTTTCTGATGTTTAGGATAACTTTAGGGGGAAAGAATGGGGATTGTAACAGCTCTGCACAATCAGCCAATCAAACATGGTCCGATACGGATCTCACCCCATTGTTTGGTTTGTTTGCAAAGTATTGCGGGGCGGTGTGTGGGGCGAGACAGGGTATACAACGTGCCATCATGCATGTGAATGTAACCACGCCGCAAGATCAGACATTGTTGCACGCTTCCAAGTCCAGTAGACCCCGCGGCTGCTCCATATAATTGTCTTCAGTCAACTCTACCCCCTTTTTCTTTCTTCCACCATGGGGGAAGCTACCTTATTCGGCCAAACTGTGACGCTTGTCAGCGTTCTCTTAGGCCTGTATATTTTCAGAATCGTCACAACGTATGCTAAGCTGATGCAGTTTCGGGGACCTTCGGGGACCGGCATATCCAACTGGCCTCATAGCATCGCATTACTTCGGGAGAATTGCCATGAGTGGTACGCCGAAGTCAACGAGAAATATGGTGCGAGGCATCCATCTTCTAGACATCCATCTGCTTTACAGTCTACTGGGATGCCATGCCTATCTACTGTAGCTGAACTCTTCGACTCGAAAAAGGTCCGATTGCCCGTGTCGCTCCTCGGGTGCTGATCACATCCTCTCCCGATGTTTGGATGCATGTAAACAACAAGCCTGGCTATAAGCGCTCCGATTGGTACTACCACGCCGTACGAATCGAGTATCGAAAAGACAATGTCTTCAGTCAGACAGATAATGCAAAACACGAGCAGCGGAGGAAGCAGATGGCTCCCGGGGTATGATAGCTGCCTCTTGTTTTTCTCCACTGTCTCCCCGCCTATTCATACTGGCCTAGACCACTGACCAGAGATATTACAAAGTATTCGGGAAGAGAAAATGATCAGCTCGAGAGGGCTGTGGACGAGCAAGTTCACAATCTTCTGAACCTCATTCGGTCCAAATACGTCTCATCAGACCACTGTGTCGTGCCTATGGATCTAGCGAAGAAGGTCCAGTATTTTACACTCGACGTCATTAGCAGCGTCGGCCTCGGTAAGCCGTTCGGTATGCTACAGAATGACCAGGATGTGGACCACTATCTCCAATCGAGCGAAGAGGGACTTGCTATTGGAAATACTGCCCTTGCCTTGGGCTTGAGCTGGATCACTCAGGCACCCTTCATCGGCAGATTCATTGCACCTTCACCTAAGGATAACAACGGCTTCGGTAAGATGATGGAAGCATGCTTCCGGCTTGTCGACGCGCGTGCCGCAAGCTCCACCGACGAAAGATCTGACATGTTAGCCTCGTTCATGCGTCACGGCTTAGCAGGTGACGAGCTGCACACTGAGGCACTGGAGCAGATCATTGCAGGCTCCGACACCACTGCTGGCGGTATCCGCGGCACCCTTCTGCACATTATAACAAATCCTCGTGTCTACCTTAAGCTACAGCGCGAAATAGACGACGCTGTGGGCCGCGGCCAAGCTCCAGGCACCGGTGAAGGTCTTGTTACGACCGCGCAGACTAAACTTCTTCCGTATCTTCAGGCCGTTATCCGCGAGGCTCTGCGAGTCTGGCCACCTGTTGCTAATATCTTCTCACGCGATGTCCCAGCAGGTGGCGATACTGTTGTCGTCGATGGCGAGAGGGGGGTGTTCCTACCAGGTGGGGTGTGCATCGGTTACTCGGCATATGCTATGCACCATAGCGAGAAGATATATGGCAAGGATGCAAAGGCTTTCCGACCAGAGCGGTGGCTCGAGTCGGACCCTGATAGTTTGGCTATCATGACTCGAACCAACGATCTCATATTCGGTTACGGCAAATTCCAGTGTTTAGGGAAGCCGGTGGCTCAAATTGAGATCGGAAAGACCGTATTTGAGGTGAGAGGTTTTTCGTCTTCTTTATTCTCGACGAAACGCGTACTGACTGTCGACTGAACCCAGCTCTTGCGTAACTTTGACATAGCGCTTATCAATCCAACTCATCCCTGGGATGTGCGGAACTCTCTTGGACTGTTCACGATCTCGAATATGTGGGTACAAGTGATGGAGCGAAAACCCTATTCACCTTAAGTCAGTAAAAAACAGTTGGCGTGTAATATTCGGATGTGAGGCTGCTATGACTAGGGGTGACGCTATGTAGTACCCATTATACTAAATACCTGCTTTTACCCAGTCTCGCCTCGGGCTTTTCCAAGTATGTCACGGAGATGTTGTGTTATTTCATAAACTTTTCGGTTGTAGAAGGGTAATAGTGACACATTAAACATATGAAGCCAAGCCCAAATTCTTTTAGTGTAGACTTGAAGTGTTGTACATTATAGTTTGAGAGCTGAGGGGTTACTTCTATCCGCTATTGTACAGTGTCTGTCTAATATTTCTATGCCGAGTTTGCCTTCCTTAGCTGCCGAACGGTACGGAGAAGAAGGCTCTGAGCGTAAAGAACGTGAGCTTCGTAAGCGAGCCACGGCATTCTATTGAAATCCCTTCGTGTCTGGCCACCAGGATGTAAGTCGGAGCACTCCATCGCGAGATACGTTACTCTCGCCGTCTCTTCTGAGATCTTCTCCACAACGAATTCCTGCCAACCACCTTCCATCACTCGCCATGGCCAGCCGTAAGATGCCGCCCTGTTAAATGCATTGACCGCGCTAGAGGGGAACTTCCAATAAATCACCGTGCCAGCTGACTCGGGCAGAGAGAAGTCTTTGGATGCAAGAAGTGCTTCGTTTGAGGGGAAAAAGGTGGTCGGAACTGGTGCGCTCGAAGGCAAAACAGAAGGCTGAATTGCGTTTTTCGATATTGAGCTCCAGCTGTCAAACATGAAGGCACCAAGGCCAGTTGACTCTCCGAACAAGTGACTCCCGGGCATATAATTCCTCGGTGGCACCTTTCTGTCTATGAGCCATCCATCAGGACCGTGCGAACGCGCGTCAAGGAAGGCGTCAATCAAACTTCGCGCCATGGCACCTGCACTGCGCGGTTCATTTTCGTTCATGGTCGATCCTCCTTTCATAGCCTCACTTGTGTAGGATGCTAGTAGCGCCACTGGCACTTCCACCTGAACTGCAACGTAGGATGACAGCCAACGGCTTTTCTTGTCCCCCGAGTTGCCTTCTGACCACGATGGTAACGGGCCTGATTTATCCCCTCCCCATGGCTTTGGCACAGCTGGATCTGAGCTGGTACACGCCGTATCCACAAGTTGTCGGCATGCACTCAATTGCGATACTTTGCCGATAGGTATCCTTGGACAAGCACGATCAAGATATTGTTTACTGATATATGCGGTGATGATAGTGGCACTGCCCAATGCAAGTGCGCCCAGAGAGAGCCTGCTCGCCATTCTTGACCGGTATGAAGGTGCGGAATCCAAATACAAAGGGTGTAATCTTTTCATCTGATGATGGATGAAGCGGAGGAATATTGGATTTTAGGAACTATGAACGCGGAAGAGATCGGAGTAAGTATTGATATAAGCAGATACGGCTTATGTTACATGTCTGGAGCAAAAGACCAAACATGATGATCCTTCTATAACGGATTCATATTGCGTCCAAGAAGAGGATAATTATCCGGTGAGTCGTGAGTCACCTATATCGATGGCCTCAGGCACTCACGGCGTTATTTCGGTCCCGAGATGCGACCAGATGGGTGAATAGTTCCTAGGTCCACCACTGTTCAAGGCCATGACTACCGCTCAGTAAATACTGTTGTGAGTGTCTATAGGGAGCCTGCTAGACAGACCAACACGAAGATGAATCTGTGATGTCGTCAAGTGGGCTTGCCTAATTGCCTAAATCTCACATTTGTATTATCATAGCGAGTTGAGTGAGGCTGTTGACGTGTGATAACTGGCTTGTGAATAACATTGATTGGCTAGAGTGCCATAAATGGATCTATTTTGTGTTCTGCATGCCGTGCATGTAGTGTAGATAAGTCACTCAGTCATCAAGTAGCCACATTGGTACTGCGAATGGTAGCTTCCAGAGGGAAGACCGATCTCTCAACGGTGATGCCAGCATAAACTCGATCAAATCGCTCTTGCAAGTCCTTGGCCTTCGTCCACTCGTATTCTGGATCCCGCAGCCAAAGTCGGAGGAGGTGGCGTCTGGAGACGAATGTCAGCACTCCCGCAGGTCAAATCACAGGTGCTAAAACTTACCGCTTGTTGGGTGCGTCGGTGAATGCTCCTCGCGCGTGTAGAATGCTTAGATTATTTGCGAATTGGATGTCACCTTTGTGGAAGTCCAATGAGATAGCATGCTGCTCAGCCGTAAAGTGAACAGCATCAAGCGCTTCAGCCTGTGCTTCGGTAAGGGCGGGGATGTTCGCTGATCGTTTGCAGTCCATGTAGCCCGTCAGATTTCTTCGCGAGTATTGTATAATAAGTCGCTCAGGATCGGCTTCGGTGGCAGGCTGGTAATAGAGGAGGGGTCGTAGCTTATACACATCGCCACTCGGGGCAAAGCTAGACAAATTGCGGGCCCTTAGCTTCATTAATCATGTTGAATTTTGATATAAGTTGACTTACTCATCAAAAGGCCAAGGCTCAGAAAGCGTTTTGATCAAATCAGGGCGTGTAGCAGCAAGCACGTTGTAAACATGACCAGTGCTCGCAAGGAAGCTTTCGCCTCCTGAGTGGCCCTCACTAAGGCAGAAAAGGGCAATAACATCGCCAGCATCAGTGTGGAACACCTGCTTATCGGCAGTGACGACAGGGCCAGGAATGTCCATAGGATTGCACTCCTGACTCAGATCCTTGACATGGGCAACAAGAACGTCGGCGGGCTTGCCTTGCCATTTATTGTCTTGACGACCACGAATAGGCGCAACATGCGACGAGAGACCAGTGTAAATGATTACATTCTCTTCACGAGTATATTTGTCCACTGGAAGACCGCGGATGACCTTGAATCCGTGACCGTTATGAACTTCGGTGGAGATGTCGCGGAGAGTCGCGTGCAACTTGGGCAACGGGAATGTTTCAATTGAAAGCTCTCCCATTTGTTTACTTGATGCTAGAAGGCAAGTACTTGGTAAGCTTTATTATAAAGATAGAGTAAGATTCAAGAGAAATATTAGTGACATACCTCTGAATTGTTGAAGCGCATGGTTGATCTCATCCATGTCCTCTGGTGTGAGATAATAGTTCCAGTTGTAAGTGTTGGCCAGAATTTTGGGGTCCCAGACATAGCTGCCAGTCAGCTTGGTAGGAAATCCTTCGGGGACATCCTTCTCGAGGTTCTCCGTTGCTTGACGACGTTTGCCGCGCGCCAGATACTTCTCAAAGTCTGGCATGTATCCAATGTCGGGGGGTGTGTCAGTCATGATTGGACGGTAGGGGAGAGATATTGATTGATAGGAGGCAAAACTGTGTATAGCTGAGATTGCGAACCATCAATCTGCCACGTTTTTTTGAAGTCTTTTGTAGTGGAGATTTCGCGACAACTGTAAAGAACAGGGGAAAAAACGATGTCGCAATGCTGTATTTATATGGCGAGATCCTTCGTGAGAGGTTTTTTTATCTAGATTTTATTTGCTCATAGATTGGCTTACGTAGCGACCAACATATCGCTAAAGGTCGGCGTGAAAATATACTTCGGCGTAATGATCGGAGTCTCAACTCGCTCCATTATGGTGGGATGGTTGGTGGAGCAAGCAGCAAGAGCCAACAACCAATCGGCGTAGCGGACTCTTTTGGCATCGGGAGCATAAAATGCTCTTCACTCCGACAATCACCAGACATTCCCACTCGATCTCTGATGCCGACTCCGACTTCAAGCTCTCGCTCTTCTAGGCCTGGGAAAATCCCCGCGTGCGACCCATGCAGGTCACTCAAATTAAGATGTGATCATGAGAAGCCGACGTGTTCTCGATGCAGAGAAAGAGGCCGCGTGGCTGACTGTGCATACCGACCGAGGCCTCAAACGACTGATTGGCAGAACTCTGGAGAAGAAGTCCGTAACCCTGAAATATGTCGAGAATATACTAACATTGCGCAATCGCCGTTGCGATCAGGCTGAGAGAGTCCCAAGCAATTTCTGTACCATCGGACACGGAACATGCGGAACATCTGGTTACTCCGTCCGTTCAGTATCCCAACCCGGGGTATCTGGGGTCATCAAGCCATACGACACTGTTTGATCAGTTACAACTTGACAGAGATGTAGGACCAAATGACTTTAGCCGGGGAGATGCGGGCAGGGCAGATTCTCCGACAGAGTATATTATTGATGAGACCTGTATCTCAAGGGGTGCAGAGTTTATCCTTGAATTGCATCATGGATCCATGATCCGCTCATTGGTACAACTTGTCGAAATATGGTCTACCAAAGGTACAAACCTTGCGCTTGCTGGTCCCTTTACCGAGCCTTGTGCAGCAACAGTCACCCACTTATTATCTCAATGCGGTGGAGATCAAGCAACTGCGTTGGAGATTTCCAGAAGCCTCTTTAACCACTCGTGTCGCCCGATCCCCATAAATCATGGGACACTTTTCGATGAATATTGCGATAACATTTGTGGCCAAAATGCTCGATGGGAGTCTCTTGGCATTTTCTTTACTGCCGCCTGTCGAGCCTCTATAGATTTGTCATATGCAGAGACACTATATGAATCTGAGCAACAACGTCGTAAGATCCAGAAGTTAGCACTTTCGTACTCGGACCGGTGCCTGGATATATGCCTACCTTTAGACTGCATGAACGATGTGCAGCTTATTCTTCAGTATGAAAATTTTATTTCGCACTCTCAAGTTGATGGTGATCAAAGTGAGTCAGTTCCCATGATAATGAAGTTTGCGGAAGCTAACTATACTTGTGGGCTATCTTTCTTGGAGAAAACTCGGAGACGTGGCCGCTTCTCTCTTTGCTCTTGGCTATCATCAACAAAAGGCAGAATCATTCGGTGGTGTTCCGGATTTCCTCAATAGGCTTCGTCAAACAGCCTTTTGTCGTACTTATTCAGCAGATAAAAATGTGTCTATATTTCTTGGCCGGCCGCCTCGGATCGTTCGCAAATTCTGTCACTTTTACCTTCCAAGTTCAGATCTACAACCACCCCAGAAAGCATCCCGCAAACCCCCTATATGGAGCCAAGCTAGAGGGCCTAACTTCATCACTGACTCACGGTGGGCTGCTCTGTGTGGAATTTTGAAAGAGGATATATTAGACTTATATACCACGGATGACTATGATGAAAGGAATCGTCAAGCACGGTAATTAAACACTTTAATCTAGGCCCCGAAAAGCTATTGACTAACAAACATCAAGACTGATCGATGCCGATGCTTGTGCCCAGTGGAATGCCGTCCCTGCAGGTTATCGATTAGATTGTGATCTCAAGTTGTGCAATCGACAACCAGTGGAGCGTGATTTCATGGCTAACATGAAGCTCAACTATCTCCATGTGCACTTTCTTCTGCGGCTGGCTTGTGTTTGCCCTATGACTACGGGCCGAGATCCAGGCCTGTTTCGGGTTTCGACGGAAATGCTTAGCCTCGTCGTGGAGACAATAATGCTAAAAGACCAAATTATAAATTCTGGAACTTCATTAGTTTGGAAGGTGAGTCAAAATACTTCGACATCTTATAGCCAGCTAATTTTGAACCTCAAAAAATCAGGTTGCCTACTACGGCTTATCGGCTGCCGGGCTCATCTGCCTCACTCTTGTCAATCAGGGATTTGCCACAGAGATTCCTGATCTCAGTGTTTCGAAGGTCTTCCAAGATCTGAGCATTCTCGTGGGAGAGATCGAACGCGGTACATTAGTGTACATTGACTCCCCTAACTTCGCTTTACTAACTCGCGCCGCTCAAACCATCAAAAGTCTCCTCGACCGTATGCTTACGCACGGCATCGCAGCCATGCCGGGTAATCAACCCGCCCTTCTACCAGACTCCGAAACGATGGCTACCTTGGAAGTTGGGAGCTGGGGTCTATGGGACAGCAGCAATCTTCAAGATTTCGAGATCAATTTCTGGCATAACCTCGCCGATCATCCTTTTCTTAATGATTAACCGACGGGGATACTCGTGCGAAAACCCGAATATATACAGTCGTTCTCAAAATCGTCTTGGTTAATACACACGGACTAGATCTCTTTCGAACCCACTGCCAAGACTTAGCGTGGATTAATCAGTGAGCCAGTCTCATCAACCGAGGGAATCCGTAAAATGAGGCTTGCATGCTCTAGTAATTATTAAGATTTTCTGTGTGCCAAGTGAGCGGGGATTCAGTTCCGCATTATGTACGTAGTCCAAGCTTTATATGAAAAGAAAAAGAATAGCGGTGGGTCAAGGTCTTTATCCTGGGATATTTTCTTCCAATATTCGACGGCTTTACTCTGAACCAATGGGCCTGTCACAGGAAAGCCAGCATTCTCGTGACGCTGCTGGCAGATATATAGGGCCTCATCCAATAGAGGCCACCGAGAAGCTAACGGGCGTTTGTTCTAGCCAACAAAACCAGTATCAAAGAGCTCGTATTTAGATGAAAGGATCTTCGAAACGGTCGCACGATTGGTAACGATTGAATTGAGATAAGAATCACTCAGCGGATGCTCTCTAAGTAGGTCTAGGGTGTATCTCAGATGTATCGATACGCAGTGCTTTTTCTGGGCGTCGGATATGCCTTTGTTGGCCTGTTTTGGTATAGCCAGCTTAGCTGACAGGGCGACCGACAGTGGAGTTGCCTCCCCTAATTTAAGTTCAGTAGGATAAATACTCCCATTGGATAGAATTTATGGGTTGAACTTCCACTTGAATACTGGATTCTAAGCTGATTGCTTGAAGCGTATGCGTATTGATTGAAGCTCATTGCTATTTGAGATCCTTCAGTCTTGCAGATATTAATAATCATCATCAGATCTATAGTACTCCCGCGGAGCAAATCTCATCTCTGCTGCCCCGACATCGAAGATCGACACAACATTTTTCTGAAAAGTATCACCGAGAATAAAGACATCCTGGGTCACACTAGATCCCCCGTCATCGACTCCGCTTATGCAAATCTTCTTACCATTCGAGTCCGTTCCGGCATCTAGAATCATATCCAGAGGATTGATGTAGAATGTCTTACCGTTGATGGTCACACCATGAACGGGGGGCTTGGCAGAGCAGTCCACAACGTAGGAACCTTGGGAATTGCTGTAGACGGCTGGGGGGTCAAACGCCGCGTTGACTTGATTGGCAAATTCAGTGGGGTAGTAGTTAAGAGTAGTGCCAGAGTCGACCTGAATAAATGCAGAAGTGAGCGGAGGGACTTTTGGGCAGATCAGGAGCACCAAGAGTTAGTAAGAAAGAGATCTCTTACAATATATTGGATACCAGAGCCTCCAGCAGCAGTAAGTTCCTTGTCATTCAACTTGAGGCCGTCAATATTGATGGTGTAGAAGTCGTAGGAAGAGGGATATCCTTGAATGCTGGTGATTAAAATCGGCGTAGAGGTGAAGTCGGGCACAAAATCAATCGGGGGAAGACCTCCCAGGGTCAGATATCCAGAAGGTCCAGAGACATCACGAAGGATGGCAAGGCTAAAAAGCGGCAACACCTTACCCTCCTCGTACATGGTGGTGAAAATCGGATTGTACTGGATCTGTTCCTTTGTCGTGTCTGAGAAGGCGCTTGTGCTAAGGGTTGGATTAGTCCGCCAGCTTGTAGGCACAGAAGTTGGGACGATCCATACAGAGCGGGGAATGCAAGGCCAGTCAGACCAGATGTAACTCCATCACCAGTCCACCCAGCATAGTTCACCAGAGCCATTTCCTGGGTGACCTCGATACCAGCCAAAGTTATTTGATTCGTACCCATGACGCCATTCAAAAATTCGCCGTCACCATAGGTGATGTTAAAGAATTCGTTGGGTATTTGCTTGAAGGAGGAGCTGGATGTGTATGTGGGACCAAAGGCACATACAGACTCCGCTACAACGTCACTACTATTAGAAACGGACACACACTCGAACCCCTTTTCAACAACCCAAGTGTCACTGGAGCCAGTATCGACGATGACCTGGAACTTCTGTCCCGAAATGTCTATCTCAGTCGCAAACTCTTCTCCAATCTCAAGGGACTGAAGCTGAGTACTGCCGCCGAAGAGATTCCAGGCTGCACTGCGCTTGTTTTCTCTAGAGGTCTTGATCTTCGTTAGCTCCAGAACGTTGGAGCTCACTTGGTTCGGGCTGGCAGACGAGAAAGCCGCGGCTTTCCATGTCGTTGCCTTGACGCTCCGCGTTGGAGCCATCCTGGTGATAGGATTGGCATTGGCTCCAGGGTTTGATGCTAGGAGACAAGCTCCTGCCGCTAAAGCAACTTTGACAAGCATGATAGGGGAAAATTTTTCAGAAATGACTATCAGTGAAAGCGAGGCCGCTCCGGTAGTAGTAGCACAAGTTGACTAGACGATTGTTACGACAGAGAACGAGCAATTTATAGTAGATTCGGTTGTCCGGGTATATTTTGCTTGCTGTGCTGCTTCATTTCACGCGGCTCAGCCAGTTTGTAGGCTACCGGTGACGGACCTCCGACGGGAGGGTTAAAACCATAAAAGCTAATTGCATGGTGGACGTTGATGAACCCTCCAGGGTCCACCGCCAGGATCCCCTTATTTTACATAGACATAGAGAAGCAATCTGACTTACATATAGCTGACTTGTTTTGCTTAACTGCGGGGATACAAATTAGCCACCAAACTCTGCAATGCAGGGAGGAGGGAGTGAATGAAAACAAGGAGATACGAAGAAAAGGTGAAGTCGAGATAGAATATCCTAACACTTTTGACCTCGGGATGAGATATCTATGTTTGCCTCTGATATCCGCGAGGAAACGCCAGAAAACTCACAGAAAAAGCAAAGATCAGCTTGACACTCAACAATACGAAGCGACCGCCACTATCAGGAACTAGCTCCAAAAGGAACCCTAGCCGAAGCTAGTTAAATGAATCAAATCAAACCCCGCTCCGGAAATTAACGGAAATAAACCTAAAAGCTCATCTCTCAGCTATGTCCAGCGTTGCGATTTTAGATAATCATTGTTTATCTCAGTCATGCTTATATCTCGAATATTTAGGACCCGGATACTTGACTTTATCCAAAAGATCCTGCAGGAAGGAATCTATTTTTCTTCCGGTGGCTTTATTGTCGCTTCCGGGTAGTGAGATTCGATTTACAACAGGTCTCGCATCGCACGGAACCATCATCCACCACTCGGGGTCGGATTCTGGGGATGCGCTGCTCACTTCTGGAACGCTAGGCGGGGGAGTTCGTTCCAAGCATCTTCATGTAGATTGTCGCGTGGCTAATCTGGATTTAAATCTTGCTTCAACCCTTCACACGTTTGCGAGGACGAAAGTGCATCCATAAGGGATTGGGCACGAGAGCGAACGCAACTGTTTCAACGAACTCTCAAGAAAGAAGTAAAAATGGAAAAGATAATAATGGGCCTACAAAGAACTTCCTTAGAGCGTCGACAAACAGAATGAGGCATTGAGAGGAAAGTACGGAGTAGACTTGCCATGCATAGCGTAATGTAACTTGTCACACACGTGGCCATGCAGTCCGGCAACTCAAAGAGAAACGAGCTTCGCTGAATTGGTTTAGTAGAGGTACCCCTGAATTCTGCATAGTGATGGACCCTGGAACCACGAAAAGATCGATCAGTTGCATGGCTATGGAGCCACCCTTTTCGGATGGAAGCTCCCTCCTTCGAGCCTACTTCTAGCGTCACATTGATACTACGAGGGATCTCAGGCTCTCAGACCAATGAAGGGAGGTTATTCAGTATCTCGACGGTAGGGCCGCTTGGGAGGTGGGGGGGAACTAAGACAGTGGCGGGAGAACCTCTGCGACCCCGACGGATACCGCTGCATAAGAACAGGGAACGCCATCGCTGAATGGCTGGGGTCTCTCTGGAGGACAAAAGTACGATTTCATTGGGTCAGCTCGGTTATTGCAGATGTAACGTTGACTTCGTTCTGAGAGTATGCAATCTCACGATCTGGAGCAAGGCCTCATAGATTTAAGCGAGACTGGTCATTCACGCCCTGCCTGACCAATCACATCCAGGATTATACAGTAGTCTGATAGCTGGCTGACATGTGACTTGGTGAAACGGTGATCAGACCTTCCCCCACGCGAGGACCAAACTTTATCTCCGCATTTCCCATTGGACCTCGAGATACTACAGTAACCAAGCTTTTTCAAGCCTTGCAAGTTACGAGGCTGCGTTGAATCGCTGGTTCGCCATAGTTAGCTGCTTATCACCAGAGCTTACCATGTCAAAGCATGGCGAGTGTTTGATTTCCCGAGCGAGACACATCTTGCCATGACCCCCCGTCTTTTGCCGTTCTTTCGCGCCACCCGGCGTTGGCCATGGCTTTCCGCGGTTTAAAACAATTTGTGGACGATAGATGGTTACCTGCCCCCGCTCATAGATACAGGAATAGCTCAAATACCCTCCACCCCTCAGCCTCACTTTTCCTGATTTTCTGTTAATGTCAGAGGCGTCCACTTAGAGTTGATCATTCCCTCCGAATATCTTCTCTCCTTTTCTCTTTTCCTACATTCCCTGGATTGAACGATGTCCGTCCTCCCAGGTCCACTGGGCATAACTGCCCCAACAGAGCAGGTCCGTGAGGAAGGCGCTTCGCCTGAAGAAATCCTCAAATACCGCGAGGAAGGAGTTCACCCAGGCATTTTGCAACGTGAATGGGGCCTGCAAGCTCGTCTGGATCCGAGTGTCACCTTTGAAGAGTACACCTATTGGGCCAATGTCGAACGTACTCTGGAAGAGGAAGAGCATCTCCGCTATGTGTCTGTGACCTCCGGCCAGGGCTTTTTGGGAGTCATCAAGAATTACTTCACGACCAACGCATATGAAGACTCAAAGGCGCGTGAGGCGCGTGAAGCTCCGCCGATTACCAACTCTCCCCCCACCTACGCTTCGGAGAAGAAAACCCCCGATGTCGTGCCTGACAATGAGCTTTCCGTTAGCCCGATTGCGCCTTCGTCGCATATGGGAGACTTGGACGCCGAGTGGCGACAAGCTGCGAGAGCCTTGCGTAACGCTGGCTGGGGTTCGGTGTTCTACCTTATCACCACAGATATCTTAGGCTGGGGTCAAACGCCTTATGTCTTTGCAAACACAGGGTACGGACTTGGTATCGGTGTATTCATTCTCATGGGTATTGCTGCTTTTGTCTCTGGACTCATGATTTGGCGTGTTTTCATCCGTCTTGACTCCTCTCGGTTTCCAATTGTGAGCTTCGGCGATCCATTCTTCCGCCTCTATGGATCGAAGATGCGCCACTTCATCAACTTTATTCAAGCATTACAGATGTTCCTTTCTGTGGCCGTTGTTCAGCTTGGCCAAACAAGCATTATTGCACAGCTCGCCGGAAGCGTCAATCTTTGCTATGTGGTTTGTGCTGTAATCTCTTTGGTGGTGGCCATGACAAGTGGCTATATGCGCTCATTGAAGCACCTCGGCTGGTTCTGCAATTTATCAGTGTGGATCAACATTGTCACCTTCATCATCATGTCGGTTTACCGTTTTTACCCACTGTTAATATTTCGTGTTACAATTTACTGACCTTGATAGTCTCGCTGTTGTCAAGAATGGCCCGGACCCGGCAGCACAGGTGAATAATGGAATTTTGAATAAGGCTTGGGCAACAGTGGCAACAATGGCGCCTGTAAAGACTTTTTCTCACACCCCACCGGCTGAGTATCAGCCTACCGATACGGATCTCTTCGCAGCAAATTTCAACGGCATCAATACTATGGTTTGTAAGTACTCTTTGCCTCGGTCGGGACGGTTTAATGGAGCATATTAACTGAGTTGTTAGATGCGTACTCTGGTGCCGTGATGTTCATGGCCTTGCTTGCTGAAATGAGACGCCCTATGGACTTCTGGAAGGGCATGCTGCTAGCTCAAACCTTTATCACTGTTGTATACGTGTTCTTCGGTGCTGTAGTAAGTGACTATAGCGTGTTTTTATATGACCCTCCTTCTGACTACTTATATTAGGTCTACCATTTCTATGGCCAATATAGCTACAGCATCATCACCCAGGCTGTGCAACCTACACATATTCAAATTGTTGGCAATGTTCTTTCCCTTATCACCGGCTGGCTTGCCGTTTGTAAGTGTTGATGCTTCGGAACGTTAAGACCCTAATTCTGACAAAAGTCCTAGTCCTCTACTTCAATGTTGGCATGAAGACAGTGTACTTGGAAGTTGGTCAAGCCATTTTCAATCTGCCGGCTATTACCACCAGAAAGGGCCGGCATCTATGGTGGGCGCTAGGCCCATTTTATTGGATTCTTGCCTTGATAATAAGCATGTCTATTCCAAACTTCAATGCTTTTACCAACTTTGTCGGTGGATTGTTCAGTCTCAATTTCTCTTACTCTCTGTCGGGAGTCATGTACCTTGCATATAAGGTGCATGATGGTGCCAGATTAGAAGGCGAAGGCTTCGATCCTGTCACCGGCCAAACTACCCGGCACGACAGCGGATTCAAGAGATTGAAGCGCGGATTTTTCAAGAATTGGTACTGGACTATCCCCGTCCTCATCTTCACCATGGCGGGCTTTGCCGCATCTGGAATGGGAACGTGGGCTGCTATTTTGGCTCTTAAAGCAGCCTTTGGTCCTGGCGGGTCAGTTCTGACTTCGTGGACTTGCAAAAATCCCTTCTATACCGGTTAAATTCATTATGTGCTTAGGGTTGGAAGAAGGAAGGGTTCTTCGCAAGATCTATGCATTCATAACATCGTTTTGCTGTTTCTGTTAAGTCGTCAATTATCTGGGCCGCAGTAATCTCAACAATTCATATGTATCAGGCTTGAAGAGTACCTTAAGTTTCACGGGAAGTAGCTCAACCTAACCCTTACCGTCTTTGTTACAAGCCGATCAAGGTCCGACCCTCAGAGAGTTACCCGCGGGTGAACCTCAGGGATTCAGTTGCGCATTATGTACGTAGTCCAAGCCTTATATGGAAAAAGAAAAAAACATCTATCTCTTGGGAGACTTTGTTTGTGCATACAATGCATTAGATATTTGAAGGTTCCAAGGATGTACATAAGTCTAAATGCATGGCTTGATTTCGACTGGCAACGCTGTACAAAACTTAAATGAGAGAGTTTCACCGCTATACCAAGGCGAACTGGACTACAAGACCCCCGCAGTTCAAATAGCTGTAATGTGTTAGCCCTGATAATGGCGTTACGCATCCTCAGCAACGGGGCTCGGACGCCGACGCATGAAATGTCCAATCGGCGTGGAGAATTACTCCGAGCTCCACACCGGGCGAGGCACTCCTTACGTAAAGAGACGGAACACGAATTGTTGATGTCCTGATTAGGACTAGTACCGTCTGTCCTGTTCTACTTAGGCTTTACCTCTCATAACTCCTCTTTTTTCCTTCCTTGCAGCACTCCGCCATACTACTATATATATATTGCTTCCATTTATGCTGCCTGTACTCAAAATTATTTTAAGGGTTTCCAGGGACACTTCCGGCACGCTGGTCTGACCTTGGAGACAGAGCGTAGCTACTACAACGACGCTCAAACCCAATCTCAGTGATTCAAAGTCACTAATCATATTACGGGCCCAATTTCAAACCATGCTTTAATTTATATTTTCTATATATGTATGAAACTTGAACCCAGAATTGAATCCGTACATGTTTAGACACATCAATATCATCGCACCACAGAGGTCAATGTGGCGTAGTGACATTATTCCCATTGTTTCTTCTCTAAACCACGAACAAAGTTTCTTTTTATCTCCGATTTGACACGTTCCTTGTCAATCCAGTCAAGGTTAAGCCCTTTAGACTCTATCTCACGGTCCAGGAAACCATTCGAACTACCTATCAAAATTTCCATGGCATGACTATCGTCGGTTGATCCACCTGCGGGGTAGATCAAAGTTAGTATTGTTGATATTTGAAGGGGGTTTATCAAGTATCTCACCGTTTTCTGCGCAGTAGGCTTCGTAGAATTTGCTGGCCTCGTACGCGATAGCCGCTCCTAGGACTTCGGGCTTGAGTCCTTGGTAAGTCTCCATATCTCGATATTCATCGTAGGCCGCGGCCTGGTCAGAGAAATCTGATTGATGTTAGCTAAGGTATCGTGATGGATTGCAGGACTCCATCTGCTTACCACTGAAAATCCCCATTTGATCGAGCTTAGGTGGTGTCTAATCTATGCTTTGTAAGATGTAATGCCGTGAAGAGGGGAGGGCTTAGACTTATATAACTCCTAAACCCGGAAAGAGCGGTGAGTTTGTTTCTTGGATATGGCCTGTATATGTGTGAACTATACATCTATCTCCAGTATTCCCTATCCAATCAAATTGTCAAAATTTGAACACATTCTGCAATTCATCCACATGTCAATATAACCACCCTATGGCTCAATCCAAATTTTATTTTCATAGTAAAGATGCCGGCTATACCCATTGTAAGTACATCTTTGTTTGATATACAGGGAGTGTCAAAGACTTTTTAAACGGTGTAGTTTGAGCCTTGCCCAATCAGGTCTATGAGACTGGCATACTCTCATTTCGCTTGTTGGTGCTGAGGTCTTATTATAGATAAATTTTCTACGTCAGAATCGCCTCATAGGACCTTCCTTTTGTTGGAAGACTTTTCCTTTTTTTTTTACCAGGTCAAAATTCGACTGATCGATCGGTTGCTCAAGATCGACCTTCATCTGCAAGTACGTCAGCGATCTTTCCTCACTTGAGAAGTGAGGGAATTGACCGCTAGTTTGGAGACCTGATATCAACCAAATCCAATACGTCAAGGATACAATCGGAGAGACCTTATTACCATTCATCGTTACTAGTCCAGGAGCCCTATCTGCAAAATTAGACCGCTACAATTATGTCCGCTTTGTGAAATCTAGTGAAAGGGCGTACCTTTACGGACCAACATGGCCCGTACCGCCCGCGGGGCATTGAAACCTAATCGTCCTGGTGGGGGGAGGGACAACGCGCAGCTCACGTGCAGGGCATGGTTCGTGGAACCATGGCCTCACTACGAGGGTCAGTCGACACGAGATAATTATAATGGAAAGACCACGGTTTGGCATTGATCACAGGAAGGGCACACCGCGCGATACCAATCAACGTAGGAAGCATAGCTACCTACATTCGAAAAGTGAGAGAAAATTAAGCTGGTCTGATTGCACGGGATCGAGGGCATAAACCGGGGGCAGGGCTGGTAGGAAATACGGATGGCGTTCGATCGAAGTCACAAGGAGTAGGGGCATATTGTGATCTTTTTGTCTTATTGTTTGAGGTTGATAAGCATCGTCGCTGCAAATACATTAGCCATCGTTGAAGGGGGGAGGGAAATCTAAGCAAATACGGATTAGGTCACATGTCCGGAGCAAACCATCACCGACATGACATTTTTTCTAAAGGGGGATATATATTGCGCTTCAAATTTGATGTCCAGGTGATTCGTGAGTCATCTACACCACTGTGTGTTGGTAGCCTTGGAAGTTGGGCATCCGCAGCGTTGTTTCGGTGGCCTCGGTCTCGAGTCACGCCCACATAGTTCCTAGATCCAGGGCTCAAGACCAGGAATACCGTTCAGTAGATCGTGGTATGTATGCCTGTATATGATACCTACAAGATAGAATAGCTTGAAGGTAAATCCGCGATCCTCTTCAAGTGTGCTCGCCTAAAACTTCGAGCGGCATGATACCATGATCGCGATTATGGTATTCTCCTTTTTCACTTGAATTAACAGGGTCCGAGAAGCAGTGCGTGGATGATTCTCATTGGTTTCACTTTCAGGTGTGGCCTGCTGAGGGGCAGTACGCGGATCTTTCTTGCGGGTTCACTTTCAGGTTCAAAGAGACCAGACGAACTCAAACAGAGAGCTTTAACCCTGAGGCACAACCAACTTGAATTTTTATGAAAAAAGCTATAATGATCAACATACTGTACTATATTGCTTTCCAGTTTTGATATGTCAAGGCATACCGATGCAGCATATCCAACGTTTTGTACGATGTAAATGATAGTCTGTAAAAAACAGGCGACGGTTTGTCTACAGTGATGTTGCATTAGTTTGAAACCCCCTCCACTCCTTACATAATATTCTGCCATGTTTCCTGCCAGCCAAAACCTCACATTCTTAGCTAAATAAGCTCAGTATGTAGAGCCTATAAACTGAACATTATTGATAATATTCTTAATAACGTACCACATATAAATTATATACAAGAATCGTGTGTTAACCAGTGTTTACTTGTCGAGTTAGCGTGCTGCGTATTAGTAGGCGGTAAGCTATATACAGTAAGTGGTCTGAGAGGCTAGTTTCAAGCTCATGGAACGCCACTGTAGTCCAATACTTTTGAGGTGGGGCGCGTCTTGCAGGAACCCCCACCCCCGCTACTTTGGTTGGAAGGATATTACACCACACTTGTGGCTTTGAACCATCTTATCTCATCAACTATCCCTGGGATTAGGCCATCTACCATTCTTTGCAGACATTTGTCCCAAGCGGATACATAAGTTCAAACATGGTCGCTCAAGTAGCAAATAATGTGGCTGAGGAGACACAATCTGACCTTGCTCAGCTTTGGCAAGCAGCGGTGGAAGAGTACGAGGAGGCGACCGGGCGAAGTCTTCAAATGGGAAGACTTGATAGTATGGACGCTGTCATGAAGGGCACTGAAGGCATTTTCATGAAGTTTAAAAACTTTCGTGACGACACGTCTAAGGTGGCCAAAGTGCGGAGCGCGTTGAAAAATAACCTGTGGTTGATACAGAATATCCTCCACAGCATCGTACAGAATGTTGGAAATGCTGCATCGGTATGCCTTGACATATCAACACTGGAAAGCGAGAGAGTACAATATGCTGATCATTTACAGGCCTATCCGCCGGCTATGCCAGCTAGCCTGATCTTTACGGCCTTCGGACAAGTCATGCAGGTATGAAGCTGTAAAAGATACGATGAGACCTAGGACGTTCTAATTGCCGCATGTAGTCCTTCGCCGACGTGTCTGCTGATTACGATAAAATCATGGGATTTCTCGATTTTACGCATCGCTTTTTTGATAGGCTCTCCATGATTGACCAGAAAATGCCAAACATGCCTCCGTTTCAACGCTGTGTCACACGTGTCTTCTCAAGTATCCTGAAGATTTGCTCTGTT
This sequence comes from Penicillium sp. S1602, assembly GCA_023626355.1. Classification (NCBI taxonomy): domain Eukaryota; kingdom Fungi; phylum Ascomycota; class Eurotiomycetes; order Eurotiales; family Aspergillaceae; genus Penicillium; species Penicillium sp. S1602. Next base: position 1,625,245 of record JAMAGW010000004.1, read on the forward strand.
GCACAAAGATATGCCGCGGAAAAACGACTCAGTGAGCTCTCTAGCGCACACACCTAAAGACGGCCTTTCTAATTCTTATTCGCTAGAGAAATGGTTCGACAATCTAATGATGGGATCCGATGGAGAACTGGTCGCAGCCAGTACACAGATGGAGGAGGCCGTGAACGAGTTGAACCAAGCTCTCGGCCTGGCTACCTTTAGGACCGTTGATGCATTGAGTGAGGTCCTTCAAAGCATGATTGGAAACGGCGAGTTCCTTGTCTCAAACGCCACTCTCATAGACGAACGAACAGCGGCTATACAAGATAACACGACCACCATCATTGATCAGAACCAAGAACTTGCATCCAATCAGAAAGCGATGACGGATATACAGCAAGAGACGCTGCAAAAATTGGGAGAGTATTTTGGACAGGTCCAAATTACCCCAAAACAACTGGAATTACCACCGGAGCCTATATCAACAGTACCCTTCAACCGTGATCCGGAATTTATTAATCGTGCAACACTGCTTGATGAAGTCAGTGAGAGGTTTTCTAAGTTGCGTTCTGACGAAAAAGATACCAATTCAAGGTTAAGAATAGCTTTCGTTGGCCTCGGTGGCGTTGGGTGAGTCGCAGAACCAGAATTATTTATGGGTTGCCTACTGACTATTCAAAAGAAAGTCCCAGCTAGCCATTGAATGTTCCTACCGAATCCGCGAACAATCACCTGAAACATGGGTTTTCTGGGTATATGCAAGCAATACGGCGCGCTTCGAGCAAAGTTATTGGGAGATTGCCAACCGAGCTAAGATCGCTGGCCGTCACGATCCGCAGGCCAACATATTCAAGCTCGTTTGTGACTGGCTTCAAGATGCCCAAAATAAAAATTGGGTTTTGATTCTTGATAACGTTGATGATGATGGCATTCTGCATGCACCTATACCTGTCAAAACGGATAAAGAGGTGAATAATGGGAACGGCGCTTTTAAGCAGCCACTTTCAACCTTAATCCCTCAGTGCCAACATGGCTTACTCATTATGACAACTCGAAGCAGAAGTGTGGCATCACAAATCGTTGACGACAGCGACATCATTGCTGTCAACCCGATGGATAAGTCACAAGCATCGGCTCTCATGGAGAAGAAGCTCGGAATGCAAGCAAACAAAGAGGATATTTTGAAGCTAATAGAAGCACTTGAGTTCATGCCTCTAGCAATCGTGCAAGCGGCAGCGTACATAAAGTGTCGAGCGCCCCGTTGTTCCATACCTCAGTATCTTGAAACCCTCCAGAAAAACGACCATAAAACGGCAAGGCTTCTGAATTACGAGGCGGGCCATCGCCAACGAGACTGGGAAGCAAATAATTCTATTCTGATCACTTGGCAGCTATCATTCGATCATATCCGAAAGACAAGACCGTCGGCAGCAGATCTTCTTTCCCTCATGAGCTTTTTTGACCGGCAGGGAATCCCGGAAGATTTACTCCATGATGTGAAGGCCCAAAGAGATGCCAGTGGTAGCGATGATGATAGTATCACTGATTATGATTCTGACGATGGGTTTGAAGATGATATTATGACCTTGAGAGATTACTCGTTCATCTCTACGAGTCAGGATGCCAAGTTCTTCGAAATGCACAGGCTAGTTCAGCTTTCCACGCGGACGTGGCTTGAGACCTCTGGGCAGATTGAGCGCTGGAAGGAGCAGTTCATTGACGAGCTTTACCGCAAATTCCCTTCTGGGGAATATGAGAACTGGGAAGAATGCCAATTGCTTTTCTCACACATTAAGTCGGCGATGTCACAACGACCCAATTCAGAGGAGTCACTACAGAAATGGGCTTCGCTTCTCAACCAGGGAGTATCCTATGCTATCAATAAAGGAATCATGATTGACATAGAGCCTATGGCAGTAAAAGCGATGAAAGCCTATAAAAAGGTTTTTGGCGCAGAGCATCCTGAAACTCTCACGAGCATGGGCAACCTAGCGGCAACATTCTGGAGACTAGGCCGGTTTGCGGAAGCTGAGACTCTAGGGGTACAGGTAGTGGAGACTAGCAAGAAGATTCTTGGCGCAGAGCATCCTGATACTCTCATGTGGATGAGCAACCGAGCATCAATATTATCGGACCTAGGCCGATTGCAAGAAGCTGAGAGGCTGAAGACACAGGTGGTGGAGACTAGGAAGAGGGTGCTTGGTGAGGATCACCCTGACACTCTCGCGAGCATGCGCAACCTAGCGTCAACATTCTCGAGCCTAGGCCGATTTCTGGAAGCCGAGGCGCTGGAGGTACAGGTGCTCGAGGCTCAGAAGATGGTGCTCAGCGAGGAGCATCCTCACATCCTAATCACCCTAAACAACCTAGCGGTAATATTCTTGAGCCAGGGCCGATTTCTAGAAGCTAAGGCGCTAGTGGTCCAAGTACTAGAGGCTCGAAGGAGGGTTCTTGGCGAGGAGCATCCTCACACCCTAAACACCCTGAACAACCTAGTGGTAACATTCTGGAACCTAGGCCAATTTCAGGAAGCTGAGGCGCTGGCAGTACAGATACTGGAGACTCGCAAGAGAGTCCTCGGCGAGGACCATCCTGAGACTCTTATAAGCATGGACAACCTAGCGTCAACATTACGGAACCTGGGCCGATTGCCGGAAGCTGAGGCGCTACAGATCCAGGTGCTGGAGACTCGGAAAAGGGTACTTGGCGAGGAACATCCTGACACTCTTTTGAGCATGAGAGACCAAGCGTTTACATTAGTGAGCCTAGGCCGATTTCTAGAAGCCCATGCGCTGCAGGAACAGGTAGTGGAAGCTCAAAAAAGGGTCCTTGGCGAGGAGCATCCTAACACTCTTACGAGCGTGGACAACCTAGCGTCAATGCTCCGGGACCTGGGCCGATTGCCGGAAGCTGAGGCGCTGGAGGTACAGATACTGGAGACTCGCAAGAGGGTGCTTGGCGAGGACCATCCTGACACTCTTATAAGCATGGACAACCTAGCGTCAATATTCCGGGACCTGGGCCGATTGCCGGAAGCTGAAGCGCTGGAGGCACAGGTGCTGCAGACTCGCAAGGCAAAGCTCGGCGAAACCCATCCTGATACACTGGAGGGCATAACAGATCCTGCTCTGACCTGAGAATCCTTCAGCCCGATACGCCGGTGCTCTGGAGTTCCTGGGAGATTGCTTCGCTAAGAGGGGTAAAGCCTTAGCGTAAGGATTTATCATCTTGCCTTCTTGTCTAGCGCTTGAACAGTGCAAACATGGGAAATCGGGGGGCGGTAGCAAATGGTATGAAGCCGAGGTGCATTCCAACAACTCATGAACGTGGCGCCGAATAACTTGTTGTCCACATTGTTTTGCATATACAGGGAGAATCTGTTATAGCTCAACGCGGTGAAACCTCGATATTTGAGCAGGAGTTGTCCTAGGAGGAGATCAGCCTGTTCTTGGTATTTCAATCCGTTTATCACATCCTGATTCATCACATTGACCAGGCACCAGTAAAACTCTGAGATTAGATGATGGCAATCATCCCGTAGACTGGCGTTTCGCTCTTTTGGATTCTGTCGAGCTGCGTTCTTTGGCCTTCTTTGGCCTGCCTTTGCAGTGAAAGACATCGCTGATCGTGGACTTAGGTATGGATACGTTGAATTCATCCTGGAAGAAGATCTCTATCTAATGAAGTTATAAGCCCATGAATGCGTGAGGCACAGGGTTCGAGGAAAATGGAGGGGCTGGTACACGCACCGCACCGAGCCACGCACCCTAACCTTCCTTAAGATCTCAGAGAAGGTTAAGGTACGTGGCCCGGCTACGGTCCAACTACCTAGGATACATGTATAGGTACAAGATTCATCCCACATGCACACCCATCTATCCTCCCAGCAATATATAGTCACCAATTAACAACTAAAAAACACCATCCAGATCCAATCCCCATTGAAGTCGGCCTTCATTGTTTAACCCGCCATCCACTATCCAAAACCCACGTATGCCGAAATAAAATAGCCAGGTATCTAAGATAAATAGATACATATCAAAGGGTCATGCAGGAAGACAGCACATGCCCACGCATGTAAAGAGCGTAAATTAAGACCCAGATATCTCGACATAGCAAATACAGAGGAAGATTCAACAGGATACCACATTCCAAGTCATTAATGAAAAAACAAATCCATGGATGTAAGGTCTGAGATCTGCAGGAGATTCAGTCTGAGGATCTGAAATAAGCCGGAAGGAAGGACGCATTTATAATTGTTCTGCAATGAAGAGGGCAGAGAATGCATGATGGACCTGCATTGAAGGGGAAAATCATTCCGGATTTTCCTTTTTGTAATTGAATGTGAGGGCTTGGAATTTCATTCTGGATTGATTGGTTTTCTTCCACTACTAGAGTTGTTGAAAGAATGCTTGGAACCCGGGCAGAGAAACAAGAATGTATAGATTGGTTTGCCAATTGGAAAATTGAGCCTCTTTTCATGGATAAAGAAAGAGGTCTTAGATCTACATATGCTTTCTAAAATTAAGGATTGGGGAGCCGTGGTTGGATCTGTGAATAAAGAATATTCGATAGAGGAATCAAGGTTTTTTTCATTGAATCTGTGAATGAGTTCGTGAATACCAGCCCTGCAGATATTGTCAGCCTCAAAGAAAAAGCCTACAATAGTGATCGTCGAAATACTAAGCCCGTCTGATCTATTAATAGTGGGATACGCCAATACTACCAAGCATCACAACATTCCCAACAGCCCACAAGTATGCCCCATGATGTTGGAAACAAAATGAAGAGAAAGAGCCTTGATTGCTACGTATACCGCTATCGACCTTGACAGGGACGAGATGCATCCGAGGAACATGATAGTAAAAAATACAGTAGAAGTGAAAGAGGACAAAGAAAGGTGGAAGCCCAAACGGGCACAAAGAGAGGACGCAAGGGGCGAATGTGTAAAACAGTCAAGTGATAGACAATAAGCAAATCGGCGTTGGGGTGGGCCAAGCCACCCATCATTAGTCCACTATACAGCAGGACGAAAATAAGTCATGGCGCACTCTCCGGGTATTCAGCGAATGGATTTGGGTAAGAGGTATCAGGGCACCAATGCATACAAAAAAGGTGTAGTGGCGTAATATAGTTAAAACGAGAGTATGCGGCATGAAGCATGCGCTGTCGAATCGAACAACTCCTGTCTACTGTTGCCGGACCTTTCCAGCTTCTCTCACTGCGGTCATAAACCCGTCTTCGTTACCAGCGGCGGTCAAGACCCAATAATCGGCCACACCGGGATTCGAGAGCTGACCACCGCCGAAACCGGTAGCGGCAGGCGCGCTGTGGCGATCCTTGGGTTTCTGGTTGTTCGCGCCGACGTGGCGAGGCCCCCAGCCTAGGATGTTGCGCACGGTAAGACGACTCTCATCATCCGGTTGGTGGAAGGAGAATAGCTGTGCTTGGAGACAGCCGAGAATGGCGACAGCGGAACGAATCATAATGCGGTCACCCTCGAAGACCCAGCAATCCCACACACGCGAAACACGCTCGAGATCGAGGCCATTAGTGAGTAGAGTGCGGAAAATGGGTTCCCAGATCTCTTCCTCTGTCAGACAGAGAGTCTCATTGAGGTGAACAGCGAGACGAGGGAATTTGTAGCGCAGAGTATCCGTGGCCAGAGTATATGTGCGTGCCATGGCACCACGGTCCCAAGTGAGGAAAGCGACTGGCAGAGGACGATTGAGAGCATTGGCCATAGCAACAAATGCAGAGCTTGGGGTCGGGAATTGAAGAACAAGTAGAGCGGCAATAGTATGAAGGCCGTGGATGTATCCAACATCGCTGCGGTACATCGAATATGCCTGTAGCACGTCCACAAGGGTCTCGCGTAACGGCCCACCCTCCTGGAAAAGATTCAAATCCGAGAAGGCTTGTGACACGTCTTTCTCAATTGCATCAAAGCATTCAAGCATTCGCTTGTTGCTTTCACTGGGTTCCTGTTCGGTTTTAGACCGCAAGCCCCTGGCTCGCTGGAGTGCTTTTGTAAACGACTCCTCGGTCAAAGACAACTCGTTGCCTAGAGCACGTTTCCACATCTCTCCTCGGTTGCGAGGTGGAATTCCACGCCACCAAAGTTCTCGAGTACGGGGTTCGCGCAAGGCCCGGTCCCAGTTGGGGCTGACGTATTCATCCCAAATGTTTTGAAGGGTTTCTCTGGTAGAGTCTTTTTCGCACTGGGCGGACGCAGCTCGTGCAGCCTTGCGTTTGTCTGTATATGGTTAGTCGGATGCATACGTCGCGCCAAGATGCCAAGTAAACCCACCAGTCTCCTTTGATTGAGCCATCATCTGCTGATACTCCTTCAGGTGCTTCTTCTCCTCTTTTTGATCCTTGGGCGGTAGCCAACTAGGCCGTGTTCGCGTGAGGACCTTCTCCTTCTCTTTGCTGATAGGTAAAGGATCGATCATTATATTAGATTTCTGCAACGGAGGCAGCTCGATATTTTCGCGTGAGGCTCGTGGTGATTCAGTGCTTGGTTCACGCGGACCACCGTTCTGCACTGCATCCTCTCTTTTACGGCCATTCTCCTCCTCGTGGAACTCCAGAGCCTCCGTGATAATCCTTGCCTCCTCCGACAGGTCCGACATGTAACTGTTGTATGAATAGGCGCGGGGATTCCGAGGCGATAATTGGCCCCGTTCGGGCCCAGCAGAGCTCGATCGCTGCGGCGCTCGCCTCATGCGAGCTGCTTTGGAGGCATTGGCGGCAGGGTTTTCGGCGGGTGTGTCAGAAACGGTATGGGATATCGGCAGTGGCCTTGGGCCGGGACTACGGCCAGGGCTTGTGCCGCGAGACTTCGGACGATCTTGGACTGGACGTGGGGATATCGGAATATTCCACAGACTGGCATCGTCAGGAAGCTCATCATCCGAATCATGATACTCCTCTTCGAGGTCCTTCACGGACTTGCGATTAGGCGCCCATGTCTGCTTCTGGGAGGGTGTACGTGCAGATAACGGAGACAGCGCGAGACTGGTAGACGAGGCAGATCGGCTGGACGTCGGTCGTAACGGTGATACTGATCGTGACCTTCGAGGTTGGGAGGGAGTCAAGCCGCCAGAGTTGGGCGTGCTTGCCGAATCTCTCCTTTTAGAAGACCGTGAGGACAGGGAACCCGCGGATGGTGGTGGGCGAGTGGCTCCATTGATTTGATTATGAATGGGAGGAAGGGGGCTTCGTTTCCGCGGTTTTGGCGTCGCGGTCAAATCGCGTGTCGTAGCTGCTGGACTCTTGCTAGGCAGTCTGGCAGCGGGTGACCGCCCGGTCAAGCCGGCTCGACCATAAGGGGTGGAGGGATCGTCAATCTTGAGTTCCGCATCGTCCTCCAGTCCAATGTCTTCGAAATTGGAGATGTCCGTAAAGATGCCTCCAGCACCGTCGATTTGCGAGGAATGAAAGGAGGAGGATTTGGAGGATTTGGACCCGGATAATTCGGGCGGGGAAGTAGGTGTCGGGCAGACGGAGGTCATGGTCTCATGTAATTGCACTTAAAGCTGATCCTCCACAAATAACATCGGTCTTCCAAGCAACAATATAGGTAAGAATCGACGAGGAGGGCCGAAGGGGTTCGAGATCGCACGCAAGGCTCGGGATTGGTGTTTCTGGAGGGGGAGGGATGCAGGATGCAGGACTCCCAGATGCAAAACCAAAACACAAAAAAAAAACCAATCGATCAACGGGTTAAGAAGCGAAATTGCAGGCTCAGCCGCAGGCCGTTATTAGCCAGATCAGGTATAACGGGTGGAAATGTAGAAAATAAAAACGAATCAGGAGAAGCCCGAGATTACGGGGGGGTGTGTTGGGGGCCGTCAAGGGGGTGTAGAGTGGGACAGTTCGGAGGACGGAGGAATGAAATGTAGAATAGAAACGAGAGTAGTAAAAAAACAAGAAAACAGTCGCCGTAAATGAAGGTGTCGCGTGAAGAGAATGTTTTCAAATGAAAGCGAAGTTGAATTGATTGCAAGCGGAGCCTCAGGCAAGTCCGGCGGCCGGTCTGGCCGAGAACAGGGAACACGGGTACCTCGGAGGAACTTGTGCTGCACTACTCACCGCCGTGTATTATACAAGTACTGGTCAGGTACCTCTATCCCCTAGAAAGGGCTACCTAACAAGGTAGGTATCGACAATTCCCCCCCTCCGTAGATACTCCGCACGATGCCTAAAGAATACACAGATTCCCTAGAATCGTAAACTCGACCCCAGCGATCTTGCTGTTTGACCACTCGGGTAGTTGTCCATAATTAACGGTTCCGTGGTCCGGAAATTTGAATGTTGGGCAGATACGGTACGGGACGCTTATTGGCTTAAACCATTCAGGAACAAGCTTCCCATGGGTGCTACCAAAGCTAGTTCATATTAAAAGCGCCATTGTTCGAATAATGCCGTTCCCCTCTTCACCACCTGCTGTAGGCAAATAGCTTCCGCATTCGACCTCGGTCGTGATTCTTTTCCCAATCGGTCCAACCACTGAAGCACAGCCACATACCGCGTTTGCTTACGGTTTAACACAAACCGGAATGCAGATGCGGCCAGGTATTGCAGGTGCCACAACTGGACGAAACACGACAAGGGTGTCGAACGCGACGTGCGTCGCATTTGGATGACTTTGGAGGTCTGATGAATGAGATCATGGATGGTCTGGATTATGATAGGTGGCGCTGGGTGACTGCGGCCTCGAAGGAATTTCATGTACCGGTACATCTTCATGGCAGAAGTTATGAAACTGGTGTGAAGGTTCGCGAGTACAACACTCTGGGAGTTGTGGCCATCATCAAGATACATTGGGTGGATCTGGAGTCGGAACGGTGCCAGCACTTTGCGACGAAACACGCGACCCGGGGCGCGACTGGTCTCGACTGTTAATGTGTCGGAGATGGACGCGGCAGCCGAATCGCCGCCTTCCAGAAGACGATCTCGGTCTCGAATCATCTCTAAGGTATGTGTGTTAATGAGAATTCCACAGTACGGGAAGAGCGTTGATCCCTCCATTCGAGGGATATGAGTCCCGTCTACGGCGGCGGTAAAGTTGACCATACTTTTGGCTGGGTTGACTAACACGCCGTAAGATGGCTGGCCGGGGATCATGGTCTTCAAGAACTGCATCGCTTGGTTCACATCGGTTGTGACCAGCAAAAAGTCATCGACAAGACGTAGAAGGACCGAGTCGGCGGGCCGTAAGAAACCTAAGACTTGTTGTTCCAGCTCCCCGTAGAAAAAGTTGCACAACAAATTAGACAAGACAGAGCCTTGTGGGATACCGTTACGTTGGCGAAAGTACTTCTTGCCCATTTTGACAAGATTATTGCGCACGTGTTGGTCGAGAAGGCCGAGTAACTCATCGGCGCCATGGAGCTTTTGGTTAATGGTGTCAATGTAGACAGTCTTGGTCTTTCCACCCTGAGCTTGATTGGCCACCAAATCCGACAAAGTCTGCTGTTTCATTGCCGGTGTAGCACGTCCGATATACCTTCGGGCGGGTTTTCCTCGCGCATCGAAGGCAGATGGACTCATCTCCACATGTTTCGTAATGTGGTAAGTTTCTTCAGATACCAATTCTTCAATTAGACCTAGAAGCTGTTTCTGAGGGATGGTATCAAAACAGCCCTGAATGTCAAGCTTGACAAAGAAGAGCTTCGGCAACTTATTGTTGCTGATTCCAACTGATTGTTGAATCAGGTGTCTCTTGAAATCTCTCAACCGAAGATGAATATCCCCGACATATTGTAAAGACGAACCCAGTTTTGTGGGTTGTCGCTTCCGCTCATAGGACAGCATACTGGAGATCGGTGCCAAACTGGAATTAATGCTGGCTGCAAGATAAGTTCGTTTCTTCCCGCCCCAACTTGATTCCTTGACCACGCGTTTTTTCAGATTGAGGATGGGACGGATGCCTGTAGTTTTTGGGAGTAGGCGCAATGATCCAAATCCGAGAGATCGTTTTGCTAGCAAGTGTTGAGCCCGAGATGTTTCGATTTCTTCAAAGATGGTCGTTTTAAGGGTCGCCAAAGGCTCCTTTGTCAAGCGTTGCCATACATCATGACGGAAGTAAAACAGGCGGTTGCGGTGAGTCTGAGATTCGGTGACATAGAAATTGGCGCGGACTAGAGGGATAAGGATGGAATCAAAGATGTAGTAAATGAATTCATGAAGGAGCTCCGTGCGCTTCTGGAAGTCAGACAGAGATAGCTTGGCGTCTGTTCCACCTTGCGAGTTATAGAGCTTGGGAGAGGCCAACCAGGGAATGTTGGTAATCTGTACAATCGGTTATTAAGATGAATACTTTCCGTGGTTTTGTTAGAAACAAACCTTCAACCCTTTGCAAACTTCATGCAGACTGAGACTTTCGAATCGGCGCATTTTGATGAAAGAATCAACATGTTTCATGATGATCTTTCGATTGGACAAACCCTCCGGTCCCTCGCCAAAGAACTTTGGAGGTATCAAGTTTAGTAGCACGGCTCGACAAAAAGCAGAGACAGAGGACGTTGGCGTGGCATAATCGGTGAGGGTAAGTTTAAGTTTCTTAACGCGGCTCTCGCAGGCCATTTTCTCGACTCCAGGGGGGTTGGAAGGCTCCATGGTGTTAAAAACTGGCTCAAGGCCTATATCCTTGATAGATGCGGGCTGCAACTGTGTGATTAAACTCCCCTCGATGGATGAGCCAGGTTCAGTTCCCGGCACTCGAGTCTTGACAGGGGATGCCGAGGCTTCTAGTTTCCAGGGTCCGGTCAACTAGGGATGTTAGAAATTAACACCAAGTTTTCTCATGCGAAAACACACCTCTGTGGGGCAATAATGCTTTAATAATTCTTCATATGAGCAGCGAGCATGACGAGCTCGAAGGCTATGTGCAAGCTCGACGGCTTGCCCGCGAAGCCGCTTAGGGATCTTCGAACAGCCATCGCCATCAAAGATTTCATCTTCACGAAACGCATGGCCATGGCTTACGAATTGTTCCTTCTGGTCTCCTGTCGGAACAAACACATTGCGCAAATTGAACTGCCGTGGGAAGATGTACATCATCACATGTATTGTCTTAGCGGCCGAGGACAAGTCTCGGAAGCGGTTGAACACATCTATTCAAACCATCAATAACGATTCGAAAATGCAGACTTCGAGAGGCTTGTAACTTACGAGTCCTGCCTAATCCAACGACCAGCTTCCCGTTTGACAAAGATGCATGTCTGCTGTACAGCATACTGCGCCGAAGGAAGGTAATGCTGTTGGGACTACGGATTTCACCCTGGCGATCAGGGCGTTTGGTCTTCTTGGGGGAGTTTTGTTCCGAAATTGGCTCGCCAGGTCTCGCCAAAGATTCGTGGATCTGTTCGAGAAACGAAAGCGGTTTGCCTACATTACTTGTGAGTGGGTTTCATTATCGGTGTAGCAGACGAAGCATACCGCTTAACTGATAGTAGATGCCCTTCTGGGCGTCAATGGGAGCGAAAATGCCGCAATCAAACAGCAACCGCATCATAATTTCATCCCCATTTTGCCCCAATAAATCCAAGACCTCAGTCCATGGTGATTGCTGGAGTGTGCCAACATTTTGATTATGGAACTGAATCACGAGCCCGGGAATATTGGTCTCGAGGCCATCATTTTCCCTCGACGAGCGCTGAAACCCATGAGTGAGTAAATGATCTGGTTTAGAATTCTGTTTGAAGAGTTGCCCGATCACAAAATCGACCACCTAGAGATAACCAAACATTAGCCGTTTGGAACTCAGACAGTCCTGAGTTCAAAATTTCATACTTCGGATTGGGGAGAAGTCGGCCCCGTGTCCGTGCTGACTAGGACCGACCGCGATTGAGACTGGGTGAACTCTCGATAGACGCGCTGCCGCTCGGAGTCGATTTTCGGAGATCGCTCCTTCAGTACGCCTACGAGTGTAGAATCTAGCAGGTCTGCCAATGGTTGGACATTGCTACGCTCAGGTGACGATCGCAGGGATGTGATGCGCCTTCGTCGCAATTTTGAAGAGATAGGCAGTTGATCCAAGAGGTACTGGCGCAGGGTCAAAACCTGGCGGTAGTACAGTGAAATCACTGGATGCGTTGTGGGGTTATTTCGCGCAACGGAGTTTTTGGAGGATTTGAAACGGCCGGGCGCTGCGGTGATACTCGCCTGAGACGACGTGGGACCGCGCTCCTTGCCGGGTCTTTTTCGCTTTTTGCCCATTGAGAAGATGTGGACACTTGTTGAATAAACGGGGATAGAAGGAGAATTTCCTTGTTTACAAGGCCATTGCGTGGGCCATTGACCCGATTGTTGTTAGTGACACGAGTATTGACGCGTCTAAAACCCGGTAGCTACGTAAGTCGGGGTTTGCGACTCCCACGTTCATGAAACTGCCGACAGAAAAAACCTTGGAACTTTATTCTCTGATGCCCCAGGGGCTCTTCAATCATTTGTGTGTAGATGGTTCGTTCCATATCTAAGGGATATTCAAGGTCTCTTCATGAAATTGATGATTCGTCATGATGAATGGGCTGAAGCCCTTAGGTAATATATATAGTCTCCGCCTCAAATGCTTTCTAAACACATACAACAGCATGTCTTACATATGAGTTCGAATGCTTTCAATCTGCCCTTGAAACTAGGTATTCAAATGTCTTAAGAAGTCATTTTCCTTACTTGGCAATGCAAATCCCATATCATCTAAGATTGATCTATTGCCAAATGTGGCCCAAGCCTTATAGATCGGGGGCCACGATCGCAGCCATAAATAACCAAGGCCCACAGAAAAGTCCGAAGAGGGAAACGGAATTACCAATCAGCGATCGGCAAGTTCCGGAAATTGGATAAAGCGACCCACGGTACGGGCAGAGAGTCTAGAAAGGCCGTTGCGAAGGAATTGTGTCCCCACTGCGTCAGCCGGTTCCATGTTTTGCTGGCAGGGGCAGAAATTCAAGTTCATGTTCCTGAGACTTTACTCGATTGGGGGCGAGAGCTTTGAAGTGATATAGATTGAAAATGATGGATGCTCAGGATGATCGAGCGAGGATATAAGTATAATACATGGGGATAAGCTGGGTTAGACCACCTTGGAGTAGTCTATGCAGAATGTATGTACCATGTTGGTAAAATCTAAGTAATTCTAAGCCCTGCGTACTCCATTGTTGGAAATGAACAAAGGCCCCCGAACCCACCGATTCCACGGTTTCAGACTTGGTCTCTAACTCCCCCAACTTGTCCCCCCTCAGTCCCCGAGTGGTTATTGCATTTTAGACTTTTCATTTTCTTTTCCATGTGAGAAAGGACTGAAATCTTCGTTTCTTCAATCCCCTTTTTCTTCTCCTACACCTATCACCCTGATCGACACTGCAGTCCCCAGCAATCTCCCCGGGTACACAGACGAAAAAAGCTAACGATCTGGCCCGCTCTCCATCCTCACTCTGCTTCCGCCCCTCCCCGCTACCCTATCAGCGACTGTGATTTGTAGACGCCGAGCAAACGTCAGTATCCACTCATATTCCTTGGTGCATTTCATTCGTCATCGGCTGCTTTGGCGCCTTGTGCTCTTCCACACAGCTCACCCGGTCGATCTCTCCCCAATTTCTGCATCTTTCATCTACTGCGTCGAGTCACCAAAGCTGCTACTACTCTCGAGCTGCACGTGGCGAAACAAAGTGTCCAATCTTTGGTCTCGAATATGATGCTGAATGGGGGTACACCACCCCGGGATTGTTTTGTAGCCTGAGTCAACTTACCTGCGACACCACGTTGGGCGACCACACCCCGGAACAACGCATCACGCCAAAACCCACCCTGGAAATTTTAAAGGCCGTTTACCAGTCCACGTCGGTCTAAGGCATGCAAAAATGTCTGGCAGCGGTGTCGAGCAGGCTTCTGGCACCCGGAACTCCCAGCCGCCGTTTGGGCGACAATCATCAGCACCATCCTATACCCAATCCGTGAACGATGCTTTCAGTCCATTCGAGGTCTCACCGATCACACCTTTCTCCCCCTCCAGTACCCTGGCCCACACCACGTATCCTTCCTCCCGCCGATCGGGCTTCGAATCAATCGATTCCATATCCTCAAATCATCCGCATTCTGGCGGTCAACCCGAAGAGACGGGGCGCGACTCTCCCGATCCTGACGACTATTATCGACAGAGTCCATCTTTGTCAGCACCACTCAAGGCGGGCGTTGGCAATGTGACGGGTGCAAGGGACGGCATGGTATCGGGTCCCTCGCCGAATGAGAGAGTGTCCGCTTTGCCAGCAAACGTCTTAGAATCCTCACGCACCAGACGCCCAATACTTCGCTCCGTATCTGATTCGCCCACCTTGGGAGAAGGCCCCGCCAATGTATCTTCAGCAGCCACTTCTATCAATTCCCGACAGCCATCCTTCAGAGACCTTATCAACAGGTTCAACAATACTTCTGACTCAGTCCTTCCCCTCCCCTCCACATCTCGATCAACTTCACGCGCTGCGAGCCCAACAGGCAGCGAACACGGATCTGAACGCTCTTCTCGGTCACGACGTCGTCAATTGCGCGAATCCTTACCACCAATTTTCGACGTGAGCAGCCCCACGGTGCAACTTGAGTCACCAACATCATTGCCTCAGACACAAGGACCGACGAAGCCACTGACAACAGTTCCACCACCGCTCTACCAACGTATCCCAGAATCGCATCCGCGACGACCGTTGTTCGGTGAATTGTTGACTCTCAATACGCAGCTGACTACCCCGGGTCTTGGAATTCCAGCGCACCTGAGACGACGGGGCTCCGACGGCAGCATACCAAGTCCAAACCCAGCCTTCTTGGACCTGGCCAACCCATCTTCGATTCGAACACCGCTGACACCAACGGCGTGGTATCTTGGACAGGCAAATTCGCTCGAGGCAGTTCAATCTAGTGGGAGGACGCATCTCAGTCACCGCAGATCGCGGAGCGACTTTGTGAATTACAGCGAATCCCTTGCAGAGCCGTGGAATGCTGAGATGGCGGTTTCAGCGCCCTTGCAGCCGTGGAAGACTGGGGACGGGCCTCCCGACAGTCCAAATTCCAGATCCCGCATTCCGATCTCTTCACGCCGCCTAAGCTCTGGTTCCGGCTCGGAAACTCTCTCCCCAACCGCGAATGCGACATTTAGCAGTCGCTCCAACTCCATATCATTGGCCCCGAAGGGCACAAGCCGACTCCCTAAACCATCTGGAATTAATAGCCCCACCGGTACGAAGGAAGATGGTTCCGCCTCGTTTTCGATGACAGCGCGTGGCCGCCGGGACATGGCCGTTGGCCGAACCCGTCATTCGGTAGCGGACCGGAGCAAGCTCCTACAAGCTTATGTCTCTGCTCCACCCCCCCAAAAATCGCCGCCATTACGCAGCTCACGGCCTCGGCAAACAATTTCGAATGCTGGTTCATCATCCTCACGCTCACCACGCTCCCCTGAGATTGGGAAAAGACTATCGTCTTTGCGAAAAGTTGCCGACCGTGGCGCGGAGCGCAATAATCCTCGCTCGCGCCAACGTCAATTGCCCGAATTGGGTAACGTGGATTTCGAAACACGTCGACAGCGCATCCAGCAAGCATTCAACCGGTCTGTTCAAGAGAATGAACGAAAAGAAGAGGAGGAAGCGGAACTTCGACGTCGTACAAGGGTGATAGTAGTGCCCGAATCCCCCGAGGACGAGCAGACAACACCGAGTGCGGCTACCAGCAATCATCCGTTACCCACAGAAATGACTACAACAGCCACAGAGTCAATAGAGGCTCCTGTTGATGACGTGGAGCCTCGTAATGTGCCTCAACTTCATTTGAATACATCGGTATCTGTCTCGGAAAACAATGCTCCACATACAACGATGGATTCTCCGACACTCGGGTTGCCGGATGGTAGTCAACGTGAACTATCAAACAATGGCGCGCCTGGATTGAGAGTCCCTGACGCACCAAACTCGGCCAGCTCTGATGATACACACATTGATCCAGAACCGCAGACATATCTCATCCCACGCAAGCCTAGTGCGGCCCAAACCCACCGCACTTTGCTAAACCATATCATGCAAATTCGCGAATCCAGCTCGAGCAGCGAGTCATGCGACGAGCCCACAGAATGCAGTATGTCCGAGAATGACGACAAAGAGTCGATCAAAATCATGCTTCCTGGGCCATCCTTCTTCAGATCTTCGAGCACCCTGGATCACCAAGAGGCGAGGAAAGCCCAGCCATTGCAGCAGCAATCTAATGCTGCCGACCCATCTGACCCTAGATGGAGTATGAGCTCATGGTCTTCTTCCGTCCATAATCAAGAATCAACCTGCGACGGACATTGCGATGAGGACAGCGGGGAGGATTCTGTTCTCCAGGGACCTAACCCAGGGACAGAGGAGCCACCAACCGAGCCGTGCTCGGCTGCTTCAACGCGCCCAGCTTCTTTTGCAGATGATGAGCATGAGGACGGCCCATTCCAGGATCTCGGGCTAATGGGCCCAGACACGCTCCATACATCACAATTACCCGCATCCAACATTTTCTCCACACCCCCAATCCTCGTTAAGAGAGGGAAATGGGACTCGCGCCGTGTTACACAGTTGTATCTCGAAGAATTGGCGCGAGGCAGGGCTCCCGACCATGGTCTTCCCGCAGCCCGAGTTTCTCCTGGTCTCCCACCTGCGCGCGCTTCGCCTGCCCTTTCAGCCGCCCGTCAAACGCCCGCTCCCCGACAAAGGGAGTATGCAGTGGGATCACAAGAGAACACACGCCAAGAAATACGAGTCCCCGCAATGCGGATTGACGCCCCGACAGATGGTTTGGCAGACGAGCCAGTGGTAGTGCCCAGGTTCCAGGATCCTTCCGTGATGTCTAACCGACATTCCAATGCAGCAAGTCTGGTTGGACCCAGTGACTGGGAGGATGCTTCCCCGTCTGTTATGGACTGGATGCAGATGGCTGCGGAAGATGACCAAGTCACGCCTGCCAATGACAGACCCGAGTATATGAATGATGGTAAGTATATGGCAAAGTTTCTCTTCATTGAGGATGGATTAAAAGTCTCTAACAATACACAGGCCTCGGACTCTCTAACACCGAACTCCCAGTTGAGCCCCAAGCTTCCCTTGGGCCTTCTGCCGCCTTCCAAAATATCCATAGTCAACCCCAGCCGAGCCACAACCATCAAAATCCCCCCATTCATCTCCCTGCGGTATCTCACAGCGCGGGCAGCAGTGAAGATTCCTCACTCCGACGAATTGAACCAATTCACTCCGATCAAGCTGCCGGCTCTTCTGCCACATCCCTGGCACCATCTGCTGAAAATCCAGTGCGCATGGATTCGAGGAAGTCGCCCTCACCAGAACAGCGACGTCTCAAGAAACGACGCAACGTCATTAAAGAGCTTGTTGATACAGAACATACGTTTGGCCGTGATATGAAGGTTGTGGATGATATATATAAGGGGACGTCAGGATCTTGTCTGGACCTCTCGCCGGAGGATGTTAAAATTCTTTTTGGCAACTCCAACGACATTGTGCAATTTTCTCAATCCTTCCAAGATGCACTGAAGCAGGCTGCGAGAAGCATTTACATCATGCCAAAGTCCCAGCGCTGGAGCAGCAAACGAAATGCTGACCGTCCTGCTTCACAGGCTGTTGAGGAGGAGTTGGCGGATGCAGGCTTTTCGGACCTAGAAAAGGATCGTGCCACCAACATTGGTCAGGCATTCGTCACTAACATGGCTCAAATGGAAAGGGTCTATTCCGAATACTTGAAGAACTATGACGCTGCAAATAAAAAACTGCAGATCCTTCAGGGAAACCCAAAAGTCGATATTTGGCTGAGAGAATGCCGGGATTGGGCGGCGGATCTTACCACCGCCTGGGATTTGGATTCGTTACTGGTCAAGCCCGTACAACGGATTCTCAAATATCCTCTTCTCCTAAATGAGCTTCTAGCTGCGACACCAACTGATCACCCTGACCATGCACAGCTTTTGAGTGCCCGCACAGAAGTCACCAACGTTTCTATCAGAATCAATGATATGAAGAAGCGTGTTGACGTTGTGGGCCAGGTGGTTGGTCGGAAACGCAACCAGTCTGATGTCCGAGCGGGTCTGTCCAAGGCTTTCGGGCGTCGCACAGAGAAATTCCGGCAACAAGTGGGGATGTCTGACTTGGTCGAAGACAAGGATTATGATGCCCTGTCCCATAGCTTTGGTGACGGGTTCTTCCAATTGCAGGTGGTCATGCGTGATGTCGAGATGTATACTCAGGAGACAACACGTGCAATGGATCAACTCAATGACTTTGTTCTCGCTATTGAAAGCATGATCAATGTCTCGCCATCACACTACGCAGAGCTCGAGGTCAAATGGCGCCTGTTCAAGAATTCAATCAGGGAGATCATAACTGTTGATTTGCCCGAGCATCTTGCCGTGGTTCGCAAGAGTGTCATTCAACCAATGGTCACATTGCTTAAAATTCACGAGGGGCCCCAGCGAGTGATGAAGAAGCGCGACAAGCGATTGATTGATTATGGTCGCTACAAGGCTCTCATCGATCGTGGCGATAAACCCGATAAGAAAACCACAGAGCAGGGCGAGCAATACACTGCTTTGAACGAAACTTTGAAGGAAGAGTTACCCAGACTGTATGCATTGACTGCGAAGCTCATGGAGGCTTGTCTCAAGAACTTCGTTCAAATTCAGACAACCTGGTGGGGTATCATGCAAAAGAAAGTGGGAGCTCACGTGGACGCATTCCCAGATGCCTTCGAGAAGTTGATCAGCGACTGGAGCAGTGACCACAGTCTCGCAGAGGCACAAGTCCTTTCTCTTGGCATCTGTAACGGGGCCCTCCTAGCTGACACCGTGAACCTCGTCAACTTCAATACGCCTTCAGTAGGAGTTGGTGGTATGACCTCTCCTCGTCGGCCTTCCATGAGCTCAACTCGTCGAACCTCCACTGCCAATAGCTCTACCCATCGCCGGTCAATCATAGAGGATTCACCCAAGATCTCTCAGGACTTTGGGGGCGTTAGTCAGCTCTTCCAATCTCCCCGGATTGAGAGCTCGTCAAGCATTAGCCGCCATCGTGCTGACTCGACTTTCTCCTCGCGCCCCATCCCCGAGTCCCCAGATACCTCACGCAGCCTTCAACAAGTTACCCACTCTTCTTCTGCTGCCGGGGACTCCCAACAATCAGCTGGAACTGAAGCATTCCCTAGTTTGCCGAGACTGAGTATTGATGGGCCTTTACTCGCCGAGATTCTTAGAGCTACGTCTGGTGGCAACGACCCATCACTTGCCCCGGCTCGAACTTCTGGCTTATTTTCGTCCGCTATGCCGATGTCCGATAACCCCAACGAGCATGAGCGTCCAGAGGACCCTGAAGTCCATGCCCCCAAGGAACCTGCAGTGTTGTTCCTGGCCGCAAGTCTCTATGAGTTTAATATTGATCGTGCCCGGCGCGAGGCTGGCTATCCCTACTTGACCTACGTGGCTGGAGAAATCTTCGATGTCTTCGGTGAAAAGGGCGAATTGTGGCTTGCCCGCAACCAAGATGACTCTACTAGCCAAGTTGGCTGGATTTGGATGAAACATTTTGCCAAGCTGTCGTCATAGACGCTGCCAATTCTCCCGAGACAAACAAGACATATCCGTTATTTACGTCCGGTTTTGCTCACACTTTCGCCTTGTCTTCCTGATACCTACATGAGTTGAAGGATTTCCAGACTCGACAGAAAGGTGGCTTCCGGTTCATGACATTGCTTTCATCTTGATCTACCGTTTCAGCGTGAAAATTTTTATTCGAAGCTACACGCATATCCATTGCTATCCATCATTTTCTTCCCGTTCCATGAGACGTGTGATGAATGTTCACTAGGGCCCTGGGATGTACGTTTAGATACCCCTTTTTATTGATGACTATTACTATAAAAAATCCTCCTCGTAAATACTTGCTGCGTATAGAAACTTAATGCATAGCCACCTACGTATTTTGAGGATGGTGGTATCCCGTGTCCTATACATTCCAGCGCCTCTAACCGGCTCCACGTGACTACATGTGACGCAGCCCAACATCCCGGAAGCTTGCAGGGATTCGGTGCTCTGGTGCCTGGTTATCTTGGAAATCTAGCAATACCAGAATAATGTTCCTGGCTTGACACTGCCCCACCCCAAAGCACCCAGCCAGCTAGTCTGGTCCTCTCAACCGTCCTCCGAGTTCCCCTTTCACCCCACCCCGCGGAAGTCGAACAACCACCACTACGAGACTAAAGAGCCTCCCTGCCAGTGAAACCAGTGCCCTCTGTCAATTCTGTACTGCATTCACAGTTCCCTGCAGAGTAGCGCCTCCCACCCTACTCTCCGCCACCATAAGGCTGACAACGGCCAGTTCCTCCGAACGAGCCGTCCAATCCGGAGGAGTATCCGACCGGTCTCCACTTCGCCAGTGCAGAACTGGGGAGAACGCGAATCAACTCGGCAGGTTGCCGTCCCGGACGCCTACTGCTCGCCACTACGCATTCTCAAGCATAACCGTATATAATCTCTGGTGGGGTCTGCGACTTGGAAGGCTTCAGCGTTACAGCGATCGAACAAACTTGCGCAACAATTCTTGCATCTTAATACAATTTCGTCATTGATTGTCTGCCTAGCCTCTTTTGCCGCCATTGCGATAGGCCTCTTCTTTGGTCTGGTCTTGTGCGCCCCTGTCTGTTGGTCTAGCGTCAGCAACCGTTCGAGGCTTCCTATCTGTGACTTTTGTGAAATTTGTGATCCTTGCATTGCCATCATGTTGGACGGCGGGTTAGGTAAACTGCAGAAGAGGATGCGGGGGAGGTTCAATGATATGGTGAGTCTGGGTAGGCTTGTCGCCTGGAGGACACATTTTTTAACTCTCGCAGTTGACACCGGAAGACGCCTTCTTGAGCTGTGAGTTTGTCACGATGCGAGCGCTTAGACCTCGTGAGATGTGCTGACAAGTAGATTTGCGCGCTAAAAGATTATGACGTTCGGTGTATGGATCCCTGCTCCATAAGTGAGACATTTGATCGGCAATTGACCTGTGTATAGTGACTAGAGAGGATATGCAAACTCTCAAGAACGACTGGCTCACGGATAATGTGGGTTGTCAACAGGACAGCTCTTCAGTTGAAAATTAAGCTAATTGGTTATAGATCATTTCGTTTTGGGAGGAGTAAGTCCCCTCGACTTCATCGGACGACACCAATGTTTGCCAAAGACTTTTGAGCTGATCGACCGCCCCTGCAGATACCTCGAGCATGAATACCTCACCAAGTATCAATCCTCCAACATCATCCTCCTCCGACCCAGCATGTCCTTCATGCTCGCTCAAACTCGCGATCCCCGAACCCTCCGTGAGGCTCTCCCTGATTTCTCTCGTGCCACCCACGTCTTCCTCCCTATCAACGACTGTCGCAATGTCATGGAAGCAGAAGGCGGCTCGCATTGGTCGCTGCTACTCATTTCCGTCGTTGACCGGATCGCATTCCACTATGACTCGCTATACCAGGGGAACCAGTGGGAGGCTGCAGATGTGACGAGGAAGTTTGGGGCTCTGTTGAATTTGCCTATCAGCTTCATGCATCTCCGTGACTCGCCCCAGCAAGAGGGTGGCAGTGACTGTGGCGTGTTCGTGTGTCTGAATATGCGGCATCTCCTTCTCAAGCGACTGCTCATGGCTAGCGCACATGAGAAAGTGAGCATGAGTCTTGGGGGACGTAAGGTTGATGCGGCTGGAGGACGCAAGGAGATGGCGAAGATCATCGAAGGATTCCGCAAAGAAGGCGAGCGACGACGATCGTAGGTAGCCATCGGTTCTTTGTCTAATTCGGAGCTCGTGTACTAATACAACCACAGGACAAGTGTCAGCCGGAGCCCCATGGGCAAGAAATCCCGGAGCCCACCGCGGATCGAATAATGCCTCCGTTATGTTAACGAGTCCATGCCTATTTTACTTACCTTTGTGGATACATTTTTCCTTTCCTTGTTTTACATTACTAACCCGAAAACAATACTCATGATGAGCAGTGATGACTTAATGTACCTATAGCGTTGCATCAGATCTGCATTTTGATTTTGTTAATGAATCGTATAGTAATTGTACTTACATTAGCATGATTCGCCAATCTCAAATTCACTATATATAGCGGACCCTTATCTAGTTTGGGTCGAGTTGATGAAATCTCGTCCTGTAGTCACGCTTCCAAGAAAAATAGGTCCACCACCAGAATCTATAGTACGTTGCTGTTGGTGTTGCTGGTGTTGCGGCTGCAGCTGTGTTCTCACCGAAGCAGCCTGCGCCTGCGCCTCCAAGTCCTCTAGGATATGAACCCACAACCACAACTGCTCACTAACCGCAACATACCCAGGATCACGATTACCGCCGAACTTGGTCATCCCCATATGATCAGCATGGATACTGCGATTAGAACAGCCACTCAGAATAGCAGAATGATCTTCCACAACCTGCCAGAATTTATCAGCAAGAATGAACAAGGACGAGCATCTTGGAAGAAGCAAACCTTGCCAATCCCCGTAACAGCCAACTCCTCATAAAAACAAAACATCTCAATAGTCTTGTCATGGTTCCTCCGATAATCCTCCAACATAGTATGAAATCCTTGCTGTAGATTAGCAAGCATCTCAGACCCCGGCTCAAGAACCTGTACAATCTCCGAGTTCGTCCGACGCAGAACCCGAGCCAGTCGCGTCAACGGCGTAGCCCAATTCGCCTGCGCAGAACCAACATGCGGAGTCCCCATAAACGTAATAGCAAACGTCGACTCGAGAAGATCCTTATGATGCTGATGAGGTGATTCACGTGCACAAATGAGTTTTGTTCCGTTACAAGGCCGCCAAGACTATGAGCAACGAAGATAAGAGGACGTCTATTCTAAATGCAAAAAACATCCCACCATTAGACGAGTTTCCTATCACACATAGTGCTCACGCCAAACTCACAGATCTCTGTCTCAACCGCGCAGGCGACAGATCATGCATCAGGGACTTCCCATGATCCCGCAATGTATTCGAACTAGCCGTCTTCAGCGCACCGATGATATCGGCATCATACCCAAAAGTCCAAACACGGGCAGTAGGAAGATCACGCGGAAGAAGCTGTTTAGGCCAAAAGATTTTGGTCTTTTTATCCGTCCACGTTGATTCCCTGTTCCCTGTCAATCCGTGAACGAAGACGATGCTAAAGTCGGTGAATCAGATTAGCCTGGGGCTCGGGCCGTTGGATGGGGGGTTCGAGCGAGCATCCATGGATTTGATTGCATCCGAACCCAACAAAACATACTCCACACTTGCAAAATCCGGATCGTAAAGAACATCGAGTCCATATGCCCCCGTTGTCGAATAAGACTCCTCCATAGATGGAGATGAGGGCACTTGGGATGAGAATACGCCAAC
This sequence comes from Penicillium sp. S1602, assembly GCA_023626355.1. Lineage (NCBI taxonomy): Eukaryota > Fungi > Ascomycota > Eurotiomycetes > Eurotiales > Aspergillaceae > Penicillium > Penicillium sp. S1602. Next base: position 1,648,667 of record JAMAGW010000004.1, read on the forward strand.
GAGGCCCATTTTCAAAGACTGGAATGCCAGTGAGGAGCGGGGTGCCTTAAGCCTTTTTATGTACTTTCATGTAAGTAGATGGAGGGGCAGTGCTGATCTTCATGATGATAGGTCAGGTCGGGTTTGTGTAGGTTTCAACGTTTGCCTACAGTTTGCCAAGGTGAGGCTGACTCGCAGGTTTATTAGCCTTTAAGTTTGACGTGGTGAAACCCCAACCCGGCTGGATTAACCGAAAGCTGGAGCACATTTGTTTCGCACTTTGAATATGGGGCCCTTTGAGCATCTTCAGATACTTGGGAATGCAGAAATATATGAGAAGATCTCTGTGGTGCTGAAAGGGCTGGAGCCTTGGTTACAGGGTAATGCGAAAGTTGCCGAGGCTGACGAGAATGGGATCATTCAAATTTGGACGGATCAGATTGATCAGGCTACATTGGCGGTCCGTCGATTGATTTATGAGGGCGTAAGTGTTATTTCAAACTCTCGAGATCTTCTATGGTTCCATCTACTAAGGTTAAAGTTTACAGTGTGCCCAATATGCGCTGATCAAAACAACCCGTCCAGCTGGGACGCCACAGAACCTACCATTTGCCATTTACACTGCGCTAAATGTTGGAGATGAATCTGCAGTTGACGGAGTGGACCTGAGTCCGGCGCAATCGATCTGGATCGAGAAACCAGCACGGCTCGGTGGAGGTATGACCTTCTTGGTTGTCCAGCCAATTTATCCAACCCGGATACTTCTTGCTGGTCCGACCCCGACCAATGAGACAAGACTAGATTCTGGCGAAGCGGCGCATGATCTGGCCTGGTACCGCAGTATCATTCGGGGCAACCGACTCGTTTACATATGCCCGTCTTGTAAAAAAGGGTATCAAGACCGGGCCAACCTGCTCGAACATTTCAACAAAATCACGAACTCGGAAACCAGCAATAAGCAACACCAGAAACTGAGCATGATACGGAGACATGGAGGTGACTGGACGGTATTTGTTCAGGGAATGCAAGATTGCCTGGGTCCAATTCCTGCTCAAAGCCTTCGAGATGGTGCGGGATGTTTTGAAGAAGATTTCTTGAGGCAGCTGAGCTATAAGGCACATTGCTCTGGACAGAAATGTGACAGTAAGTCGCCCAAGAATGTCATGGGGTTTATTGCTAATTGTGAATATTCCCAGGCCTGGTGTCTCGGGAACACAAGGGCATGATAGACAGCGAACAGCGGTCCGTTGAGAGCTGGCCAGGGCCAATGACGGGCCAATCAAGCATCCGTAAGAGCCCACTTGAGCCAGAAGAAGAATTCTGATATTAACACTGTTTACCGAATACCTAGTTTCTGAGTCAGTCAACGCTCAAGCATCCACTATTCGAACTCGGTGCTCGTAAGGTATGCACGGCCTGTCATTTGGAATAGATGATAAAACTTATTAAAGTGATGAGTAATGGAGTCTGACTTTTAACTACTTAATGAGTTCTGATTCAGGACAACAGTCGGCTTATTTCCGTATAATTTGGATGAAGCACATGTGCAAGATACTATTTCGTGTGCAAGTAAGTATCTACTGGAGAACTCAATATTAATCACATCAGACAAAATTAATGAGAATTTGAAGAATTCCATCAGTGGGCTGTTTGTCTATTGATATCAAGGCTGGCTGTTACTTCCATTCGTAGAGACACCGTACTTGCAGTTGATCACAATGACCTGGCGCTTCGTCATTCTCCCTCAATTCCAGTTGTTGAATAAAACTGACAGGCTTGGTCTTAATCACGGGTTAAGCCGAGCTTCGTCAACTCTCAGTATTTGTTAATGACTTTTACTCAATCAATGATACCTCTCTCATTAGAGTGATAATATGTGAGAAAAAAGTCATGGCCCGAGGTGGGAGGATTGGTGATCATTGACTGGAAACGCCGCTGAAGCAGGAGTGATAAAAGATGCATCATTTATAATTTTCATCCCAACTCCGTTGCCATGGAGGTCTGAATGGAAACCTTCGCAACCATCGCAACACTTTTATATCCCACTTCATTTGTTTACTTTCTCTCCTCCCTCTTCCCAGACCCTCTGTTACCCTATACCACAGATTGCCTTGTTGCCCCAATTTGTGTTGAACCTATTGCTTCATTGATTTTATTGTCTACTCGCGCAATGTCTTGCACTCAAGTTGTTGTTTTGGTTCCTGATAAGGCCCCAAAGATTACCTTTATGGTGACTTCTGACCGTCTCCGTCCTTCTCTGGCTCGTCCCTCCCGGCTGCCTATCGTCACCATACGTCCCCTCACAGCGGAGTACGGTGTTCGCTTCACGGATCTTCGGAAAGGATCATTCCTTCCGATCAGTACCCCGGCTCAATCCCACCTTCCTGTGGCTCTTAAGCCCGTTGCTCAACACACCAACATTGCCAAGTTCATTTCTCAGCTCCCGTCGCCTCTGGTCGAGCGCCGAGAAGCACGACAGGCCCGGTCTCGTCCGTGGATTCAACCTTCTAAGCAGGTTGCGCCCCGCCGGACGCAGATTCGAACTCTCCCTCTAGTAACTGGATGTAAGGTAATTCCGGCTGTTTTCATTGAGTTGGAGCGCTCTGTCGCTGCTAACTTGGCTTGGGGACGCCCGGTCAAATCTGCTTTGGGCATTGCGCCACCCAAGTCAGGCCCAGTTTCTGTTGGTCGTGTTGTTGTTGCAGATGTGGAGAATGTTGAGATAAAGGGTCCATCCCTTACCGACAACTCCGGAGAAGCGGTCAATTGTCTATTCAAGAAACAAGTTTCATCTGGAGATGTTAACGTGTCAAAAGTTTCACGCTGGGTCAATGCTGAATTCGTTCTTAGCCCTGGCTATACCGTATCAAATACCCTGGGATACAGGGATAGTAAATCGGCTCTGTTGCTTCCCAATGACCGCTCAGAATATATATCCGGTCGCGGTCTCAAATACTTCCGACGCCTTTCGGCTTTAAATGCCCACATCAAAGGGCAATGTGCCAGCAATGGCAATTGTTCCTGGTACTGGGTCGATACCCACCGAAAGTACTTCCCAGACGAACCACCCGCAGACTCGTTCTGCCTCATGTGTAATATTCGCCGGAAAACATTTCTGGTGTCTAGCAGATATGTATGATTTGTTGAATGCGAGAGCTTCCAAGAAGCCACCCGATGAATTATAAATGCATATCTTAGGTAAGGCCGAAGCAGGTCATTATTGATAATTTCCCTGTGTGGTCTTTACTAATATATTCTTAGCTTGTTTGATGCGCTCTTTAGATATACGCTGCACAAAATCAACTGAAAAGCCTTGACAGACCACTACAGCCACAACAACCACGAAAAGACACAATAAAACACGACATGAATATGAATCCAAAAACACGAAAAAAGCGACGGTCCTGGACCTTGGTTAATGGATACTGGATACTGGATACTGGATACTGGATACTGGATACTGGAAGGCCCCGGACAATGGAAAAAACTGCAGATCTTGGCGGATTAGCAGATTGGAGATTGGCAGAGACTGACTTTCTTGACTGATGATTGACCTGGCTGATGATTGACCTGATTCACTTGGCTAATTGACTGGACTAATCGATTGGACTGAGTGACTGGACTGACTACTGATTACAGACTGTTATATTGATATATTGACAGATTCGCAGAGATTAACAGATTGGCAGGACCCACGACCGACGACTGACGACCCGTCCGTATTCTCGAGGGATCTCACGATGATGGCGGATGGTGGCGTGCTAAGGCTCAAAGACATGTAAGCTCTCCTTTGCAACTATTCATGGAAATGATACTAAGATCGCCGCTTCAGCATTGTTTGAAAACCGCGATGATCTGCTAATACAGAATTTGGTCATTATTTTACATTTGACAGATTATAGAACAGTATGCATTTGACTTATTTTACAACTTGGGATTTGTTGTGAATGGAGGACGGAGCATGTAAAGCCACCTGGAGATGTGTATGATGACTTAAGGTTGTGGTCTGTGCGCGATCCAGTACCCACAACAAGACATGATTTTAAGTTTATTAGGATGTGCAGTTGGTTGTTTCTTCGACTTCTTTCCTCCTCCGTTCTAACTGACTTTGGAAATGAGTTTGTAAGAAATAACTTGCCCCATTGAGTAACTTGCTATTTGACACAGCCTTACTCAACGTACAACATTCATAGCTGTGGGTCTCGAGGACAATAGTCGGATATAGGGTGCCGGACGCACGGGAAAACTAGGAATATGGCAAGACATATCTGGAGCTTAAGAGTATTTCGGGATGGACACAGGCGTCTCTTCTACAACTTGCTGATTTGCGTAATCAACTTGACTAGGCATGGCTTTTGCAAATGTATGTGATAACAACCAAACGGAGCAACCTCATTTCCCAACGAGTCGGATACCAATCTGTCAACAATGGAAAAATGAAGCATCCCAACGCATAGCTCAATTCAGCCTCGCAGAGGATTCATGGATGCAGATGATGTGAAGAGATGGAAACTAGAGCCTCCTTGGATTGTGCATTTCGGACCATTGAAGCTGTTTAAGATGGGGAAATATCAGTTGTACACCTAAATTGCTAAATCTACACGCCCCCAACGCCCCCAACGCCTTATACAAACCAATATGTCCTCTGTAGAGTTGTATTGGCCAATCAGCCTTGTTTCCTGACTGGGATAAAATAAGAGGACATAATCGAAATTGGAGGACATTATGTGATTATGTGGCGGGAACGGGGCTGTACATTCAGCAATTTCCCGTGTACATCAATTGCTCTTAAGATGTCTGTGCTTCCAAGGTTCAGCCACCAGTTGACATGTGCAAGGTCGGTGAGATATAAATACTCCAACCTCGGTCCGGGCGTAAAAGAGAGCATGGCCTCCATGCTCTCTCGGTTTCAGCCACACACAAGGATTAGTACTGAAAGTAGGCATCCATGGATCACGGTCTTGCAAAGCTTCAATTATCAGGCGTAGTGCACTCTAATGACTCCACTTAGTATTAAAGCTGGTCGCCTGACAAGGACGGAGAACAGTTATATTAGGACCTTTGTCCGGACCGGGCCGAGGTCAGACCATTAGCGGATGACAATACTATTCGGGCTAGCTGATGTTTATTCAAATGTCCGGAATTTCAGGTAGATGTCGACTCGTCGACACGAGAGACTGAATACATTCTGTTGTTAGTAAAATGAAAAATTACCTATCCTTGCAAGATTGTCAGAGTGGTTGCACTGCAGATAGATAAGGTTGCTAACAGGGGTTGTTGTTCGGTTGGTTCGCGGACGTGGATATTAGAATAATGAATAGTGAATCTTTGAGTAGGACAAACACCCCGGATTGTTACTTGATACAGAATGGACAAATGATCCGGAAAGAATATATGGATCAGACTAACAAAGTCCTAATAACCCAAAATCCCTCAAAGTCAATATGCAATCAAACGCCTCAGCACCCAACTATGGTTAACAACCAAAAGAAAAGAAAAAGCAATAAGGAAGCCAGGAATCTCACGCAGAAAATCAGAACGCAAGACCCAAGTGTAAATGTATGAAGTGCAGATGGGGGAATAGCATAGAAGGAAGAAACCCGATCAGCTGAGCCGGCTGACCATCAAAATCTATACAATTCGTGACTTGTAAATTCGGGCAACTACCCAGAAGATATGTGAGTGTGAAGGTGAGAAGAAAGAAGGGGTATGTGGCGCCAAATCGAGGAGAATGAGGATTGGTAAGCTTGATTTACGAACCATCACCGTCAACAATTAGCGAACGCCCAGCGTGTTGAGATGAGGTGAGGCGCGTGGAAAGGCGATGGAGAAAGGGATGCTGTACACATTGCCAGAGAAAACAAGCACTAAGGTGGGGTGGGAGTCTGGCCGAGTTCAGTAGGATCTCGAGGCTTCTCGCGAGTCCGCATGTACATCGCGTCAGAGGGAGAGCCAGCACCTGAGCTTGGAATGGGCCGGGGGACGGATGTTTGTTGTTGTGAGACGATTTCGCGAGCGTAGAACTCGACCAGCATGGTTCCGTAAGCCTCGAGCTCTTCAACTGTAATGGCTAGACGGAAATCATTAAGCAGAAGGAATTGGAGCTCTAAATGATTAAGCTCCACAAGCGGAAGACCGCCAACCTGCATATTCAGAGTGGTTAGCGAATAATTGATGAGATGGCGGGGTACCCCACATACCTTTGCATATCGAGAATTGGTGTAGAACACATCTGAAAAGAATTTGCTCGCACAGGTCACGCCCGCGATGACCAGTCGATGAATGTTGAAACTATCGACCACGAAAAATTGAGACAGGCTGTCTTCTTCTCCTTGCGGGTACAGGCCCGGGGAAATTGATGCGTTGGGACTCTTTGGGTCTTGTGCAGTCATGCGTGTGGAAGATGGTGGAGTAACTATTGATGAATCCCCTGCCTGGCGGTCCGCCGATGTGTCCATGGCATCCGAGGAGGAATCAGATGGCTCGCCAACGCTTGGTTCCCAATACCGTTGAAACTGGTCAACCTGTCCCCGATTGACCAGATCGGTCATTCGGTCGAAGTAGACCAGCAGACTGAGGAAGACTTCATAGGTAGTAGGGCAGTATTTGTGAATACGAGTCAGGTAGCTGAGGATTGTAATGCTGGGGACGTTCTTTCCGTGGAAGGCGAGGACACTGGTGGCTTGTGGACTGAGGTTGCTCGTCCCGTCTGGCGGAGGGATGTGGCGATGTGTATGCTCATGGTGAAGATCATTGGTGGTGGTAATCTTGGTGAGCAAGCCAGCGACCATCTCGATGACATCGCCCACTGGCATTGAGCTAATTTCGAACTGTCGCTGTGGGGAGCCATGGCTGGCAGCGTGTGATCGTGGAGGTGGCGCCAGGAATTCTTCACTGGCCAGACTCTGAATGTGCGACAAGCTCCGTACGCGAATGCGGCTAGGGGAGTTCGCCTCGGACCCTGGGACAGACTGCATCGACCTAAAAGTCGGCTGCAGGCGCGGGGAGTCCGGAGATCGGGTATAGGCCGGTGGTGCAGGTGCAGATGGAGCGGCGATCATCGAGTTCTGGTCAGCATGACCAAGGGGAGTCTGAGAGTTGGAGTGAGAGGAGTAATCATTCGGGAAAGCATAATTAGAGGAGGTCATGGATGGCGAAGGATGGGACGGGTCCTTGGAGGGGTTTGGGGTGTGGGAGTTGATGTAGGCGGGGATCTCGTTCGAATGCGCGGGAAGCCGAGCAGAGCCTATGGGTGGCGGGGCGGTGGTAGAGGTGGGGGTCGTATTAGAGGAGGCCGATCTAGAGCGACCCTCGAACGTGCGTGAGTAAACCTCTGGGTTTCCTCCTCCTGCTCCAAACATCCTGTCGATCTTATCCGACGACACGTGGTTTGCGACGATGGATCCCATAGCCAGCTTAGTCTGTTTTCGGCGGGTCAGTGCTGGATTGGGCAACGAAGCGAAAAGTAAAACCCTGGATCATCATGGGGATTTTGCTCGGGGATGAGAGGGAAAGAGGGGTTAAAAAGTGTGGTTTGCCTACATTTCGATGACGAAGGTCCGGGTCCCCGGATTCAAGGGCCAGAACGCGCGTGGAAGGTTGGAATCAGAGAGTACCAACCCACGCCATTGCCAGCGCACCAGAAGCAGAGAAAGCGGAGAAGCCGAACAAAAAGTAACGGATTTGCAAGAGAAACAACGCAGACCACAGTCAATCAGAGGGATAAACCGGTTCCACGGTGAGATCAGTGGAGATGAACCGGGCAGAAGGTGAAACTAAGAGGATGAACAACTAAGTGGGTGCAATTCTTGTTTCAACCGTCAAATGCAGGGTTCAAATCAGGGAACTAGTAAAAGAGATTCTAACTATATTAAACTGAGGAAGAAAGATAGAAAGACTAGGTAGAAGGAAAGAAGAGAAAAACAGGAGAAACTAGGAATTAGAAATCAGAGATCAGACCAGGAAAAAGAAACCAGGAATAATAGCTTCAACAAGGGATAAGGGGGGAAATTCACTTATCAGGATTCATTCCAATATAATCAACGTAAAATGCTGAGAAAGACGGTGTGGATGGGTTCATATCGGACGAATGACAGCCCGATCTGCGCGCCCGTGGTCATGATTCTTCATGACAGTGCACGGAGACGAATTGACTTCGATCTATCCATTCCAAACTAACTTTTAATCTGTATGTGAGATATATAAACTCCGAAATAGATTTCTATCCATGGCTTCAACCATTCAGATCTATTCCTATAGGCTTCGTGCATCGGTATGCATCTGCAATTCCCCAACATACCTCCACATCTATGATGTAATACTCTAGGGCTCAAGGGCATGAAAGTTCACATTGATCCCGGTCAAAACTGCCGGGACCCTCGCTTGTTTACTGGTAGGATGCCTCGACCTAACTTTGAAAGTTGTTCAGGATATGACTGGTGGCTAGCGCCATTCTGCAACATCTGACATGTGCACTACCGGTGCACAACTTCCAAGTTTGCCAACATGACAAGTGGAAGAAAGCACAAGGTGATCGAGGTGATCATAATCCATTCGCATTCCGAGGACCAACGCATGCTATTAGTACAGATTTAATTTGTCACTCCAGGCCCGGTGTAGTCGTTGTCCGGCAGGTACAAGTGCCGCACTGCACCCTTCTTAGTCAAGACCACCAGTCGAATAACACCACCAGAGCTGCCATCCCACTTGATCGCCTCTCGCAAGGAGTTTCGCACAAAGTCGATTCCCTCTTCCTCCGTCATCTGCTCCTTCCAGTGCGCATCAGTGTAACCGTAGATGTAGGTTGAGCCTGATCCGCCGATCGCGAACGACTGCTTGTGTAGCGATCCTCCTAGCGGTATCGAGTATACCTGACCACCGTGTCGTGGATCGTATCCAGCAATGATGATACCCGCACTGTGAGGGCGGTTAGTCCGTGCTCATCGATGCCTCTAACCCGGTACTCACCTCAACGCATCCTTGTTCTCATAGCACAATTCCTGGAAGAGTGATGCAGCCACCTGGGTACTGGGAGCCTCATTGTTGACCACGCCGTACATATTCAGATGGTAGGAGACAATATCGGCCACGGCCTGGGTATCGGCAGCCGAACCCGATCGGCAGCACCAGATGGTGTCGTGCACCTGTGTCAATTTGTCCGTGACTCGGTTCGCAATGTAAGCACCAGTAGTCGTCCGGCTGTCTGCACCGAGAATAACACCATCCTTGAAGTTGATTGCCATGCTGTTGGATCGTTAAAATCGATGATCGTGGGGGATAAAGGTAAGCTCCGATCAACTCACATCGAGGTTCCGAGGCTAGACAAGTGACGGGTCAGCATTTGCTTATCTTCATGGGCAACAAAAACAATCCATCCTTGAACTTACTTAACCTCACCGCTCTTCAAGTGGTTCATGTCAACGTGGATGCCATCTGGATGGATGTTAGCTCCTCGACGGGCCGATGACGATAGCTCAACTCACCTTCGCCCAGCATGCCAGTGACGCCGTGTTGGTGAACCATTTTGATGGTTCAAATATGAATAAAAGCACTGCGAGAAGATATAGCAAGGAGAAAAGAGGAGGAATGGGGAGTTGGAGATTGGGTAGGAGGAGGGTGTTGATGCTCTATCATTGGAGCTGTAGGAAGGCAGAAGCTCAACGCGTCCAGCTCAGGCGGTGAGAAGCAAGGGCCAGTGCTGATAGGGTTTCCGTTTATCGCCAGCCCCCCCGCAAGACAACAACTCCCTAACCTCCCTAATGTCATTTTGATCCTGTGGATTTGCCTTGTACAACTTTCTCTTAGCGTTGTATTGCCTCGCCTCGCTGAAGTACTTCTTCCTTCCCATTCCCGATTCTCTGCGCGTTGCAATGTCCCAATCCCCTCCGCCGCCTCCGGCATGGAGCATTAGCAGCATGGCCAACAACGCAATTCAGTTTCTTCGTTTGCCTGTACTGGCTTCTTCCGGTCTGGCTGTGGTCGCAAGTGGAGTTCTCTATTTTAAGCAAAAGTAAGTCAACCTTTGCCTCGATTCGGCGCTCTTAAGACTAACTTGGTCCCAGCGAAGTGGTCTACCCCCGCAATGTCCCAGTCGATGCGCGAATCAATGTGCCGAGTCCCCGTCAGTTCGGAATCACCGATTTTGAAGAACTACAAATCCCAACACCTGATGGAGAGTCCCTTCATGCCTTATTCCTGCGGCAGCCCAAGTCTCGTGCCCAGCGCAACCTCACAGTGATGATGTTCCATGGGAATGCTGGCAATATTGGTCATCGCATTCCCATCGGTAAAGCGATCCAGGATACACTAGGGTGCAACGTCTTTATGCTCGAATACCGGGGATACGGAAAGTCCACTGGCACACCAGACGAAGTGGGCCTAAAGATTGATGCCCAGACTGGCTTGGACTACTTGCGACAGCGCCCGGAAACGAGAGATACAAAGCTGGTCATCTATGGACAGAGCTTGGGTGGCTCCGTTGCGATTAATCTGGTTGCGACCAACCAAGAGCAAGGTGACATCGCAGGTTTGATTTTGGAAAATACTTTCCTTAGTATCCGAAAGTTGATCCCATCGTGAGTTTTGTCCCTTTGTGTTTACCCGCTTCAGAAGGAATTTGCACTAATTCACGTCTAGTATTATGCCTCCAGCGCGGTACCTAGCACGCTTCTGCCACCAGACCTGGCAAAGCGAGGACTGGCTACCTAAAATTGCCAAAATTCCTATTCTGTTTTTGAGTGGACTCAAAGATGAACTTGTGCCGTGAGTCAAGCGCTCGAATTCCATTGAAATGATTAAGACTAACTTGATATAGGCCCTCGCACATGACAGGATTATTCGCAGTATGCGTGTCGGAGACCAAAATCTGGCGTACCCTGCCGAACGGAGCCCATAATGACTCTGTGGCCGAGCCGGGCTACTTTGACCACATCCATTCCTTCATTACCGAGGAAGTTATGGATAGGTAAACATTTATTCGAAACGTGCCACTTACCATCCAAATAATGGGTCAATGACCCCTATGCCTCCGTTTCACCTGTTTTTCATCTGACCAACCAAATACCACCATGATACCCGCTCTTTAGATGAAAGAACACAAGCTACTTTGGTATTTGCCCTCTTCCCCAACCTGACAGGTTAGCCGAACGGCCCCTTAGCCTGTCTCCTCGGTCCTTTACTTACCCGTGCGGCTTGACGCGCGTCAAGTCGAATGGACCCACCCTGTTCATTAGTTCATTAGCCAACTTCCTATGGAGAAATGTACGGCTGTTCTGTTTCCGGAGTGCTTTGAATGTCTCGAGCGATTAATTTGGTCTCCTCGGGTTACTTTGTTTGTTAATGTCCTTTCTTGTTATTAATCGCTGTCGGGGAATCTTTTCTTTTTAGGACGCTGGACCAGCCTTGTTTTTATTTTCGGTCTTGCTATATGTACATCAAACGGGGACCTCATACACATTTTACTGAAAAATCTCTTCATTTACTGTATACATAACGTAGTCAAGATCCATATCAACCGCCACGGCCAGCGAAATTCCGTGGAAAAATCATGAGCCGCTGCATATAGACAATATAAGAAAAGGTAGTGTGGATCCCTAGAGCCGTCCCAAGTCATCACTTGGCCCTATCACTGTAACTGCTTACTTGCCTTTATACTTGACAACCTTCCCTGCGCATCCGAGGGCTAAACACCTCTCAAGATGATGGATGTTCATGCTTGATGTTATATCTTGTGAATGATAGGTATATCTTCACTGCTCTAGAGCTCATTGACGTCCTTATCCGTAAAGCGATGCCTAGATCAATAGGTGAAGACGTACTATCCCGATGCACGGCAAGCATATCCATGTCCGAAGGTGCATTAGCATTATCCGCCTTATGACTCTGTGGACAAGTATACTTTGCCAAGATGAGCGAGGATGTGTCATACATCTCCGTCAAATCTCCTTGTTTTGCCCAAGACCAACCCCACGTAATTATCCGTGTAATGTGTTGTCGATAGCAGGGCCAAGGCGAACTGCTCGATAGAAATGATTGGAGACATGTCCTGGTATATTTCACTCGTACTCTTCCAAATTGTCTTCACTCCCAGCCGCAGAGGAATAGTATTGGGATTCCCAATCTGCAGCACAGTGACAAAGTCTAACTGAAGAGAGGACGAGTAGCGTGGAATTTGGGAGGAACCGAGGATGTTCTTCCATTTTGACTGGCGGAAAGTCCTTGCCCATAATCAAGCGTTGCGAAACGTTTCTCTCTTCGTATTCAGAATGATGTTTGGTCTCGAAGTCGGTGATTGTAGTTGGCGACGAGATCAGCTGTACACAGAGTGGTTTAGTAGCTTTCAAGACTTCATAATGCGTTGGTCTTGCAATATAGCTGAGCGTAGGAGTGAGTGATACTCATGGGACGAGAAAATAAACAGGCAGAAGCGCTGTTATGTACCAAAGAGGGAAGCTGAAAATCATCGTTGGGGACGAGTACGGGCCGATAAGTGGCCTTCTAACACTGACATTATTATAATGGCTAAGAATAACTTGCAGTTTCGTAGCATTGTCAGCCTCTTACCCGGTGTTTATTTTCTAAACAGGGAACGACACGTTGCTAGGTTGAAATTCTGTGAGTCGAAACTAGTGGACCCAAAAATGACATGGCTACTCCGCATAGCATTTCCCCATGGGTTATTCATTGAAACCCTGTAATTTTGTGGTCATATTCCCTTCTGGTCACGCAATAGATCCTCGTTGTCGGTAATAAGAGTGTTAGTCAGTGTTGATCTACAGTTCTACTTTATCTTTCCTCTCCAAGGTTGAACCGACTCCCGTAAGAGTGTGAATGATTATATGACCTCACAAGGTTTGGCCTCATAGGATACAATCTTTGGAAAATGTAACAAGAATATCCTGAATATCCACAAGAATCCCCAAGGAGAATCCTCTCGCATGATAATCCTGTCACCTTGCGTTGAAGAACTTATATTTGGTGATTTATAATCACACGCTGCTAATCTAACGATATGTGAGCAGATCAGACAGCCAACGCTGTAGAGGCTTGCTAGGTTCACCGTTCTACTCATTAAGCAAGAAGTAGCAAAAGCTGAGCAAAGGCAGAGCTTTTCAGTGCAAATCGGTGGTTCAAGTACAATGTCATTCGTTCAAAAAGAATTCACCACCCCACCACCCCTCCCCCAATCCGGCACACCTCACTCATCAACCCCCTGGAAACCCGTTAGCCCTGGGATTTGGGAACTACTTCTAAATGGGAACACAGAACACAAATCTGTGCTACAGTGGTGGAAGCCAAATACAACAACAGCCAAAGAACCCATCACACACACCTTCAATGAAGAGGTGTGCTTCCTACAAGGCGGACTCGAGGATCTTTCGCTAAATCAGGCATAGGGTGTTGGTGCATATGCATATCGCGAGCCGGGTATGTTACACGGGCCATATCGTGCATCTAGTGATTGGTGTTTGATGTTTGTGCAGGCTATTCCGGTCGAGTCATCTGGTTAGTTCATATCAAGATTGGGAATGCCATGCATAATTACACATTGTTGGGACACGGGATAAGATGGCTTTATAGATTAATGAATGTCTTAGACCCGAGGAATCAATTGCTATCTATATAGTAGAAAAAGTTCAAAGTAATATACATGCAAGAAGAAAAAAGAAATGAAACCCGAAAAAGTAAAAATAAAGACTCCGTACTTGAATTCCTATACATCCTCCCACTCATCATCCTCCGATCCTGATCCCGAATAAAAACCACTCCCGCTGCCACCCAAGGCCTGTTTGACAAATTCAGTCAACGTCTTGACAAAATCCACAGACCGTGGAATATAATGCGTGCCCAAGAACTGATAAATCGACGCATTGGCACAAGAACCAGCCAAACGCTTAGATCTACCAGGCTCAATCATCGGGTCCAAATTACCAGTAACATGGAGAATAGGAGTCTGAATTTTAGGGGAGTAAAGATGGTCGTAAACCTCATGTTCCAGCCGAAACCCACTAAAACACACTGCGAACTGGAAAGGGGGGTGGGTTATCTGCTCCGGTTACAAGTGTCAGAAAGTGCAGGATTCGGTGGAACTTAATGCCATTATGCATACCTCAAAGGGAGCCTGAAAACGAGATTCTCTCTTCTCCAGAATAGAGGTCAGAGCAGCAGCAATTGCAGCTCCACTCGAGAACCCCATTATCCCAATAAAGGGACCGTACTCTTGAAGGATTCCCAGCAATTGTTCAATGGTTTCCTGGAATCCTGAGATTTGTTCTGTTTCAGGGTCTCCATGTCCCCAGGCCCATGAGATATTGTTTTCAACGCGTGGGTGGTCGGGGTTGGCAGGCAACATGCCTGTTGGGTAATAGAAGTTGACAGTGTTTACTTTTCGGTATGACGCCTTGTTCTGTAAGGACTCTCGGATAGCTGGGATTAGAGGCGCCTGTAGGAACTGGGTCTTGCAGGAGATGAATTGTCCTGACTGGCCGTGTCCTGGAAGTTGTTAGTCTATTATCTTAATTGATTGGCGCTTCTTATTACCATGGAGGACAAGGACGTTGGCATGCAACTGCTCTGAGTATAGTTTAGGACTTGAAGACATATTGGTTGGGAGGTTGGATTTGATTTGTTAGCAAGAAGACTTGTTTCATGTTTCAACGGAATGGTGGTTCAATAAATGGCTATATATCATTTCAAAATTAGTTCACTATGGCCTTGTGAATTAAGTACTGTATCTACTTTCCGGTTTACCAAAAACATACACTTGCAGATGCAGTTAAGGTAGCACATACGCCACGCATAGGGTGTGGTATATAAACTATAGTGATAAGTCTACGTGCTTTTCTGTACTTTGACCTGTAAGGATAGAAACGTCTGTCCAAACCGCCCACAGCACTGCGTCAGGAAACAATTCGCATTCGCCACTTGGGCACTCGAGTAGATCTACTTTACCGCCTACTTGTATAGACTAGATAGTCAGCGATGGCGAACAGTAGCAAACCTTATTCATTGTTTTAAAGTAACGATCAGTCAATTGGGTTTTTAGATAAGGCGTGTAAATCAAATCAGATCTATAGATTAGTCCGAAGCACGTTCCTTTGTGAAACTACATGATTCATATTGCATAAAGATATGCAACAAACTGGAATAGGAAGGACCATGACATAAATGATATCTCGGTCAAATTTGAGATTACTGATCAGGGTGGCTACATTGAAAAATGGATGCTTTTGCAAAATAAGTCCATTTTACGGCTGAATAAACATATACATAAAATGAAATGATGATGAAAGCCCCACTTTTGGGACGAAAACCCCCGAGGTCCTCAATGCTACCCGGGTATCATATGCATAGACAACACATTTTGCTTTTCTCATAGTCATGAGTCATGATTCAAGTAATTGACTCTTAAAAATTCAATCCAGCTCAGCAGCAGCAGCGATCTCTCCAGTCTCACCCGGCTGCTCAAAATCCTGTGCATCAGACACGACATCCAATGGCGGCCGATCTTCATCCAGGGTGACCTTTTCCTGTTCGCGCTCTACCTGTTCCTCTTTCTCCTCAGCTTCCTCCCAGCTATCGACGACTTCCTCGGCTGGTTCTTTGCGCAATGTTTTGATAGCACCAATACCCGACCGAAGAACCAAGCGCTCCTTCTTAGACGATGGGTCTTGCACACCCTCACCAGAAAGGGCAGAAAACATTGTCCGACTGCTAAACGGATTCTGAACAGGCGTGGTACTCCTAGTACTACTGGCACTGCCCTTGGTCCGAGAAGCAACCTGGGCCCAACCATCGCCAGACACGCCGGATTGTGCCTTTGCTGCTTCACGGGCAGCCTTAGCCTCCAGAGCAGCAACACGCTGAGCCTCACGCTCTTTGGTTCGCTCGCGTTCGCGGAGCTTCACACATTCGCGCACGCTCATTCCACCAATGCCGATAGAAGAGCCGGTACCCATGCCGAAAATTGGTGCAGTCCAGGTTAGAGGCTTCAGAACAAAGACATGGCGATGGGGTTCTGGGTCGTGACTTTCGGTAACAAAGCCCCAGTCCGTTGCTAGAGAATGGGTAAAGGAACGAAGGGTAGACTTGGCAGGCTGGAAGCGGGTGGAGCGATTGGTAGAATCGGTTGCCAAGGAGTGCAGCGTTGCCTCGTAAGTTTGGAGAGTCGAAAGTGATACAGAAGATGCAAGCTTGATATACTGATCAAGGGTTTCGGTTGAATAAGGGAGATTGGTGGAAGTTATGGTTTGCACTGTGGTCGTTTGGTTGATGTCGACACCAAGAGCAGATGCTAAAGAGCGATTACGCTCTAGGCGACCACACTCCTCGTCACAGGCTAAGGGTGTGAGTACCGGTAGACGCTCTGGCTGCTGTAGCTGGCCCTTGGAAATGACGGCCTTGGCAGCGTTGCACCGTCTTTGCTGACGCAGACGTCCACAACCACAGGTGACTGTGATCGTGGATGAGCATGGTGTCTTTTCCGGACAAGGGTATGGCGCGTGGCAAGGCTCAGTGCATGGATGACTGCACAATGTCTTGCTCTTGCCGCAGCATTGTTGACAAGGCTTATTTGCATCTTCACAATCTCCCGATCGGTGACAATCCTTTTTGCAGAAATGCGAACCACACTTTAGGGCCTGACCGCAGACCTGACCGCAGCGGGCATCACTGAGCCAACAGGGCACATTTTTCATCACCTTCTTGCCACACAGGCATGCTTTCTCAGTTAAGAAAGGACACTTCGGGCATGTCTCCTCGTCCACATGACAATTGTGCGTTGTCTGAGGATGGCCACATGCCTTGGGGCGGTCACATTGAGAAGAGCACGGAGGGGGTTTCGTTCCACATGGCTGTGGTGGATACAGAATGGATCTTCCGCAATTACACGAAATCTCCTCGAACACTGCTTCGCGACAGGTGTTACAAGCACCTTTGTGGCAGAGCTCAGGACACGTGTGTCTTCCGCATTTCAGCATTCGACCACATATACGTGTGCAAATGTGCTCGGCTTCAATATCTTCATCTGATGGACGAAGATGAGCCTTGAGCTTACGGCGCAGAGCCTGACGCTCAATGGCCGTCTGTTCCCCAGGACAGCATCGCTCTGTGCATGTATGTCGACCACAATGCAATGTGGCCTTGCACGCACGGAAACATTGAGGATTCTGAATATCACCTTGATGACAGACACTCATTGAAGTGTTACGGCCACATCGACAACTGACTGGTACACGGCGGAGACAGAATCCACAGGGGCCTGTGTGGCAAATTTGATCGCATGAATGGCCACATGGTAGCATCTTCCCGCACGACTCCAAGCAATGGGGAATTGAATCCTCGCAAGAGGTACGAGGGGTGTATCCGGGGATCTCGCTCAACTTTGTTTTGCCACATGGGCATCGGATGACAACGTCGGGTGACTTGGGGCAATGCGCAGGAAGCGATTCTTGGGGATGGCAGGCCTTTTGGCATGAATGTACTCCACAGTCGAAAGTCCGATTGCAAATATCATTGCAGCTGAAAAGCCCTGTCCATTCTTCTTCCGTCCCATCAGCATGGACAGTCTGGCTGTCCATTTCATCTTCCTTGGAGCTGCAAAGCATTTCGGTTTGAACTTTCCCGCAATAACAACGGGCGTCGATCTTGACCTCACAGGCACCACATAACCCCTCATGACACGGGAGAGGGCAAAAATGTTCTCCACAGGGAAGAAGGTCACCACAGATCTCTCCGCAGCTCCAACCCTGTTCATAATCGGTGTCTTGACACCGTTTTGTGGTAGAGTTTCGACCACAAAAGCAGTCCTGGGTTGGTCCCATTGCTGTACAAGGAGCACATGGACCAGCGTGACAGGTCGTATCACATGGATGAGGGCAGCCCTTGCGAGGGCGGGAACATGTCTGACCACAAGAGTGGGGAGGTAGACCAGGAAATGACCTAGGGTCCACCTCCTTTTCACACCAACATGTGTAAGTAGTAGGAAAATGCTCATGTGAAAGATTACAGCCGGGGCACCGCCAAGCCCGGGGGTTGACAGAGCCTTCACCATTATCTGGCTCTCTGTTGTTATTCTGTGCGGCCGCACCTTCATTTGTGGACCACTTCTTGATGCAGCTCAGGTGAAAAACAGTCCAACATAGCTCGCAGGACCAGACCTTAGACCTTCGGCCTAGTTCACTGGTACAAATAGGACACTCGTACAGGTTGTGGGCGATGTCTTCGTGAATTCGGGTTGCGATGTCGTTGGCTACTGATTTCGTCGTAACTTTAGGCGGCTTTGGCGGTCCTTTTGGCTTGGCCTTCCCTTTGCCTTTCCCTGAAGAAGGGGCAGACTCGATATTTGAAGCAGGCATACCAGGTACAAAGTCCGGCACATCAGCCCGGAGGCTATCCGCCACCGCTCCGTGTGGTTGGTCTTCAGACTCCTGGCCAGGCTTTGTCAGCCGAGCCCCGAATCCTCTGGCACGCATTCCCCGCGACTGAGCCTGAGTCGGCTGTTCAGATTGTTCTCCATCCTCTTTCGGCGGTTTTTGCGAGCCATTGCCACGGCCTCGCCTTTGTGGTCGAGGACCTCCCCCTTCACGATTTCCTCTCCGTGGACGTGGTTGTCCATTCGAGTTCGCAGTATTTAAGCCAGCATCGGACTGAGCTTGTGAAGTTTGCATTGGAGGCTGGCCATCTGCTGCTTGGCCTGGCGTGTTTTGTTGGCCTTCGCGGTTGGCGGGGCCCCTCCCACGGCGTCGATTGCGGGTACGGGGAGCGCTCGGAGCTGCAGGAGCTGCAACGGGGTCTGACATGGCCTGTGGGGCCGGAAAAGGCTGATTTGTCACTGTCGATGCACTCATACACGGCTCTAGTGAAGATTCGGTCCACAGGTTGATAGGGTAGGGTATGATTGTTGATGCGGGGAACCGGAGAGCTCTTCCAAAAAGGCTCAAACGAGTGATATGTGAGGAACTCAGGGCACCAAGGGTATTTTAATAATACAAAAGCAAGACCAACAGCAAAAGATAGCACTTTCAAATCTCCAAGGAGCGGCGAGGTTTTATTTAAGAAAGCGAAGCCTCTGGAACTCCGACAAAAACCTTAGGCGGCAATATTAGGCGGAGCATCGGGCGGTGATACAGTGGCGTGAGTCAATCAATGTACGTCGTGAGTCATGGTGGAGTAAGTGGTGGGTATTTGGGTTAAAAGGATTGGGTAGACTAGATTGAGGTGGGCCCACAGGGTTTATCGGCTTTAGTATCAGTATCTTCACTCCATTACTCGTCAACTCTTACCCCTAATTAACCGGATATATTCTGCCATGGAAACTTTGGAAGTCATTCCTTGCCGAAACTTTCATCAACAACGTCAATTTTTTTTCAGAAATCATTGTCTGGACCGAGCTTCACGTTCCTCCCAACGAGGAGTTAGATACCGATTAATGGGCGGGACATTTTTAGCCGTTGGTCCAGGCTTCTGGCCACGACACCTCTTTATGGGCAAGAGAACTAGAGGGCCCTGATACATTCCTTCTGGCAATACGCAGTCCACTGATTATATACATTAGTATGGTGCAAACCATTGGATCTGAGGGATCTCACAGTCTATTAGCGCCCAGGTGTTCTAGTATGCCCCTGTGCAGTCTTCCCTCCAACCTGCGACCCCACACTTCTGTTTTCTAGCTCGATCGGTGTTGGCACCGACCTCATTGCCGTATTACAATCCAGTTCATGTGCTTGCATGGTACCTTGAGTACCGCCTTCCTCTGGCCGCCGCTTCTTTCTGTAGCTGCGCCAGAAAAACAGACCGATACCAAGCAGTAAAAGTGCGCCAACGACTGACCCGATCACAATGTCTGTCTTCGCTCCACCAGAAAGTGTGATTAAACCGTCATATTCAGGTACTTAAACAGTTCGAACAGGAAGAGTAGCTGGTGATTCCTGTGTATCTTCAAAATTCCGTTGAGCGCCCGCCCTCAGGCGCTCTTCGCGCATCAAACGATCCTTCTCACCAATAGCATCCCAATCTTTATCCCCGCCGTTGGCCTCAGCCAGCTCCAGCCATGCCTTCCATGCGGCTGTTTTCGGAGCCGCATCACTGTTGGTGGCCCATTGTATTGTCCGAGTGACCTGGATCGCAAACCACAACGTTCGGGTAAAGCTCGGTGATGAGCCACCTTCGGTGCTTGAATCCGCATTCTTCTGGGCCGATATATAACTCTCGGGCGATTTCTTCGCTGCATTGGACAACGATGAAAGCACCATCGCGTGTGTGAATTATAATGTCCCCGTCTGGCACCGGCACGTCTGTTGGGCGGGAAGCTAGTTTTGGGCTCCAGTGATACGCAAATCCAATAAGCGTGGAGGCAGCAGACATGGCTATCAATGCCAAAACTGCCGCTCCATCTTTAATCATGATTGCCCACATAAATGCAGCAAGTGTCAGAAACGAAGATGCGACTGTCAGGATGTTAATGGGCGAAAATTTGTGTGATGAAACCAAAGCCCGACGTGACGAATCTTTGGTCTTGCTTCGAGCTAATATCATGTCAATTATTTGAAGACTTCTGTCCTACGGGACACCTACTTGACCATTGAATATTGTAGACTTTGATTTGGTATTTCTTCATTGAGCTGATTGGATGTATAATATTGGCGAAATAGTTCAGTTCCTGTACCAGGTTGCCCGAGTACACCCCACTCACGACGACTGCGGGGCTCGGGAGTCGTGAAGCACGGTCTGATCTCAGAAAGGCTTGCGGTGCGGGTAGGATGCGCGGGAGGAAACACAACTTTGAGGAGCTCAGTGGCTGTATGTGGCGGGCCATCAGCGACTCTCCTAGGATGGCGATCAGACTAACAACATCTAGTCGCCAGCCTGGGGAGTCATTGCGACCGACTGGAAACCACTCCATTCTTGGGAAAGAAGTGCCCCGGAGGAGCGCACAGGGGAGATATTGATCAAGAGCTAAGGGAATTGGGCGATAAAGATCTTGTTCATCAGCGAAAAGCAAACATGAACAACCCCGCGCAGCTCGAAAGGACTCTAGAACGCTCTGCAGCTCCAGGATCGCCAATGAACTAGTCCCACAACAGTTAGACCGTGTTTTTCAATCTGGAGATCAGACTTGAAGTGAGGGAGCTTTTGATAAGAACGTTGGAAGATGCAATTCTGTGATTTGGGTAGTGATATACAAATGGTTAGGCACCAAAAGAGTAAGGCGCCTAGTGTGTCTCCCAAGTGAGTTGGGCGAGGAGGCAGCCACTTCGTAAAGAAAATTGAGTGGCTTTAGAGATTATGGTACTGTGCCCCTTCTAATCGAGCAGGTCGGCCATGTAGACAGCACATAAGGTGAATCCAATTTCAATGCCTCTCGGGAATCTCGGTATCTTATATCAAGATGTTCAAACCGGCGTCTGAGATTAATCATCGCCGCTTTTCTGTCGCACGATCGGGTTGTGAAGGGTGAGTGCAGGACTAAAAAGTGAGAACCCGAATGAAAACTGCCCTTGAATACTCGATTGTCGTGCGGTGTACTTCAGCCGGGTATCTAAATAAAAGTGGTCGCTCATATCATGTCTGACAAGCTGTCTTACATAGCATCTGTGCTCAATATAAGAAACATCCTTGCACTTCTATAATTCTAATCAATTGCTAGTCTACTCGCATTTTCTATTGCACATGAAACCGAGATTCTTAACCATCTAATGTTGCCAATTTCGATAATTGAATAAGGCAGCTCTTCATTCCTGGAGTCCTGTCTCCAGCGCGAGTAAACTCTTCGCGGTGTCCTTAATACTGCTTTCCAGTGTCCGGAACTCCATTCCGAGCACTGACTTTGCTTTCTGATTGGAGAGCTTGTACGCGGCCGGTTGACTCGACCCAGCCTGGCTGATGGGAATCTTGTTCTTCATCTCAGGGAAGCCCGTTCGCAGAACATCGCACACATCCGCGTAGCTGAAGTTACCCGAAGTGATCAAGAACCTCTGATTGGCAGCTTCATCGAGTTCAAATGCACGAAGGTGAGCTTCGGCAACGTCGCGAACATCTGCCCAGGCAGGGAATCCCGTTGGGGGCACCTCCTGCGTGCTTCCATTCATAAGTTGGTAGATATCGGCAGCGCTGGTATTCAGCTTGCT
This sequence comes from Penicillium sp. S1602, assembly GCA_023626355.1. Lineage (NCBI taxonomy): Eukaryota > Fungi > Ascomycota > Eurotiomycetes > Eurotiales > Aspergillaceae > Penicillium > Penicillium sp. S1602. The sequence goes on from JAMAGW010000004.1 coordinate 1,670,770, forward strand.
CATGCTTTGAACATGATGTTCGACTGGACCGTAGATCATGGGCGGGCAGATAGTTGCCAAGCTGAAATGAGGCTTCTCTTGTTCCAAAAGGTCCCACGCAGCCCTTTCAGCAAATGCCTTGGAAGCACAATATGCGCTCACGCCATCGGCTACTTTAGCCTCTTCATAAGTTACTGGGTTCCAATCATCCTCGGTGTATGTATGCTCAGGCCAAAGGCCCTTGCTCAAATTGGCCACAGCGGCAAACGACGATGTGATTACAACTCTAGAAATCCGCGGTTGTCCCAACGCGGCTTGAAGAATTGAAGTTGTACCACGAATCGCAGGCAGAAGCAGATCCTTTTCTTGGTCTACAACCATAAAATGGAATGGAGAGGCGGTGTGAATGATCTGTTATGATGCCTTAGTAACTCATCACCCTTGAGGTCTCATATGAGGAAACATATAACCTACTCCGTCGACTCCCTGTACTGCCTCGTCAAAAGCTCCAGGCTGCGCTATATCCTCGACAATGGTGAATGACAGTCGATCGGAATGTTCCAAGAAATTCTTGCGCACATTGTCTGCCGTTTGCTCTGATCGGACTGTGCCACGAACTTGATAGCCACGTTCAAGAAAGGCTCTGACCACATGAGTCGCGACAAACCCGGATGCTCCGGTAATGAGAATAGTTTTATCGTTTGGAGCAGACATCTTGGAAATGATGTAAGACTAGCAAGATATGACAAATTGGTTGAGATGTCATACACTTCTCCAGATAGCCTGGTGTTTCAAGAATCTCTAAAGAGCGCGGAACGAGTGACGGGCACTGCTAGCTATATACGTACTAAGGGGTAATTGCATCATCAGTAAAAGCTTATCACATAAACGTTCGCCCTTATGCAGGTTTTATTCTTGTTATCTCTAAATCTTATGACAAAGCCACGTGTGTGTCTCCACATATGTTCCCTTATCCGTGAAAATCACTGCATAAATTACCAAGCAGACCTAGGGAGTTTAGCCGTTCTCCCGAAACATCCGGACTGGCCCGGTTCATACCATGTGGTCTTTAGTTGGGCATCAACTTCTACTATAGTGAGTGGCGTTGCCTAGGACATATTGAAATCACCTCTTCTGATCGCCTTTTTAAAAATGTTGAGATAGGCACTTGGGATTTGAAATATAATGCTAATTTAGGATCCATAGTTATAGGTCGTGCAAGCACAGGTGTATTTCGTTCAAAGAATGACAAATGTTGAATAGTAGAAGATAAGGCAGGAAATTATGTGGCGGCGTACAAAACAGTTATGGTGATTAGCGTTCTTTTTGCTACGGCAAGATATTTATCAGCAGACGCTTACGTGACTTAGAGCTTCTAGAGCATGGAATGTGGTTCTGGGCTGAGCTGACCCACTCCTTACATCCAATAGGGATGAGTTCGGCCCTAATAATGGATCACCTGACTAAGCCACAAATATCAAGTTAATCAAGGTTTTCCGATTCCGAGGCAAGTTCACGCAAAAGGGGTTGCGCCGGGGTACTTGAATCAGGCGGAAATATAAGGTCCGGACATGAGATTTACACCAGATAGGGATGTCAATAGGGAGATGTCGACAAAGGCCCGGATCCATGGCGGCTAACTCTATTTATGACAAAGTAAATTCGCGTTTCGCTATGTCGTCACTCATTGACTAGTCATGTAATGGTAGAGCTTATCAATTCAAACCCTCAGAAAGGATCTAGAAGCCGGAATTCGTAGTATATATTTTACCGCCGCGGATAGAGCTGTTTCCGGTTCCCGAGATCCACTATAACCTTGTAAGTCTCTAAACTTAAAACACTAGTATTTAAAGATTAAGACTTTCAGATCGTCGATCTTCTAACCTACCCTGGTCCCCTTTATTCATCTTAAACCCTTGCGACAAAAGAAGTCTTCCAAACTATCCTTCGTCACAACTATGTCCAGGATCGTGCTGTTTAGTTATCCTGGCTCTCCTTGGGGAGCCAAGGTAACTAACTACCTTGCCCTTCGTGGCATTGAATATTCTGAGTGCCACCAGCCCATGACCTGGCCTCGACCAGACCTTGAACTTCTCAATGTTCACTATCGCCGTATTCCCTTCTTGGCCATTGGCAGAGACATTTATTACGACTCATTGCTCATCTTTGAGAAACTTGAGACCTTGTACCCCGAGAGCACGCTTGGCGCCAAAGAATGTTCGGCGAGAGCTCTTGAAAAGCTCATGGAGAAGTGGGCAGAGGGAACCCTCCTGAAATCAGTTCTCTGTCTATTACCGCAAAATTTGCCTTTTTTGACGGACTCAAAATTCCTCAATGACAGGAAGGAGCTCTGGGGAATGGACTTCAGCCCTGAAAGTTTGGAGAAAGGTGTGTCCAAGTCGTTAGTGGAGGTGAGAGAGCAATTTTCTCTCCTTGAAGACCTTCTGAAAGATGGAAGATCTTGGCTGCTTAATACTGAGAAAGCTGGGTTGATTGATATCCATGGTGAGCAAGAAGTTCCTTCTCTTCGATTTTGCTAATTACGGTGTGGCTAATCATAAAATAGCTGCATTCTGTTTTGACTGGATCTTGAGCATTCCTGGAGTACTTCCAAATGAGTTTCTTTCCCCCGATAGCTATCCGAACACTTTGAAGTGGCTTGAGAGATACGCCCACACAGTTGCGCAAGCAAAGGCAGAAAGAGCCGCACCAACCCTACTTACGGGATCTGATATGGCGAAGTTGATTTTGGAATCAGAGTTCTCTGCTTCTGCAGGTCCTGTGAAGAAAGACCCCACAGGTCTTCAGGAGGGCCAGACAGTCGCTCTTTATCGTATTGATGACGTGAGCTCCGCCTCTCAGCATCGGGACGTTGGGAAATTAGTTACCTTGACGGAGCATGAAGTTGCTCTTGAGATTAAGGCAAAAGCAGCCGATGTTGAACTTCGGATCCACGCTCCACGCTGGCAATTTTCGGTAGAAGCAGTTGGTAATTAGTCAGATGAAAGCATATTTTCGCTATGTTTCCTGTATGGAAGAACCATACTTGACAATGCTGTTATGGTAATTTCTAAATAACCCGCTGGCGTACCATGGCCTGTTGGAACTACTTATGAGATACGTTCTAGTACGAGTCATGGATACAAGACATGCCCGACATAAGGATATGCGGATGAGAGTATTCAGACTAACCGTGATTATCTATAACATAGGCCTATGGTAAGCCTAGCAAACAATTAAGCGCGTTCGCCTAGCTCCAATTGGCAGAGATCGAAAGTCCGGGCGGTACCTGTGGCGCATCACTCCAATCTCTATTGGTGGATTCCGTCCTTTTATAACTTCAAGCTTTGTTATAGAATGAGTAGTAAAGGGACTACTCATGTGCCCAGCTTCTGCTAAGAATAAAACGTGCATGATGTGCCTGAGAGTTTGAGCATTAGTACTTAAAAATAGCTGGCTCCTAGGATTTGGTGTTTTTACGAATATAACTTTCCCAGCTTCCCAGATATTCGCAAATAGTAAACGTTCAGACAATAAGTCTCGAATCACCCATCAAAAGCTCCAGAATGAAGTATTCCAATATACATCACATCATGATATCTAAAATATCAATTTCATGGAGGCAATCAATCTCCAAACAAGATCCTGTTGTAGATGCATCTCACCAATCAGAGGAAAGCCAAGCCCCCAGGCAGTATGTCTTACACAGCTACATTCATGGGTTTAGTCATAGAATATAATGTATCTCTTCAGTGACTTAACATCGCTAAGTGAACCAAATATGGTTCCAGTAGAATTCAGGGTCCCTATTTCCCAAGGCTGACTGACAACACAAACCCATACTCGAGACACATAAGCATCGTATATTAGGGGTCTAGGCCTCTGCCAACACCTTTCATGTCGTCGGGCTCAGGTCAACTTCGTTGGCTCCAGTAACCAGGCTCCTAATGCTCCATTTTTGCTTTGGTTTATCGTCGGTATTCAACCCACACGAGGGTCTTGCTGTGATGAGCTTGTGACTCCGTTTGCGTAGCAGCGCTAACACATAGCCAGCGAAGGGTTCCACGTGTAAATTGACTGAATCGATCAGGCTACGTTGAGAAAAATTGAATATCGAACATAGAATTCTTTAACAGATCATAATGTAGACATTAATACGATTCGACATCTGTCAGTCCAGTAGCAGTTTAAATGAACAAGTAATGTAACAATAACGCGCTATGCAAAAAGCCCAACCCATTCATCTCGTGAAAATCATTTCATTCACGAGAGCAAAAAAAGAGACTGTCGTTTTGATAATCCTCCCTAGGCGTCCCATTTTAGACAAATACAACAATCTCACCACGGTCATTGCGTCTCAAACGCAAAGCACGCCAGAGATCCTTCTCATCCTCGCTACGACGCTCACGGTCAGCACCGCTACGTCCATTATCCCGGCCCCGGTCATCATCATACTCAGCGTTGAAGTCGCGGTGGAAACGCTTCAAAGCCTTGTTGATGGAGCAGCCACGCTCACTGTCACGGGAGACGAGTGCAAGGAAATGAGATGCCATTTCGCGCTGCACGACGTCATCTGTGCGAGCTGGGGGTTTGGAGTGCTGGTAAACGGTGACCTGACGGCTTTCGCGGCGGGGAGATTCGTCGGCCTGCTTGAGGCGGCGGGGAGGTCGGTCGCCGTCGGTGGGGTTCGAGCTCTTGCGCTTGGACTTGCGGCTCTCGTCGTGCTCGGTGCGGTGCGACTTCTTCTTGCGGACTTCCAGTTGCATGTCGCCGCTAGAGGCACTGCCGCGGCGGGCAACATCACGGGATCCTTCGTGGCCCCCGCTGCTGGCGGAGATGACGGAGCCGGTGCCACTGAACATGGAAGACACGAGACGTCCAGCGCGGTTCTTGATGGAGATGCCTAGGCCGGCGTCGCCGTTACCGTTTACCTCCTTGGTGCTGCGTCGGGTACGCTTGATCGGTGATGAGACGTCCTTGTAAGCTCTGGAGCCGGCGGGAGTATCTTCCATTTCGTGCGAGGGTGAGCGCATCATGCGGTTCAATCCGCCGGTGAGGCCGGAGTGCGCGAGGATAGGAGTGCCGGCGTTGTTGATCACACTTGAAGGGGCATCCATCATAGGGGTGTCGATTTCCTGCTGAGGGCTGAGAGAGTTCTCCCTGCCGCGCTTGCGCTTCTTCTCGCTCACGGAGCCAGATGCGCGCTTCTCCTCCTTGCGGCGGTCCTTCTTCTTCTTAGGGGCTGGAGTCACAAACTCTGTCGAAAAATTAGGACCATTGTTGGGATAAACGGACGGGGGGATAGGATCGGCGCCATATGAAAAGCCATTCTCCTCGTAGGCAATATCGTAATTACCTTCATCGTCGGTCTTGGCTTCCAGGTTGGCCAGAGCGGTGCTGGGTTCAAACAGAGAGGGGGCCTCGGCGACCATGGTCATCTGCTCCTTGGGAGGCGCGAGCGAAGTCTTGGACGCATTGGGTGTTTCATCGGTAACCAAATAATCAAACACGTTGACAGACTTGCCGCCGTCGGCCATGGCGTCGGCGGTGGGCTTAGCCTCAGCGGCGGGAGGGGGGGTAGGCGCCCGGGGAGGCGGCGCGTATTCATCCTCCACGCGGGGCTGCTGATTGCGCTGGTTTTGGTTCGCGTTCTTGTTGTTGGGGTTGTTCTGGCCCTTCTTGTTCTTGGCTGGTTTCTCTTTGTACAATGCGCCTTGGTACTTCTGGTCTTCGGTCATGCACGACTAAAGTGAGGAAGCATTGTTAGTATGTGTGACATTGAGTAACTGTCAGAAACGACAATGCTAGTCCTGAGGCCCCATGTTACTCCTTTAAGCCATGTGGTAACCAATGTTGATTGCGAGCGCAGGGTGCGAGGGCTCAAGGACAATGCGACGAGCATAACAATGAACAAGACATACCGTGTGAGCTCTGTACTCGGTGCCATAGAAGTGAACCATGCAATCAATGCACGTAAAGGTTGCGCCACGGCACTGGCCGCGGTGGGGGTCGAGTTTCTTTTTGGTGAGAACATCACCACATCCCTGCGTGACACTGTCAGTAAGCCTCCTTATGCTGTGCTCCCTAGGAAGTGGAATTGGCCTGGCAATAGGCTATTCTCACGCACCTCGCATTGAAAGGACACCATGATGTAAGTAGTAGATCACCCCACTGGAGAAGGATCAAGCGCCGGCGCAAAGTATGTTTCCAATCCGAGAGTGCCGGAAACAAGGGAGGCAACAGAGAGCGCAATTGAAGGCGAACTCTGGAATATCCGAAAGTGGGAATGGGAGTGCGAATGATATCCCTTGGAGACTAGGGGCAAGAGCGCATGTAAATGCGTTCAGGTGTCGAGGGAACGCAAAGACGCTGCTTTTTTTCTTTTTTTTTTTTTGCGCGTCGAAAACTGGAAGGCGCGTGGATTCACGCTAGTCCTTATATGGTAGCCGGGCTAAGCCCAATCCAGTAGCATTACTATATTGGGACTAGTTATCGATAAGAGATGAGACTGATAAGCGATAAGGCGGTAGAGTGGATTCGTTATATGGGGCCAAACATGGGGAAAAGAGGAGAGTTGGTTTCCTGATATTTGAGGAAAAGATATTAATATATTGACATCAGCCCCTGACATTTGTTCCACACCAGGGTACCCGGGAATATAAAGTCAAAATAGAAACCCCCTTTTTCCCGTTGTTTCATGACGCGACATCCTCGAGGCGCCCGCGAGACCGCGACTAGACCCCGAGCGGGCGATCCCCGTGCTCATTGGATCGTGATTTCCTGGTTGGCCAGTCGTCAAGGGGGCGTCAGGAGACCAGTCACTTTCATTTGTTATCACCTGCAGCTGAAGTTACTTACTCCGTTTTGTTATGATTTCCCGTATAACCCACCCCTCGGCCCCGCTATTTTTGGCCTGAAGCTCTATATACTGCGCGTCATGACAAAGGACGAAAAATAGTCGAGATCAAAGAAGCCTTAGAGCTGTGCATACCATGGGTGTCCCTGGCTGTTTCTATGATATTAATTTATTTTCGTTACACATGTGAATGTAAACATATTGATTTTCCTCGCTTTGACACTGTCGTCATAGAAACTGCCAGCCCCATGCAGCTAACTCCGTACTAGGGCACTAGTATCGTCCTCTTGTATCACGAGGATGCAACATGGCGACATTATCTCGTTAGCTCGTCGGCCCGGATTCCTGCAAGATAGAAGGAAAGACAGGACATTGAAACCTTGACAGACACTAGTCTAGTTTGTACTACGGCAGGCATCCACCACGAAAATCCACTGTACCCTACTTTACCTAGCGTGGCTTGGACATGATGGGTCATGCGCATCAGAAAGAGACCTGCGATCACCGGGTCCGGGTGATCCTGGCCCGCGCCAGCTTTCGGGTCATGCATCGTGGGGGGACCCGGCGATCGGCAGTCGGAATCCCTGTCCATGCTTTTATCCCACCATACTTCTCGGGGAGATATTCATACCTACTCCAGATATGTACCGTGCGTCAGCGTCAGATGGACTTGTGTGGGTATTGATAACCGATCTTCTACAGGATCGTCGCCTCCGGATTCCAGGCTGGACAGTACATTGTCTAAGCAGGGTATTTGAAACATTTGTCAAAGCTTATGTATACAAACGAGTGCAGCTGCGCCACCTGAACATTATCCGAAGAGGGCGCACGTAATATGAACTCCATGCAAGATCGACATGGAATTTCCCGCGAGGCTTTGCGCCTCCGGTGTTCGTCTAACTTCCAAGCTTATCATCTGTCAACAGTGGATGGTCCTTATTCGTCGGGTTGGCAAGCAACATGGTCCGGGCTTTTTAGCGAAGCGAAGACGAAAGGCATGGTATGTTGACCCTTGCGCCGGGGACGCTGCGCTGTGATTTCAGTTGGCCATACTTGTTGAGGGGTGAAAAATTATGCGCGAGACCGAGAAACGTCAAGGCAGCGCAATAGATAGGAAGTCTAGAGTGGGGTATCCCCTGTCCACGAGGAAGAAAGTCCACTTCTGAAACCTGGAAGCAGATAAGTTGCAGAGCTAAAGAACTAAAAGCAGTGCATTCACGTATCGCGGAGGTTTAGGAATGATATACACTCCCTCGCGGTCATTTTCATCATCGCCTGCTATCGCTGATTACCGATTGACTGTGAACCATAGGAAGCCGAAACGCTATTCACTATGAATGGATGATGAATATTGCCGTTAAAAAAGAGAATGGAAAGTGTCAAACCAGGCATCCCTCTTATCGCCAGGGTTATGGCGGGACACGTCTGCCATCGATGAAGAGCGTACACATAGCAGCTTACCTCGACATTCAGTGAGCTCATAATAAGTAAGGACTGATAGTTACCAAAACATGCACAAACTTCCCATCAATAATAATTCACTTAGTTATACGTAAATCTACATAAAACGATGACTAACCACGTTTCCGCCGATCATCGTTTCCAGTCCGGTGCCACGGACTACATCGGATATGCTCCGTAAGAAGGCCCGAGAGTGGCTCAAAAAAAAGAGTTCAACAGACCGCTACAAAATGACAATCCCCATTGGATACCACATGCACATAACCAACAAAGTTAATTCCATCATGCACGATGCGCCTCATCATGGACAAATGAGTCGCTTTGACTAGGAGGCAAATCCTCCTTGCTTGTACCCCACTCGCTCTCTTGCTCCCCAAGCGTCAATTCCAGCGTCAAACCCTGAGTAAAAAACTCATGACCAATCCAATTCCTGGAGTACTGTTTCCCATTGAGCGTGGCGCTTTGAATGTAGATATTTCGGTACGTGGGGTCGAAATTTATGTTTCGGATCGTGGCTATTTGATTGGTTTCTGGGTTTGTGATTTCGACCGCTTCGAAGAAGGGCGGAGTTATTAGGTAGACGTTCTGTCCCGGGTTTGGAAACAGACCCATCATGCTCCAGGCGAGAAATGCGCCCATGGCCCCGGAGTCGTCGTTGCCGGGAAGGCCGTTCTCTGAGGCATTGAATGTTCTTGGGATGTAGCTGTGGGCACGCTTTGCGGAAAGGGCTGGTCGGCCGGCGTAGTGGTATTCGTATACTGTCAAAAATACGGGCTCGTTGCTGATGTCTGCGAGTCCGGACTCGTGGAAGTAATCTAGTCGGGACACGAAGGCATCGGGTCCTCCTAGGAGTTTGATCAATGTCGCCATGTCATGGGGGACGTAACTGGAAGTATGTGAGTTAGGTTCGGTGTTTTGAAAGCATCCCTTAGACTCACAACTGATACTCCCAGATACTTGACTCAAATGTCTCGGAGGGATTCGAAGTCAACGAGCACCAAGAAGCCAAGGCACTGCAGGCAATTGGGTCCTGGAAGCCCCAGGTGCCATTGAGATACTTTGGCTGGAAGAAACCAATGAATCCGGTGTCAGTCCCATTCTCTAGCAGTGAGGTTTGGTCATCTTTGAAAATGTTCTTCCAGTTGTTCGAGCGAGAAATGTAGGTGGTATAATCCGCCTTTCCAAGGCCCTTGCCTACCACAGAAATACTGTGATCATTATAAGCATACTCAACAGTCCGTGAGATGCTGCGCGAATTGGTTCCAAATCCTAAATAATCAAAGTCCAGGTACGGAATATAATCCAGTCGTTTCCAGCTTTGAAGACCCCCTCGTCCTTCATACGACCACTCCAGCGGCTCATTTTCGGCGTCGTTCACCATTGCCATGTAGGCGAGGTCCCAGTCAATACCAGTCAGGTTTTTGACATACGCATCTGCGATTACCACATCTGCATTGGAGCCTCCCTGGGTCCACCCTTTGCAGAGACTCATGCGACAATCAGGAAGCCATCCTTCGTGCTTGAAGGTATCGAGCAAGCTCCGAACCATCCTCGACTGCGCCTTTGGATCCAGAATCGTGAGAAATGGATGCTGGGCACGGAAAGCATCCCAAAGACAGTAGAATGAGTCGAAATACGGCTCATCACTTTCCCACAGAGGATTCTCTCCGGTCATATCCTGAGGCGAAAGCATCGTCCGGTAAACCCCACTCCAAAACGCACTTAGCATATCATCGCTCACACCTCCCGGTACGACCGTGATAGGCCTAAGCTTTTCCTTCCAAGCATCCTCAGCCGTACTTTGAAGTCTCTCAAAGTCACCCAGTGGCTCGGGTATCTCCATCTCCGCGTTTGAGCACGCTTGATCAGTACTAATAAAGCTGACGCCCACCCTAGCCGTAACAACACCATCATTGGGTCTCTCAAATCTCACAAATCCACCAGCCTGGAGATAAAAGTTGTTAAAGCCCCGAGTAACAAACAACTCCTTCGGCTCCGAACCAGCGCGATCATTGACCCAGGTCCCGCTATCACGAACCCTAGCGCCCGCAAAATCAGCACAGAAATAAGCCTGGTAAGAGCCCGCCCCGAAGCTAGGCAAGAACGTCCCATTCCCCTTAATCCGCCCAGAATCAGGATCAACAGATATACTCGCGTTCTGTCGACTATCCCATAAATCCGTTAGATCAAGCCCAATGAACGGGTCCAACAACGATCCATTTTGAGTCTTGTTCTCAGGAAATGTAAATCGATATAACGCCGTCCGCCTTGCGGCCGTCATCTCAGCTTTAATTCCATTTATCAACTGCAGAGCAAAATACCCCGGGCGCGCGGTAACAGACTCATTCACGTAATGGACCGCGCGTGCTGTCTTGGTGAACTTGCAGTTGTCGAGCACGTTGTCGGCACAGTATTGCGGGAACAAGGGGAACTGTCCCATAGATGGGTTCCCGCCCGTGCCGCTGTCGTGCATGTGTGAGAAGCCGGTGACATTGCTTCCGTCTGTGGAGAAGCCGCCGGTGTTTTGGCCGTCTACATCTGCGACGGGTTTTGCGAGGCCGTATGGAAGGCTTGCGCCTGCGAAGACGTTTCCGCCATTTGTTGAGCCAATGAGCGGGTTAACGTGGTATAGATCATCTTTTGTTGCTGTTGTTGGTTGTAGGAGTTGTAGAAGGGATATGCATGTCGCGAGGGTGTTGACGTGCAGGTGAGGCATGGTTGAGTAGGGTGTGGAATGTGCTGAAACCATGCACCTGACGCGTCTATCTGGCCGGGCAGATCGATGGATGCATTTAAGGAAGGAGGTGGCTTGGTGGTGTGGTGGGAGATTGTTACCATTCTAGATTTCAGTCACATTGTTGACATGATCGACATGCGGATCAACCTTGCGGCGTTAGTGTGGGATGCAAGGACCCTCAGTGTGCGGGGTTATTTTATGAGGGCAACTAGACTCGGACTAGATGACTGGATGTTTCCTTTTCAAGGTCATTGAAATTTTATTATGGACAATGCGACATGATGTATGCATATAAGGGCATGGACGTTTGAAGTCTGCATTCCAAAGCAGCTTCACAGGTATAATATACATTAGTGATGCCTCCAGAATCATAATATCTTATGTTTATCTCGAGCAATGGCAGTTTGAACAAAGCTTTACTTGAAAGCCATGGTTCCTTTGTTCTGCTTCTTTCCGACATCGTAATTTTTCCAAACAGCGACTGCTGGGATGAGCAGAACTAGGACACAGGTCGAGGCAATGCAATTCATCTTCTGGGAATAACTCCAGGCGTAAACAACTGCATCGCGTAGCGGAGATCCCACAGGGTATGTCTGTTGGATTTGAATGCCAGCAGTGTAAATTTGGGTGGCGTTGGCCTTCAGATCATCGGGCAAACGGCTTCTCAGAGCCCCGACAAAAACATTGTTGTAGATGGCGCCACAGACGGCATAGCCGATCGCACCACCAATACTTGAAGATAGTCCAATCAAAGCCAGCATGATTGGGGTACCCTCACGGCCTCCACTAGCCATGACAGCCATATCTTCACCGATCACCATGGTCCCACCAGCAAAGGCAATGAAAATCTGAGACATGATAAGGAAGCCGATCCCATGATTCTCTCCTCGGAAGTAAATCATCAAACCCGAGCCTAGAATCATCAAGGGGACACCGAAGAACAAGCATACATACTTGAACCGCCGGGTCCACCAGATATAAAGACCGAGAATCGGAGACCAGAAGCAAGAACCTACGTTGTAAATCTGGCTCACGTATCCGGTCAAGGTCGAGTCGAGATTATAGGTGATGCTCACGAAGTTGAAGAAATACTGATCCCAGAGGTAGAAACTGAAATAAAGGATCGCAGAGCAAGCACACGCACCTATGACAGTGGGCTTCCGGAGTAGCTCGTATCGAATAAAATGGGTACGGGCACCCCATTTCTCCCATGCCGCAAAGACGAACAGCATGCAGAATCCGATAACCACCATGGCAATAAAACTGGCGCTCTTGTACTCAGCGAGGCCATACTGGGCCAGGCTAAATGGAAGGAGGAAGAGCACCCAAGCAATCATAAGCAAGAATGCGCCGATAACTAATACATATCAGTATCAAAATAATCGAAAAATGGCCAAGGGTCACTCACCGTCAAATTCGTGGATGTAATGGGTAATGGACTGGATCCTTGTACGCCCACTGGACCGGCGTTCCCAGACACCCATTCGAATTGCCTTGCGCTCATAATATTTGAGCACAAATGCCAGGGGACAAAGCACAAATGGCTGAATGATACAAAAAATCCCATAACCCCAGCGCCAGCCAAGATTTTCTCGAATGGAAGTGGCCGCCAGAGGGCCGGTGAAGGCAGTGCAGATGAATGGTGTGGACGCGAACGCAAATGCAAATGCACGAGAACGCATCCCAGAGGTGTCAGCGACGAAGATGTCCAGTATCAGATATGTGCAGTTATATCCGACCCAGTAAAGAACGTATCCAGCTGCAAACGCATTGGCACCATTACAAGCCGCCAAAATTATCATTCCCAGCATATAGATAGAAGTCGAGAAGAGCAGAGCCTCTGCACGGCCCCAGAGCTGCAGAGTCTTACCTAGCGGCAATTTAAGAACGCCACCAATAACTGCAGATAGAATGTATGATGTAGTGACTTGTGGTGCAAGATGGAAGTCCGAGAAGACGTAATTGATCAAGTTGCTGCCGATCGACGAGCTCAATGCCAGCATGAAGAAGCAAATCCAGATCCTGCGACGGAATTCAGATAATTAGAATTGCAATTCTTCTGCCAAAGTGACTTCAATCTCACCATCCATATATCATGAACGCGACGGGTCGACTCCAAACCAGAGCTGCAGCTTCAGCCTTTTGCTGACCCAGTTCCACCTGCTCGGTGACATGAGTCGGGTCACGGTCGGCTTCCCTTTCATCGTAGTCCGCCCCATTGGTCTCATCTGAAGAATCGGGAGTGCTGGCATGGCGCAACTCGGTCTCCTCTTTGATTGAACCTGTTTCATTGTTGTCGGCAATTGAAGTAGCCGTGTGGTCATTCTTACCCTCTGCATCCGAGATATTCTGTGCATCAACCAAGGTCCTCGTCAGTTTTCCGCCGTCATCGCGACCACGAATGGCGTCTAACACGCCCATGACCGCAGAGATAACGATGGTGTGGACTAAGGAAGCACGGAGCTAGTGCAATAGCCCACTCTGGGCGGTCAGTGTGCAGAATGGGATGCTGAAGCAGGTCAGTGGGAGAATGTGAAGTTTTGACACAGAGAGGATGTACAGGAGGGGCTGTAGCACAGGACTTTGGGTTGCCCGGTTCGCCCGCTCTGCACGACCTTCCAAGGTTGTGTTCATTTTCTTGTGGTTCTGGGGCAGGTGCAACGAGGAGTTGACCCTGGATCAGATAAGAAGGTGGGTCCATAAGATAATCATGCGATTGACCAATAACATCCTTTGTTGATAGACCCGCTTTACGCCCATTTTCCCAGATTCCGTGATATTATTGGTCACGTCTTCCAGGCCATCCATTCTAGTACTAGCGCCGGTACCTGTTTACGGCGTCGCAACTGTGACCTTGTCTAGATCTTCCAAACCCGGCACTCCGTTTGCGGGCACAGGACACCACCAACATCGATGATGTGATCCATGATGGTGATCTAGATCCCTTCACTGAGCTACCGCTGCTCTAGCTTATCTTAAAATTTACTGCAGTTCTCCACGATTTTCGGTCGGATCCACGGATCAAAAAAAACAGCTGATCGTCATGCTAAGTTCCATCTCGATCTTCAAATCCTTGCAGGTCACAGAACACACGTACTATGCTGTAAATGTATTAATTTACCTTGGTGCAACCCTCCTCGTGGAACCCAATTTACATGCACAGGTGCGACTAGCCTGGGGAAATCTAGAAAATAGACACCAACGATGGCATTGGTCCGAAATTAAGGCCAGTATTATGTGAACAGTAGGTCATATATTTCCTTTATTACAGACTAATACCTCCTGAACTAAAGACATAGAAGAAAGATTACCAATCGCAACGACAAAATGTTCATTTTCTTTATCTACAAGGCCACCACACTCTTACATATAGATGCCAAGCTCAGATGTGGCTAGGTGACCCGGGGATGGCGAAACCTGGCCATCTGATGAGCTTCTAGTTAGAATCTCTGGTCATTCCCAGTAATCCTGGTAAATCTAAGTCAAAAAATTGAGGAGCTTTTTCACTGTTCCTGGCCGCCTTTCAGGGACTTTCGCTTCCCAAACCCGGCTCGGGAGCGAAACCTTCGAGCCCACAAAAAATGCCCCACAACCAACTTTTCAACAAACCAAAGAAAAAATGCCAAAAAAGAATGACCAGACTGGGGCTCGATCCCAGGACCTTATCGGTGTTAACGATACGTGATAACCAACTACACCATCCGGCCAATTGATATATAGAGCTTCGAGAATTCGCTACAAGTAGGCGGATAGAAGCAGCAAGGATTCGCTGCCAAGAAAGCTAGCCGCTAAACCCAATTCCGTAATTCACAGGGCACCAACGATGTGCGATAACCAAGTACACCATCAAAATTTCATGGATTTGATATTTTCACATTTTAACTCTTTCATAATTTGCCGGGCCTCCGAGCTTCGATGGCGTGGCTAGGAATCTGAGTATTCGTATATTTTCTTACCTTGAAAGGTTGCTAAATATATATATCTCTCACTGATGTGGTTGATTCAACCTTGATGTTTTACTACAACCTTGGAATTTTCCCACGCTCTCTCTTTTGTCTAACATTACCTAAGAAGGCTTTTCAACTAAATCAACGTTGAAAGCTCATATTTTCAATACCCTAGTCAATACTGTATTCTGATCAAGCTTTGCGCAATGTCTGACAGCTCTAAGTGCAACCCTCGGGCTCAACTTGGAAGCGGTTTAATTCTAGCGATATCCTGAGACAAGAGATGAGAAACCACAATCTGTTACCAGGTTTCATTTGAAAAGTGGGGAAATCTAGAACTGAAATCCATCTGTGCCGGCGGAAATTCCTTGGAAGTAAGGGACATTGTCAATTGATCAAAGAACCTTGTCCAAGTTTCCCTTGGGATTTGTTTCCTGCAAAATAGATGACCTGAAGAACAAATTACCAAGAGCCTCTGTATATAGTTCTTATGGCATCAATATGAAGGTGAAAAACCTCTTCGCATCCCAGTCCACCCTCCATCCAGGCCGAACAACTGGTTCATTCAGACCGGGCATCTTTAACAGCTTTGCCAACAGCTTGCCTTTCAATTTGTGGCCGGAGAGCGCCACGGAGAACGGGAAGGGGACTTCAGAATAAACTTGCACCAATCCCCTGCCTCCATATCCTCAGCGCCTATGACTGGCGCTGGTAGCTCCTGGGGCAACCCGACTATCCGAGAATCGGGCTGAGTGGGGCTCCTATTGATCTCAAAAATTAGCATTCAGCTTCAAAACCCGATGTGCAAAGTGAATTCCTCACAGTGTAACGGTCTGAAATTGGGTGCTTGGCAGAGTGGCCACTGCTGGACGTCCATCGGCGGTTGATGGTGGGGTGGCCGGCAGCTGAGCAGGAGGATATATATTGATTGGAGATCAATGATTGAACACCACAAAATTAGTTGGACACCTCACTGGCCCGCATCTGGAATAGCGCAGTGATTGCGATTCAGAGTAGTAAGCCTATCGATTACATACCCAGGTACCTACTTTGTTCACATTAGGCTACCCAGGAACGTGAAGGTGATTAGGAGTGGTGTCTGCAGACACAGCACCTTTTCTTACCTATATCGCGGCCTGAATGAAGCGTCTTATGCATGCTGGCTTGGTTTCGAGAGGTCACACCCTTGAATACCTGGTTTTTCAATGTATGTGCAGTGTGCACAGTGGTATTTGGTCCGAATTGCAATTACGGCGCTAGTTCAGACATGGGCTAGTGAGGTGTTCAACTGATTTTGTGGTGTCCAACTATCAGTCTCTTATTTATTTCAAGTCTTCTGTGAGGTGGTATAATCTCCGAAATCTGGCATAACCAGGCAGATGGATAATTATCCAAATTTCAAAGCTTATATCAGTGTGAGAATCGGAGGAATCACGCTTGTCTCTCACTCTGCTCTCATTCCGGCCAAAAGATGTTGTTAAGATGCTCCTGAATATCTCAAGAGGCATTATCTCACTTTTCGCATGCTGGTGGCTCCTTTGCCGCTATTCCCCTTTGGACACGGCCGCTCATACGCCACCTTCTTGTACACCAAGAAATACCGTTGGAACTAAATAGAGTCTATCCGGGTAAATTCATGCATTTAACCCGCCTGTTCTGTAGAGAAACTTTATTGTTTCTTATCTATGTTGCTATTCTCGGGTTTGCATATGAGGTAAATGCTGACAACTGCGTTATATCAAGCCACGTGGACAGCATCCGCGGATGGCGCAAAAAGGTGGACACTAGGTGTATTTAATAGCCTGACTCCCCAACAAATCGCCCTCGATTCGATATTGTAGAGATAATTCGAACCCCATAAAACCGAAACATCATGAGCAAAACTCAGGAAATAAATCCTGTCCCGCAATTGAGCATTCTGGACGGACTGCAAATTGCTCGCACATTCCTGTTCCGCGTTCCTTGGACAATCGTTTCCACTCTTTCCCGTCGTTGGTGGCCTTTCAGCAACTACAAACCCCCGCCTCTGAGGAAGCATTTATTCCGCCATCTCATGACATGGTATGCTCTGGGCTTATCAGTATCCAAATCCAAGATCACAGAAGGTGCATAATTAACAGGTCTAGTATTTTCAATAATGTGCCACTAGCTGTGATACAGCGATCAATGGTCCGAGATGGAAGTCAACTCCTTAATTCCATACGCTATAAAGACCTAAAACGGCAGATTTTCCAGTGTATTCAACAAGAGAGTTTTACGGGATACTGGATTTGCCGCGGCCTATCTCCAGAGCCAATCAACCCTGTTGACGCAGATATATTCCTGCTTTATGTCCATGGAGGCGGATATGTGATGGGCAATCCAGCGGACAATGCCCCTGAACTTCTCTTTATGGCGGAATTACTAGCTGAGAAGGGGCTGGAAACTGCGATTTTCTCCCTTGATTATTCTTTGATGCCCAACGGCTATTTTCCCACTCAGATTAACCAATTGTTCGCTGCCTACGAATGGATTGTACACATGACAGGTGTTGACCCATCTAAAATACTGATCATGGGAGAATCAGCTGGTGCTCACTTGGTCCTGTCATTCCTGACTTTTCTATCGGAGATGAATGAGTCAGTTTCGCTTTCCAAGCCTGGAGCCGCCTTTCTCCTCAGTCCCTGGGCCAACCTACGGTCGGATCACCCCGAAACACTTGCCCTACACTGGGAGGACCGATTATTCAAACAATCATTGGATGTATCAGCAAGAGATTTTCTTCGGAATGCAACTTCCGACCAGCTGGGTTTGTATGAGAATTTTGCAACCAACAACAAGAGCACAAAACGCCGTCCCTGGGATCAAATCCTTCCAAAAATCACCCGGGTGTTTGCTGGGTCCGATGAGCTTGTGTTTTTGTACGATATTCAAGACTTCGTTAAAAATGCACAAAAGGATGGCGCCGAGGTAAGCATCACCATCAAAGATGGAGTCGACCATGCATGGCAGTCAAATGAAGCAGGAGGGTTCCATCAACAATTTTTGGGACAATCCAGACAGTCTTTCGATGAGTCCATAATGCCTGGTTATCGTGAGATAGCGGAGGATATCAGTTCGATGTTTGCACCTTGTGGTAAATAGACACTGTTATTTGTCTGTTGATATCGAGCTCCTCCAAATCTATTTTTCGTGCTACTCCGAAAGACTTACAATGATAGGGATTAACGTGTCATATGTGGCTTATATAAGGCCAGTAGTCTGACAAGGGATGTCGCTCAGGTGAGAAATGGGTGAGAGCCGGTTTAGCTCACTCGGATAGGAACCTTGAAAAGGTGTAAATTTGGATGCTATCAACATATTTTATGAACGTTAAGGGAATTGATTCCCAGACCAAAGTTCAATATGAAAATTGCAAATGATTTTAGTTGTTATACCTGTCGGTATGTGGATATAGCGTGGACTTGTATTTGGACTCTTTCCCAAGGATTTAATTTCAGATATAGTGAGTGCCATGAGTATAAGGGCGGGTTGATAAAAAACGCCGCCGCCCTCATGTCTGCTTCCGAAGTTGAGGCGAGGTTTCTGATAGATATCAAGTAAAAACCACCGCTTCACCCACACTTGCAGGTTGGAGAAATCGTGTGTGCTGTCAAATTGATGATCCCGGTAGCCTGGTTAGCCTAGTGTGCAGACCCCTGCCTAGGTGGACGCTAGAGTGAGCACTGCCTCCACCCCGCACTCTCACCTCTTTTCCTCTTCTCATCGTCGATATTCATCTTTCGAGATCAGGTTGACTGCAAGCACAGATATGCTGCCTCGAAAGTTGTCTTTAGGATTTTCTTAAGGGTTGGCTAGTCCAAAACCATATCTTATAGCGCCAAATGTCTCTCTTCTCTATACCGCCGGAACTTCGGCAACAAATCTTCAACAACCTAGAATCTCAAAGTGATTCGAATGCTCTGGCTTGCTCAAATCGATATTTCTATCTCAACCTCAACAACTCAATTTATCAAAAAGAGATAAGAAAGAACGGAGGGTATGTGGTTCTTCTATACGCCGCCCAGACGGGATCTTTGCGTACCGCAAAACACCTTCTAGCTGCCGAAGAGTCCTTTAAACACTATAACAATAGTGATAAAGGCCTTAAGCACCAGATTGACCCGAATGGTCCGACCCCTGGCGGAATTGGCTGGTCACCGCTTGCCTGGGCCTCTATGAAGGGATTCGAAGAATTAGTGAAGCTATTTCTGAAGATGAAGAATATCGAGACGGATATAAGATGCCCCAGGGAACGGACAGCTTTGTCTTATGCTGCAGAGCAGGGACATGTGGAAATTGTCCGGTTGTTGTTGGAAGCGGGAGCAGATCCAAATAGTCAAGATCAGCTCCAGCGGACGCCGTTGCACTGGGCTGGATCCCCGAAATTGACAAGGGGAATCCACTATGAGCCCGTGAAGCTCACAGAGAGAAATACCAGAATTACATCCCCGAGTGCTCCCTGCAACTTCTGGGGAGCGAAAGAACATTTATATGAATTTCATGTCGAAAGCCTCCGACGTACGATCAAGGATTCCACGTCCCCTGTCTTCTGCTCCGTGGACGCGTTTTTCAATAGGCATGTCCCAGGCACAGAGGAATGTAATAAAATCCATACCAAAAGCCAAATTTATGGCGAAATTAATGGCCTTGGTCCAGAACTCACAGTTTCGTCTTCCATTCCTTACGGCGAATGGTCTTCAGGCAAAGATTTTGAGCATATATTAGACTTGCTCCTCCAATACGGTGCCGAAATCGATGTTGGAGGGCAATCACCCTTGAATTGGGCCGCAGCATTTGGATATGAGCCATTGGTGGAGCTTCTTCTCAACAGAGGCGCCCAGGCCATAGTCAATACTGAGGTCGGAATGATCTCTTATACATTAGCAATTGCAGCAAAGCATGGCCATGTATCCATAGTACAGATCCTTCTCGACCGATTTCCCTCTGCGACTGAACCCCAATATGCCGCCAGATTATCAGCGCTATCATTGGCAGCCATGAACGCACATGACGACGTTGTCAAAATCCTCATCACAAAGACATCTGAGCGCGAGAAATCTTTCAGAGGGCCTGGTTGGCAACCATTAACAGTGGCAGCGATAAAAGGTCACACTGACCTGGTAGAGTTCTTGATTTCAGTACACAAACAGAAGTGGCCCGATTATCCACTTGGCTATACAGCCATCTCTGAGGCAGCATATTCTGGCCATACAGACATTGTTCTGCGGCTTATATCTGCAGGTGCAGATTACAATGCCACCCCCGGGGCGTTTGGCAAAATGGGATGTTTACACCTGGCAGCCAAGAACGGACACTCAGAAACTGTCAAATCCATTCTTGAAACCGGTCAAGTTGACGTGAATGCTGTGGATGGACATGGATGGACAGCTTATTCGTGGACCTCCAGTGACAAAGGAAAGTCCAAAATGCAGGAAATTCTGCTCAAAGGTGGAGCTGATCCATCTTTCCAGAAATCGGAAGAGGAGATCAGGCGAGCGCCACATTCTATTATGATACTGGGGAATGGATGTTTTTCGGGCTGTTGTTTCGATGATGGAAGATGGCCAATTTCATTTCGATGAAGTATGCTGCAAGTTCCAAATAAAAGACATAACATAGATCTTTTGAATGCTTCATTGTTTCGAGTAGCTGCCAAAATCATGGATGTTCGCTGAAGAGTCGTTATCAACCGCTGATTGGCTCGCCAATCGATTCCTAATAAGGTAACCTCTGCGGCCCCCAAACATCATCATCTTCAGACCCACTTCTCACGCTTCCTGCTAGTTCTTAATGCCGACAAGAAATATAAGCTTGGAAGGAATTTTTTACCCTCAGCCTCTTTGCTCCTTGTAAATTTATCACCATGGCAAGCGACGAGAAATCCAAGAATCCCTACGAGGACGAGAAGTCCAAGAATCCCTACGAGGACTTAGACAGCCATGAGCGAGAAATATCCTCATCTCAGGCTGCGGACACATCCGTTGTCGATGAACAACCCCCACAGTACAGCCCTCCTGAAGTGACAGCAGGGAGCTCATCAGCAGATGCAGAAAGATTCCAGCCACAGACTCCTAGCTCAGCGAGAATCATCGCAATCCCCGCGATCGCACCTTCAAATGAATCACCCTTTCTCCGCGCCTATGCACCTACACTGGCAAAGCACCAACTACCGAAGGAATCATTCATGCGATTCCTGGACGAGCTCAATGATGTCGTAACTACCAGTCCGCCAATGCAGGTACTAGACGCAACAGGTGGGATACTCAAGTCCGTCCCAATTCTATTCCCGCTGCATTGGCTTGGCTCAGCGGTGAGCGGTCTGGCCAACTTGGGCAGTCTTGGAATCTCAAAAAGTCGCTCAGACTCCATTATTCGCCAAGCAAACAAGGATATCTTTGAACCACGGGGATTGAAGGTTGAGATCGCTAAATTGGATGCCGTCGCTCATATCGCCAAGATCCCCATCCTGGATTCACAGGGCAAGGTCGATCAGGACGCTCCTCTTATCCGACAATTGAGCGGAATTTCTATGATCGGATTTGATATGGCACAGGAAGTGGATATACAGCAGCGCCGAATCCAGCTATTTCAGCCATGGATTGCTGAGCTTGAGGTTGATTCTGCTCTTCCGTGGAGTCAGAAGTCGAAATTGACGCGGTTTAATGCGGCTCTTAAGAAGAGAGATGTGGGGGCACGGTACCGAGGCCAGTACCGAGGCCAGTACCGAGGCCAGGGGCCGGCTAAGGATGAAGAGGACTTTGAGCTTCGAAAGAGTCTTTGGCTGGTTATTCGAGAAGTGGGTGATGAGAGTAGAGCGGGTTGTGCATCGAGGAGTTGATGATTCTTGTTAGCTCAATTGGTTAAGGCCTACTTTCTGGTGGCATTCGAACCAACCGACAAAGAAATCATGTAGTGACCTGGAAAACCCTTTTTATTTTCTTTGCAGTTTTAGTTTTGGTCACTTTGCTTATGTTATAGAAATAATGGATCCTATGCAACGTTTGGTAGCATGTCAGTGGCGGTAGTTTAAGTTGATCATAACCTCCTTATCGAAATTTGTATCTCCCGAAATGATAAATGTAGTGTAACAAACACTGACTCAGTAAGAAGTCAAGACTGAATTTTGGTCTCCGTTAATTCTCGAAGCTAGTAGCCAGGGGTACCGGGGTACCTACCCAGTCTGTTAAATACAACATCAGTCGGCGATACTCCGATATCGCATTGAAAGTTGCAAACATTCAGCCACCCGTGGATTTCCCGCGGGGTATAGTTTGCATAAATTTACGAGTCAATCCCGATCATCAGTCGTCCCGCGGATTTACCGCGTTTTGTGATTTGCCTAAATCCTTTAGTAACCCCGAACCCCTTGTACAGGGGTTTGATTCGATGACGGGAAGGCCGAGGTGCTGGTCTGAGCGTCATACGGGCTTGGTCACGCTGAACCCCGCGATGCGACAGCTGATTCCATCAATCAGACCACGAACTCGGCACCTGGTGCCGAGAGAGCAACATTCAAGTATCTTGAAAGGGCGCAGAACTCATTATTTATGTATAATCTCGATCCAGAATATAGGCGGAGTAGAAGCTGAGCAGTTGGAGATTTACACTACACTCCACGTTTTGGCCTGTCTCCACACCTTTTGCAGGTTGCAGGACCCACAGCTTAGCAAACTAGCCGACATCCTATAGTTAATTTCCCCAACTTGAATGTTCCAAAACCCGGATTATTAATGGAAGTCAAAGGGCGCCTGACCTAGCCAGGCTCGCAACCCAGCACAATTTTTATTCACAACGCCAAGCGTAATCCGGACAAGTGAAAGGCGTGCATCCGTGTGAATTAGATTTGGTGGACCACTTCGGGAAGGCTGCCAATGCAATGTTTCTGGGAATAAGTACGGAATCACTGTCTGAACTCCACATCGTCCGACCTGTTATTTGTACTCCTTAATTCCCCGTCCGAGTCAAGTTCCCGGTCGTTCTTGCTCTTTCTTCTACATATATTTCATGATTCCCGACATGCTACGGGCCGCCCCGCAATACTTACCAAGGCTTCCCAGTGCTCAATCGAATCTTACCCCACCGGCTATTTACGTTTGAAAGTTTGGAAGACTTGCTAGTCTGCACAATATCCTCCACCTGGCAGCCAAAATTTCCATTTGTCGGGAGGACAAGTCAAATTTACCGTGTCGGAGAAAAAAGAGCACCGTTAGAATGGACGCCGAAAGTATGTCACCCTCCTTCGTACTGAATTGGCGTCAAAGCTGCCCCCGCAAATAGCCGAAACTAATGTCCTCATTTGGTTGGCATCCAGAAGCATCTATTGACGGTTCAACGCCGACCGCAAGTAATCCCGAGTTACAGCATGGGAATGAGGATAGTCCATCAAATCATGGCGACATGGATGTCGAGAAAGGACTTGCGCCAAATGCGACAGCAACGGAGCTACAAACAAAATCATTTCAAGATCCAAATATCGTCGACTGGGATGGTCCTGATGATCCAGAAAACCCTCTTAATTGGACAAAAAGAAAGAAGGTCAACGCGACAATTTCGATCGCCTTGATCACCCTTCTGACGTATGAGATCCCATTTACCCTTCACTTATGCACCCCCACTAACCTTGCATTCACCCAACAGACCTCTAGGCTCATCAATGTTTGCCCCCGGAATTGGGGAATTAGCCGTCAAATTCCACCTGACGAACACAGAGCTCGAGTCTTTCGCGGTCTCCGTTTATCTCCTTGGGTACTGCTTTGGGCCTCTCCTCATTGCCCCGCTGTCAGAAATGTACGGCCGACGAATTATGTATAATGGCTGCAATATCCTTTATGTGATATTCACCATCGCGTGCGCAGTCGCTCCCGAGATCGGCAGCTTGATTGTTTTTCGCTTTTTTGCAGGTTTTGCGGGAAGCTGCCCCTTGACGATCGGCGCAGGTTCGATTGCGGATATGTTTGTGCAAGAAAGTAGAGGAAGCGCAATGGCTGCTTGGGCTATGGGTCCGTTGATTGGACCAGTCGTTGGGCCAATTGGTATGTTTTCTGGTGGACTTCGGATGCGCTTGGATACCTGTGCTAACTACTGGTAGCGGGTGGATTTCTCACACAAGCAAAGGGCTGGCGGTGGACATTCTGGGTTCTTGCTATGGCTGTACGTGAGCGCATGCGCGAAAAAAAAAAAAAAAAAAAGAAAAAAAAAAAAAAGCGGAATCCTTACTGACTGAGAATAGAGCGGAGCTGTGAGCATCTGTTCTATGCTTACCATTCGAGAATCATACCCGCCCACGCTCTTGGCATGGAAAACAAAGAGGCTGCAGAAGGAAACCGGGAACCCCAATCTACGATCCAAGCTCGACTCTGGTATGAGTCCGAAACAATTGTTCCTCCACACGATTGTTCGACCTACCAAAATGCTTTTCCTTTCGCCAATTGTCCTCTTGTTGTCCACTTACGTTGCTCTCGTCTACGGATACCTTTATCTGCTGTTTACAACAATTAGTTCCGTGTTTGAAGGTCAATACGGTTTTACCCAGGGGACAGTGGGGCTCTCATATCTCGGCATAGGAATCGGCTCAGTCATCGGTCTAGCAACACTAGGCGCAACGTCGGACCGCTTACTGAAATATCTCACGAACAAGAATGGAGGAACTTCAAAGCCCGAATATCGTTTGCCGCCTATGATACCTGGGTCCTTGTTTGTCCCGGCCTCATTGTTCATTTATGGATGGACGGCGTATTATAAAGTTCACTGGATTGTACCCATAATCGGCACATCATTTCTCGGAGTCGGAATGCTAATGGCGTTCGTAAGTTGAAGATGCCAGTACTTGTCGGGAGATTTTACTGATGATTATTGCAGATGACTGTCAGTACATATCTGGTCGATGCGTTCACAATTCATGCTGCCTCTGCCATGGCAGCGAACACAGTTCTGCGGTCCCTAGTCGGTGCTTTGCTGCCGCTCGCCGGGCCAGCTATGTACGAGAGTCTCGGACTTGGCTGGGGCAACTCCTTGCTTGGCTTCATCGCTTTAGCAATGTGTCCACTACCTGTAATATTTTATGTCTACGGAGAACGCATCAGAACGAGCAAGATGTTCAGAGTTGAGTTTTAGAGCAGTCATTGTGGAAGTGGCATTTTTATACCTCTTGCTTGGAGTTAAAATACATTTGCATATCTGTGGGGTTTCCTTGTGTTTCATATAGCTGCTTCTAGATATCCTGATCATGCTCCCACTTTCGGGATGTATCCAGTTGGCGCTTGCCGTTGCGTTTTACCCAATGAATTTACGTTCTACCCATGATTAGACTCGGTAGATTTGCTTTTTCCTTTTACCTAACTTTAGATCTTTTATCACACTCACTCAGCCGGTATTTTCAGTAGTCGGTTTCTGATTAGCCAATGCATAAAAGTGATAAATTTCGACCTTCTAGCTTGAAAACTCAGTGACATGGTCATTTCAACAAGGACCATTGAAGTCCTTAACTGATACTCTGCCTAAATGTAACAGCTGCCAAAGCTAGATCACGAATCCCTACTCCTCAAATGGCGGAAACTGACCCATAACAACATCAGCTTTCTCCAATTCCCCATCCAAGACCGGTCGTCTCTCCTCATCACGAATAAAGATCCCACACTGAAAAGCCTTCGGCCGAATATTGAACCCCTGCGTATACGCAAAAGAGTCATAAACCAGTTCAGACCCATCATGCTCCCTCTCCGGCTCAAATCGAAACACCCACAAAAGGCGGACCAGCGCAATGAACAACGAGTTCTGTGCCAATCCCGCTCCAGGGCATATACGTCGTCCCCAACCAAAAGAACTATGACCCTCTTTTGCAGGATGGATCTTCTCCGGCGAAAGCTCAGCAAGGACTTCATCTGACAACGGTGGTACATATGGAAGTTGACTCGAATCACAGCCTAGGAATCGTAGCGGATTGAAATGGTGTGGGTTGGGATAGTAGCTTGGATTGAGATTGATAGCCCAACTATTGGATAGGATCGTTGTGTCTTTTGGTATGAAGTAGCCTTTGTATGTATCCGACACGGAATTTGCATGTGGCGTCCCACCAAGTACGGCGACGGGTCGGATACGAAGCGTTTCTTGACAGAGAGCTTTGATGTAGGGAAGATTATCTTCATCAGCGAATGTTGGGAGACGCTTTGAGCCGATGACGTGGTCTAGTTCTGCGTGGGCTATTGCCTGGACTTGCGGATTGATGACCAGCATCAGGACTGCAGTGCACAGCGTGCTTGCTGTAGTGTCGCTCCCTGCACCGAAGAGGGAAGCGGGTACGAAGGAGAAATCCCTTTCGCCGATGGTTCCGAAGGAAGTCGGATCTGTGTCTCGTGCTTGAAGGAGTAATTTTGAGAGTGAATTTGGGACGTCAGAGGGGGATTTTGCAGTGCTGAGTTCCTTTTTGACTTCGTTCAGCAGGCCCATATTCACGGCAGCTTCCTCACGTCCTCGGCGTTGGATCTCCGCTTTCCAGGGCGCGAAGATATTTGGGATGTACTTGAGCCAGGGCATTGTTTCGACTAGATAGCGGCCGGGGACATTGAGTGATGCGGAATATTGCATGAACTCTAGTCTTTGACGAATTATTTTTGAGGTCATGGAGTCGATTCTGTGGCCGTATGCGATGCTGAATACCACACTTGCGGTGAACCGGTCAATGAGACCTTCATAATCTTCTGGTGTGTTGAGGAGAGAACCACATAGCCTTGCGGCCTCGGCCTCTTGGACTGGTTTGTATAATCGTAGTGCGGATGGATTGAGTGCCTGGTGCAGCATTCTTCGTCGAACTTGCCATTCCTTGCCGTAGGGCTGGATTAGGATCCCGGCGTTGTCCCAGTATAGTTCACCCATGACTACGAAGCGTGGGCGAGAGCTGAATTTTGTACTGCGCTTCTCAAGTAGGTCCACGGCGATGTTGGGGTCGGATATAATGATTGTAGGGCGCCGACCAATCCAGAGAGTAAATATGGGGCCATATCTGAGAGACCATTTCTCAAACTCAATCCATGGTGAGGAGCTTGGGATTATGAACTTGTTGCCGAGAAATGGAATTGGGGTTGGACCTGGTGGGAGACGGAGCCAGAGAAAAAAGTCATGGACGAGAATGTATATTATGATGAAGATGATAGCGACGAAGGCTGAGAAATATGGCTTCGAGGTCAGGAGCAGTGAGCTCGGTTGCCACGCGAGATCGTCGAACATTAAAAATCCCATGTCTGAATAGTCTCTCAAACTTGACTGCAGTCCTCACCCTCCAGTCTGGTTATTACATCGACAGAGATCTCTAGTGAAAGCGGGAGAGCCCCACATGGAGGGGAGTTTGCGGGGGAAAATAGTGGTCTCCACCTTGCACATTTGTGATCTCCAGCACGCCTTTTTTATTTTGAAATTGGGGATACAAGCAAAGCACTTTATCTAGCTTTCATCTCGCCGCCTTGATGCTATCCTCTGTCCATGGACAGTAAATATTGACAAATGCCTCATGGATAATTTTTCAAGTGGAAGGCTAACTGGCATTGCAGTCTCTTTCCCAGAGTTCTCCTGCAATGTTGACATGGTCGGAGGCAGAAACTGCGAAAGTAATTCTGTCCTAACCAGTCCTTCAAGATGATGGCGGCCCTCAGCAAAATTTCGCCCTCCATTACACCATCGTTATGCCATCCGGGAATATCGGCCATGAACCAAGGGTGGTGAATCATGGCTGGCAGCGGAGCACATACATACAATGTCAATCAATAATCTTATAGCGGAGATAAGCTGTTATATTGACTTGATGCACAGCTCGATGCACAGCAAAAAAGCAATGTGTTGTGCTTGAGTGCTTTTTTGCTTACCCTGTCAAGTGGTGGTCGTCACTTCTCATGATATTGTATGCATTCAGATCCCCATGGGCAAAGCCGATGCCAGTGGAGTTATCTATCAGATAGTCAATAGCATTACCCCACCTAGTAGTACCAGACAGAGTATAGACAAACTTTTCTCCTGGGCAAGATCGGAAGGCACCGTTGTAGTCCAAAGTTTCAACCGAAATTCCGCAAGATCATTCCAAAGTCTCAAACGATGGTCAAAAGGGATGTGAGATTCCAGGCTGCTAGTGGCTGATCATTAACCCATTCCGAAAACTGCACAGGGTGATCTTCTTCAATTAAGAGGCCTGGCGCTTCTGGGCCTTTTTTTTTTTTTTTTTTTTTTTTTTGTGCTGAAATTGCCTACAGGCACGCAGTTCGCATTTATAATCCTTGGGATTCATTGCTGACTCACGCTGCCCATCGTACGGAGTCTTCAAAACCAGCTTTGAAAACGCGGTGAGAGCCACCAATTCAAGGGCTTTCATTGGCAAGTGATCATGGAATGCTTGAGTGAAAGCGGCTGGCTCCATTGAGAAATTCGAATGAGTTTGTCAAAGTGTTTTATTATTTGATTATGATTATAATATATGTAATGTGCCTTGTATTTATAATACAATAGCGATGGCCTCCATTTGCAAGCATTCTAGCAGAGAATCTCTTCTTCAATCGGAGGTGTAGACCGTGTCGTTAGTGACAGCCTCAGCCGGCAGCCAGCTCCCGGCAACGGTGTTGTTGTACGAGAGTTGGGCGATAGTAAATGTGTGGAGCTCGGATACCATAACCGTCTTGTTCAGGGTCAAGATGCGGTGCACCATGGCATTTTGAGTGAGCATAGCGATGTACTCTTCCTCATTAACAGATGTGATGTCGTCGTTGAAATTCACTCGAATCAATGCATCCTCCGAGTTGGTGCTGAGCAGCGACGTAGACAAGAGCCACAAGGCTGGGCCAGCCGACGTCGACGCATCAGCGATATGCAGTAGACCGGCGTTGGTGCCGAGCCGAGGCTTCTTCAGCTTGAAAAACTCCATCTTGCCGGAAGCTCCGATATGACCAAAGGTGCCGGTGCCACCAGTGGCATTGCCAGCGAGAGTAAACCATACACCACTCAGAGGACCGGTAGCAGAGATCATTCCGACGGCGTTATTGCCGACGCTGGGAGGAATGTGCATCTGCGTTGTCTCGCCGCTAGTAGTGTTGATCCGCATGATGGACGAGTCGGTATCTTGGGTGACGTAGATCAAGCCGGTCGTAGGTTCCTTCGCGATAAACACCGGGCTGTTGAGAGCCGTGTACATGTGGTAGTTGGTGGTGTTGTGAACATCAGCAGAGAACACATAGTACTTTCCAGTCTGCTCAGATGCTACCTTGAGGCCAGCCCAGACTTGGTTCCCAATCTCAAACACGCAGTGTGGGCCATTGCCAGGTGCCGGGATGTTGATACTCTTCTTGATGATGGGCGCGGCCGAGAGTGTCTTGCCGGGATCGACTAGCAGCAGCTTGTTGTCACCCTGCAGGGACAACCACATCAGACCTGGGTATATGGTCGATGGCCACACGCCGTGGAGCATGGAAGTAGTACTGTTCTTTCCCATGGGGAACGAGTGGTATGCAATGGGCTCCTCGGTTTTTGCGTCCAGTTCGATCTTGATAAGCTCGCTGTCAGACATCTGCGTCAACAACACGAAATTCGTATTCGGTACGCGCGCAAGCTCATGCGTCTGGACGGCGACGGGCATTTGGTACTCGGTGAGGCGGCGGCTAACGAGCGCATGGGAGGAGTTCTGTGCCAACACGGTGCTGGTGCCGAGCGCCAGCCCGATGACGAGCGACTTGAAGGTATGAAACAACATATTCGAAGTGCCTCTGGTGTTTTCGAGGATTGATGGTTTTCCACCTGCGCAAAATGCTCCTATTTAACTTCACTGTCAGCCAGCTCATTCTTCAGCGCCACATTCGCGCTAGCGATTTCATACCTTTATTGTTGTGGATGGTAAAAAGTCTCTCTAGACTGATTGGGAGGAGATCGTCACCGTAACTTCCGATTGTATTACATACCATACAGCTAAGAACGCCTCATAATATACTTTGCTGGAAAGGATCGTCTGGAAGCTTATACATTACCAAAACAACAGGGTCCAAGACGGCTAGTGTACGTAAAGTCGGGAGCTCGCCAAATCCCGCTTCTTAGATGAACTTCCAATCTCTATCGCACTAAGTGGGCCCCCACGAACACCCCTACAGTAATATCTCAAAAGCCTAAAAATTCAATTTTACTCCATTATTGTTCAGATTTCATCACTCAACCAGCGTGCTATCCTGGAGAATATCAGCATGCAATACAGGGTGTACATTGGAAGTAACTAGTGGTATGGCATCCCCGAGCATCCCCGAGCATCCCCGAGCAGATGTTTTTGTAATTTCCTACACATCACCACTTGGCTTTCTCCCCGAACTAGTCATGCACAGGTCGATCAGTTTCCAAGAGTCCGATCAGCTTCAGCTTACGCCGATCAGCAGAGCAAAAGCGGCAGGGTTCGCGTACCACTGGCACGGAAGGGGACCAACCAAAGTTTCAAATACGCCATGCCAACATAAGCGGGTCCACTCACCCGCGATCGAGTCCATTGACGGGAGCTAAGCGAAATACGGATAGGCCGGAATGTCAAAAATAAGGGGTTAGAATTTGTCAAGAGGTTATTACCATAGAATGACTCTTCTCTACGAGTGTGCCTTCCACGGGTTAGTGACTAGCGCGATCTATGTAAGTCCCGCGGAAAGGGGCCTGAGCACCAGATCTGAACCCATGCCTTACAACTTAGGCGCTCCGTATTTCGCCCATAACAACGCGCACCCTGATATCTTCAACCATCCACTATGCTACCAAAACGCACTCTATCCATGCGAGTCTCTGGCCATCAGTAAGCAAAGATAACTGTTGCCACCAAAGATCCTCAAAATGCGAAAATCCTCAATATTCGTGAAGCAGCGAAGCGATTCGGTATACCGAGAACCACGCTTTGGCGCCGACTCGCAGGCCCGGCAGACCTGCCACATGCGCTTGGAAAAAGCCATAAGTTGACAGGCTTGAACGGAAATTGCTTTGAAAATCGATAGTACTCAAAACTTGGAACCAGCTATGATTTGGCAAATACCGGGATCGTTACAGGCCGCTAAGAGTGGGGAATTACAGTGGCGTTCGTTCTACTGTACGGAGTTTTCCGTACGTGCATAACTTTTATTTACTTCTTATGTACCATGCTAATTGAGTTTAATTCTTTACCGTATGTACGGAGTACACACATACGTAATTTTAAGCATTTCGCTGGCTTTTCTGACCCAGACCCACAAAAGCCAAATGGGCTTTCGGCCGTGACCAATACCTCTTTCATAGCCTTTTCGGGTAGCAGATTCCGCATTCCAGCAAGTTTAGACTCACTTAAACAGAAAGACTAGGGCAATATCTGTTTCGTGGAAAAGTCTGGGGCTGAGAATGAGCGCGAGGGGGAAGAATGGAGCTCTGAATGGGAACAAAAGAATGTTGTGGTACCTGACGGAACTGCCGTGCCGTCGACAAACAATAGATTTTGAGAAGGCAAGAGCTCCCGGTGTAGAGTTGCCGTTGAAGGAAAATCATCCATTGTCCGGGCATTTGAGGAGATCTAAGAATCGTTCCCCATGGATTGCGGGACTAAAAGATACCACAATTCGAAAAGCTCAGTGATAGTTCCGAGCCTACACGAAAAAGAAGATCTTCAGTCATTGAAGTAACTTTGCCAGGAGAGGCTCCACCATAAGCAGACTAGGCATCGCGCTTCGTATTCGTGATATAGCCACAATCAGCAGCTCAAGGAAATCATCCAGGAACACAAAAAAACCCCTGTCTCTCTTGCGTATCCGCAACTCAATCACAGATCAATACAAGATGAACTCGAACCTACGCATGATTGGTCGACATCTAAGAGCTGCCCTAGCAGGGGCCCAGCGAGCTCAAACTCCGCTCTTGGCTCTACGGACTCACAACAGCTACAGCTTTTCCTTACTTCTTCCAACGGGCTGATTTCTCTCCATACTCACGTCTCATTTTCTCCACGTATGCTGCTCATTTTCAAAGGTCTCAAAACCGTTCTAAATCTGATCTGAATGAGCGTGGGTCAAACCCTTCATGGAAGCCGCTGGCAATGAGCTTCGAGAGCAAATAATCCGTAAGAACATGAAATTGATCCTCACTTACATTTTCGCTGTTGGTATTGTCACACAACCTCTTATCTCCGAGAAAAGAATATGGAGCAAGGTAATCAGGTCAGGGGGAGATCATATTGATACTGTATAAGCCTCTTCACGATGAGATGCGTGTCCATAGTCACTCCAAGATACGACTGTGATGTTTGATATTAGCTGAATCTGGAAGTCTATGATAGCCACCTCACCCAATTACTTCGCCCAATTCTCTAAATTTCAGTTCGATGGTGTTTGTAACTTAAAATAAGCTTTAGCCCCAATCACGAGTAAGCTTTAAAACATTGTTCAAAAAGCTGATACCCTAGAAAGAGATCCTTAATTAGGGCTCAATAAGGGTAATTGATTGAAAATGGCTCTTGAAATTAGTAGTATGAATACGAGGTGCTTAGTTTGTATATGGTTCACGTAATTGGTCGCGATATACGAATTACGTAGTTCATCGTGATGGACTTAACATGGTTACGCTTCAGTGAGGGCCTTGTAGAACTTACCGCAGGAACTTCACTCTCATTCTAAATCATTTACCTCATAGCATTTAGTCAGTCTTCTATTTCTGGAGATGCAGACTTTGTCAACGGACCGTACCAGTTATACCCTTTGAGTCTTGATGCCTCTGTGGAGAACGATGGATGTCAGGCCTTGACCTCAGCACCCCTGATCTCTCGAGAAAAATTGTTTTGATAAGACGTGGTGGCTGTTCCTTCGAGAATAAGCCACTCAATGCTGTCAACGCTGGTGCAAAGAACATTCTGTTCTACAACAATGCCCCTGGTACCGACCAATTTTTTTTAACCAAGCACGGCCTAACCGGAATGGTCCCAACAGGTACTGGTGAAGAGTGGGTAGAATTGCTGGCAAAAAAAACTACCGTTGTTCTCCGCATGGTCAGCAAGAAGTACGCTTCCACAATCTTTGTCAATGAGGTAAACAACCGGCTGGAGGTTTCGTGAGTGACTTCTCACAATGAGGACCGAGTAACGAGCTTGCCCAATTGCCTTCTCTTGTCGCACCTGGTGGTTTCATGACCTCAACATATCCTCTAGCACTTGGAGGCTACGCTGTGGAATCTGGCACCTCAATGGCAACTCCCTAATTCGCGGGCTGCATCGCTCTCCTGATGGAAGCTCGCGGCAAGACCTCGCCCGCAACTATTCAGTCGCTCTTTACAACGAGCGCAAATCCAAATGTGTTCAACGACGGCGTATCAACCTATGAATGGCTCGATTCCGTCGCTCAACAGGGCGCCGGTCTCATCAACGCCTATGATGCAGTCCATGCTCTGGCGACTTCATGGAGACCGTCACTGAGTATGCCCCGCTCACATTCAGTTCCCGCCTTCTATCGATCAGTCCGGGCCAAACAGCCGTTGTCAAGGTAACGGCTATTCCACCAAAGGGATCGGATGCCACCCGCATTTCTATCTACAGTGGCTATGTCACTCTGAATGGAACGAATGGAGACTCCTTCTCAATCCCGTACTTGGGCACCGCAAATACTATGCGCAATGTTACCATCCTTGATACCAAGCACGGCGACAACAATCTCTTCTCCAGTAATAACAACAGCCACGTCCAGGCGAATGATCTGTTCACTTTCCCTGCCCCCGGCACCACTGGCACCAACATCAGTTACCCTGTCTTCAAGCTCTCAAAGTCGATCGGAACGAGCCTTTTTGACATTGATGTAAGGGCGAGCAATGGCACGATTCTTGGATCCACACCTGGTTATCCGAAGAACTTCCTTTCCCGCTCGGCTACTGGGCCTTCAGAGGTACCTTGGTCGGGAGAGCTGGCGGACGGAACTTATGTGGCTAAAGGTGTTTATTCTCTGCGTGTTCTCGAGAGCGCTTAAGATCTTTGGTAACCATGAGAATGTTGCGGACTATGATGTTGAGACACCTCGTTTCCGGGTTCAGTATGAAGGGGACGAGAGTTCGAAGACTCGTCGCCACTGGTGAATGACGATTTTGACCTTGCAGAATAACATATTGCTCGGCTTTTCAACTTAACCTGCCATCTTGAAAAGAACCATATTTGAACAGTTGATTGATGGCCAGGTGGTCGGGTGTGTCTCTCCTCATGTGTATGGCAATATATTTTGATAGTAAAAGATTGTGAATGGCATAGTTGAGCCGAATCTGCAACATTCCAAGGTTGTACTTGAATTTTGGGATTTTGGAAGACTGATGAGATCCCCAGACCGCCGAGGCCGGCCCCACAGTATTTCAACCCCACATGGATTGAGGGGGGACTTGCATGCTCGGAGCAGATATTGGGATTAGCAGTAATAGCCAACATTTGGAAAGCCGGCACCAATTTCTACTCCCAGAGAGAGGGTGCTCAGGGTTCCTTTGGCCGTAATTTGAGGCCGCTATTCAACTTCGGATTTGCTGAACTCGAACATTCGGTATTGGGCGACATTACCCCGCAGAAATTGTTGAAAAATATATGTAACCTCAGCTGTATGTAGGATGCCACCGCCATGTTAAAGACCTCAGCGGCCACCTGAAATCTCAGAACCATCCATGGGTATCGAAACGTTTAAAGCCCTTCCAAGTACTATGTATGTAGGTATCAGTAGTTGCCAACTCCCATAATGATTTAATCAATGCTGGCTTTTCCCGTGGATCACGTGAAGTCCTAGTGGACCGGCAGCTGTCAAATTCGGGGCGATCACCGACGATAATGCAGCATAATAGCCCGAAGCTAACTATAGTCCAGTCTAACCATTCGTCACAAAAAAAAATTCAGAAATACAAGACAACCGATGATTTCTTTCATTCATTTTTGTGAACCCTTTCGATGAGACCGATTTTTGGTCCGCGGAACCGGCATTGGCCCATTGATCCACCAAGGGCCCAACGGGCGCAATTACATAATCTCGCTCGTCACTTTAGCCACCCAATGGCAGCGCGTCAGATGCAGATCCCCCCCACGACCGAGGTCAAAAGAATATCAGATTGATTCCCCCCCTGGCAGAAGGGCAATGAGGGTATTCGCTGTCTGGTCTAGTGCCGATCTCTCATATCTGCGCGTTGAGGGGTGAAAGGGGCTCGCAATGCCATTGCGCCGTAGCCACACCAAGTCCCGAAAGGGCTGCCTTGAGTGCAAAAGGAGACATGTCAAGGTATGCAGACTTTGCCCAGCCCCTCCAAGTAATTAGAATACGAGAAAGCGTTCCTGGCCAGTGGTGTATGCGATGTTTATGCAGTCCGCACGCCCTGTTGACGCGTCTCCGATCATAAAGGCGACAATCTGACGAGACCACAGTGCGATGAAGAATTACCTAAGTGTACCTTGTGCAAGAAGCGCAAGTTGGAATGCAACTATCCACCTGATGCCGACAGTCCGCACTCGCCTAGTGTGAGAGATGGTTCTGATAGTGGACCGCGGACGCCAGGTGGCGAACTGCCATTTCCCACCCGCATGTTGGAGATGCGGCTCTTCCACCAGTATCTAACATCGACCTATTTGACATTATCCCAGGATGGATTATCCGCTTATCATCTATACATCACCATTCCACAAATGGCTACATCTTATCCTTATCTCCTGGATAGTATTTTGGCGCTGTCTGCGCTGCACTTGGCGTCAATTGAAACCGATAACCGTCAAATGTGGCTGGAAGCCGCAATGCGGTACCAGAGCCAAACTTGTGCCGGGCTAGGGAAATCTCTTTCCGAGATCACAGACCAGCAGTATGAGCCGGCTTTTGTGGCTTCTGTGTTCATCATTTTATATGCCCAAGGATTTCCCGTGATATCAACAGATACCCACTCTGCGGATGCATTCTCAAGAGTAATGGAAGTTCGAACATTGATTTCAGGAAGTGCCATGTTTTTCACAAAACTCACCGAACTTGGGATCGAAGGGCAGCTCGACGGATGGCTGTGCCCACCTGATGCGGAGGAGACTTTAGAACCCCCACTACAATGCAGGTAAGATGAAATCCCTGAAACATGATTGTTAGCTTCAGTATAAATTGGAATGCTAATACTTGTTTAGCGATGTAAAATATGAAGACCGTGAACAGTTATTCGACCTACACAAGTAAGTCACACAAGCTTCTCTAGAGTTGGGATACCATGCTGAAAATTCCAGGAAAATAATGCAATCCCTTGTTAAACTGGGATCGATCATCGAAAAAGACACATCTCATAATCAAGCATTATACACCGCTACATTGCAAATCCTGCAACACGCCATTGAGCCTTGGCCTAAGATTGGCGCACACGGTGGAGTCATTGCATGGCCCCTCTTCATCGACGAAGAGTTCATAACATTAGTCCAAGACGGAGACTGGTCTGCCCGTATCCTGTTCTTACATTACGCCACTGCTATGCGCCTTCTGTGCAATCGGTGGTATGTCAGGGATTGGGGTCGACGGCTTGTACTTGCGACTGTACAACCGCTAGAAGAGATCCCGCCGATGTGGCAAGATACTATTTCATGGATGATGCAGGGCATTGAGGTCGATCATGGGCCATTGGTACACAGAAGTGTCAAATCAGAATAATGAATTATATTTCCTGAGTGTTGACCTGTCGTTATGGAAAATACAGCAGGGTAGATCTATCGACTGGTGATTGTACTTAGATAATGTCCAATGTATGTCTTCCAAGCCACCATTCAAGGTGACCGAAACGATTCATCGAAGCCACGCGGCGTCATATTCTTTGGCTAAAGCAAGGTGATGCAACAATGCAGGCGACATGAATTACTTATAGATTGGCAAGGGGAAGCCGTAACGCATCGCTAAGTGCCCCCCGCTTCCCCAAGAAGACGAACTACAGTTTTGTCTTACCTCTTCTTTTCTTCTTGATCTATTGTAATTTAACGCCACGTGCTGACCAACGTCGGTGGGCCTATTGTGGGTCACGAGGTCTGTCCTGAACATCACCGTATACACAGTAGGCTGGTCACGGAGAACCTCGGATATGTAAACCCAAAATAGCGCGATAAGAAAGAAAAACTTTGGTATGCTGACAAACTCCAAACCCAACGGTCGGAATTAATAATGATTTAAGTTGGGGACCTAAAGCTTATTGGCGCAGTTATCAGCGGGGTTTCCCCCGATATCTCACGCGACATTAGGGTATCCACATGTACAATCAGCCGGTGGGCCCGGTCAAATCCCCATTTCATCTACTTATCTTGATTGTGAGCCTGTCGGTGTGAACATTTTCATTTGCTTCTCCGGCGTTGGAGGTTAGGTGTCTAAGGTGTCTTCTAATCCTTTATGTAGATTTTCTTACACTCTCATTTCCTTCTACTCCCTTCTTATCTTCCCCGTTCACTTGCCTCCATATTGAATCATCCTGGTTCTTCCTTCTTTCCTTAATCTTGCGATATCTTTCACCTCAACAGCAGCTACACCCAACTGGTGATACCCCGACTGGGCTTTGCGAATTGACTTGGGGTTTCCGTTCTATTGGTGTCCTGCACACCATGCGTCAAGGAGTGATCGTCGAGGATGTGGAGAAGCAGGTAAGAACCTCGGCTCTAGCCTTGTTCATTCGCCCTCGCATTTCTTGAGTTGGACAACATCCTCATACGGGTCTCTAGAAGCTTGCGCTGCTTTCGCAGACCACTTTGATCTCCGATGAGGGCATTCGTCGATCTTCGGAGCCGCCTGTTACTCGATGGGGCACCATTATGAACAAGTTGAAACAGAGATCGGGGCTTGTCGTGGTATTCTCTGTGGTTTTACTGGTGCTATATCTACCGACTCTCAAGAACTCGCCACTCGACTTCATCACACAGAATGGGCATTACGATTGTGGCTCGCATG
Source organism: Penicillium sp. S1602 (assembly GCA_023626355.1). Taxonomy (NCBI): domain Eukaryota; kingdom Fungi; phylum Ascomycota; class Eurotiomycetes; order Eurotiales; family Aspergillaceae; genus Penicillium; species Penicillium sp. S1602. The sequence continues at coordinate 1,708,672 of JAMAGW010000004.1, forward strand.
AGAGCCTTGGGTCCGGAAAGTTGGGGGCTATTGCTACCGAAAGCGCGATTTGTTCGCGGCATGGAATTGAGATGTTCGAAATGGGTGGCAATGCTGCTGATGCGGTAAGTCGTTCTAAAAGCGGCCCAATGCGACTCATCTTGAATTGCCTCTTTCGCGTTGAAAACCAGGTGGGCATGAGTCGATGCTAAGTGTGGCTTGTAGATCGTCGCTGCCCAGTTCTGTGTGGGAGTTATCGGTACGTACTTAGGTAACTCTGGTGCTTGTTGTGATATTAATTTGAAAACATAGGAATGTACCATAGTGGTATCAGTGGGGGCGGGTTCATGCTGGTGCGGGCACCGAATGGATCCTTTGAATATGTCGACTTTCGAGAAACAGCGCCAGCCGCGGCGTTCGAAGAAATGTATCGAAATAATACGAATGGCTCGGTACACGGGGGCTTGGCAAGGTACGATAGAGTTTTAAGCTCTGTGAATCATGATGTTAATAGCATAGAATAGTGCCGTGCCTGGTGAAGTGCGTGGATTGGAGTATCTCCACAAACACTACGGCTCTCTTCCGTGGCGGACTGTCATGCAGCCAGCCATCCGGACCGCTCGCGACGGATTCCCGGTCAGCGAGGACTTGATCAAATATATGAACGCGGCAGTGGGCACTGGGGAGGATTTTCTGTCACATGATCCAACATGGGCCCTGGACTTTGCTCCCAATGGCACCCGCCTAGGCCTGGGGGAAATTATTACCCGGAGGCGGTTCGCAGATACGCTTGAAGCTATTGCCGAACGGGGTCCGGATGCCTTCTATTCGGGCCCAATTGCTGAAACCATGATCAATGCCGTTCAAGCGTCCAACGGAACAATGACATTGGAGGATCTAGCGAATTACGCTGTCATTATTCGAAACACGTCTCAAATCGACTATCGTGGATATACCATCACTAGTGGAACGACTCCCTCCAGTGGCACTATCGCATTGAGTATGCTGAAAATTCTAGACGGATACACAGATTTCTTCTCATCTGAGGAGACTGTGAACCTCAGTACACATCGAATGAACGAGGCAATGCGATTCGGATATGGCCAGGTATGGTTCTTTTACTTCTTCCCATAGACATATGCTGATAATATCGAAAGAGAACTGAAATGGGAGATCCACTGTTCGTTCCGGGGATGGCGGAATATGAAGAGGACATATTGAAACAGTCGACTGTTGATGAAATTCGAGGCAAGATATCTGATACTCACACACTGGACGTGTCAGCATATGATCCTGCAGGCATTGAAAGTCGGGATACGTAAGGACCTTACAATCGAGAATACGGTTGTGAAATACAACTAACAGCTCTTAAGACCAGGGACTTCTCACCTTGCCGCAAGCGATCACTCCGGCCTTGCCATCTCTGTGATTAGCACGATCAACACGTATTTTGGCAGCCATGTAATGGTTCCGGAGACGGGTATCATAATGAACAATGAGATGAACGGTAGGCCATCCGAAAACATATTCCCAAGAGCACACCTTCTCATAATCATGACCAGATTTCTCAATTCCCGGATCATCCAACTCATTTGGATATGTTCCTTCTGAGGCAAACTATATTCGACCTGGCAAGCGACCTATGTCCTCCATTACACCGGCCATCGTCACTGCGCCCGACGGAAAGCTGTTCCTAATCAGCGGTTCGGCTGGAGGTAGTCGTATTATTACCGCCACCGCCCAGATCATCATCAACGCAATTGACCACGGTCTGAATGCAGCTGAAGCCTTGGCCAAGCCTCGTTTGCATGACCAACTACTTCCTAACCAGGTCTGGTTTGAGTATGGATTTGACAACTCTACTGTGGCTTTCATGGAAAGTAGAGGGCACAATGTTACTTGGGTGGCTCCTGGTTCAAGCACTGCGCAACTCATCCACGTCCTGCCCAATGGAACATTCGATGCTGCTGGTGAACCACGTCAATTGAATTCAGCAGGTTATGCGATATAGTCTCAATGTAATTATGTTTACAGATAGTTCCGTTCTTAAAGAAGAAATTCGTGTCACTGTGTCGGCACGGATTACATTGATCGTCAGTTCCAGTTCGCGATAAGAGACCGATATAGAGTTGGCCCGTGCGTCAATCGGAACGCGGAGTCCTTTTTTTTTGTCAACGCCAAATCCCTGATCAAGAGTCTTGGGAATGGTTTGGCTTGTTCTCTTTCGCATTCTGCATATCAGCGAGCTCGCATAATTATTTAGAGCAAATTTCCAAGCTTGTTTTCCTGTATTGCTTTTGTTATCTGTACATTTCTTTGTTGCACGCGCACTGAGGACCCGCGTTCGCGTGTTGAACAAAGAAGGTGATTGTGCTTGACGAGTCTCTTAATACCCTGCAACAGCACTGAAACTCTGCAATCCCAGTGAGTAGCTGCGCATGCTTCTATTCCCAAACACCTAGACTGACATTCACTTGATGAATAGGACGATCTTGAACCTCCCTACTCTCCACCAACCCATGCATCTCATGCACCCCCACACCGACCTTTGAGCGACGGAGATCCAAGCCCTTGCTTTACAATCAAAATGGCACTGGCTGATAACATCCAAGTTGTCCTTCCTCCACCCAGCGAAGAGTTCTCGAAATTCAAGCCCTTCCCTCCATTATTCGACGCCATCGTCGATGAGATCCTGTCTGAGGAGGCGAGCATTGATGCCCTCGGAGATGAGGACTGGCCTACGAACAGTGCCTGTCAGAGCGAGAAGAGTTCTACTTCAGTATCTGAGCACGTGGCAACTTCCGCCTCTGAGACAAAGAAGCATGCCTTGAAGTCACCCTACTTCCCCACCTCCCCGGCCACCTCCAACAACGCAGAAAAGGCCCAGACAACACGGCCACGAACACGGGCAGCAGCTCGAAGAAGCATTACAATTGTTGATATGGCCAGCGAGGGTGAAGAAGAACCTGTACCGACGTTGGACAACCACCCGAATGGGAACGGTGATGTGGATAGCGTGGTGGACGAGAACAGCACTGATTCGAAGGCTGCTGAACCCGAGAACGAAGCTGCTAATTCCGAGAACGGAGTTGTTGAACCCGAGAACAAAGCTGTTCAAACCGACAACGAAGTTCCTCTACAACCCCCCAAGAATGACAATGATGGAGATATTGAACCAGACGATCTTGAAGATGAAGCTGAGGAGGATGTCATCTTTGCATCCGTGGGTCCATCGAAGGGGGAGGAAATTATTCAATATGTTGTGACCCACGAGTTCTTTGAGAAACCAGTCCAGCCGGTATCACGCTCTGCTAGAGTCCAGTTTACTACTGACTTGCGAGGGATGGCTGTCTCCGCAGGGATGCCCGACGCAGCGGTCAGTGGTTTGCTCGAATACGTGCGCCGGATCTACCTGGATACTGTTGGCGCTCCAACTGGGAACCCGGACCATCAGCACGAGATTACATTCGGTGAAGAAATTGACGACATGCCGAAAGAAGTTCCCTTGCTCAAGAAGAATCGCAAGAGGAGCCTAGACCAGACAGATGAATCCAGCGCCAAAAAACGCAAGACTGGCAAGAGACGCTCTTCCAAAGATTCAAATGCCTCTGTCCAACCCGTAGTACAGGTCGAGGACAGCCAGGGTATCAACGGCACCGATACTCGAATTCATATTCCTTCAAAAGAGTTGCGCCAGGAAAGGATTGGCTTCACGGATGCCATGGACGGCCCTGATGAAATACCAGAATCCCCCATCCTCGCTGCACAGTCCCCCGCAAAGACTAAAGAACATCCTTGCGCTGGTCAAGAAACCATCGATCTGACCTGTGAGTCCGACCAAGAACAAGTCAAATCCAATGGGGACAAATCCCAAGACAACGAGCCCCTACGGAGGTTGAGTGTTGCGCTTGAGGAGAGTTTGGTCATGAGTCCACCGGTTATTGCCGATAAGGGCAATGCGCTTGATGAGTCTTCGTTGGATCTAAACGATCTAGCTCCTCTTGATCAAATGGAAATTGAGCCCGAGACCGAGTCCGCACGAGGGGACAAGACGGAAAGAATACGGCACGGCTCCAAAAAGAACAAAAAGAAGAACATAAGGCTCTCCTCTGTTGATCCCCCAACCAACCAGGATTCGGAACCCCAGTCGGAACTGCAGGCTGCGAATGTGCCTTCCGAGACATCAAAACAGAATGGAAGGAAAACGATGAAGAACAAGCGCAAAAGAGAAAAGAAACGAAATAATAAAAAAGACAAAACATCAGATCTGGGTATCAATCTGGATGAACGAGTAGTCACTCCTTCACGAGAGATTACATCGGCTCAAGCTCCAGTACCCTCGACACCGGCATCGCAACGAGCAGTAACCACTCCACAAAAGATCGACTCGGATCAATTTCCTCTACCCTCCACACCGGCATCGGAAAAACCAAGCAGCAACAAGCCCGGATCCCACTATGGCCAATTATCGCCAGATCCCAAACAGTGGGAATTGGATTTTTGATAACCCGTGATTCACCAGGGGTGACCCCCAGTGATGAGGTGACGTCCAGATATTTCCACACTGCAACTATCGACCTTCCTTCACCCAGACCAGCAAGACGCGGCTTGTACAATACGACTATTCCCCCAGAAGCATACAGATGCCTTGAGGAGTTTGATTTATCCCCTAACTGTTTGTCATCAGACTCATCTTTGAGTGATGTTCCCAGCGACCTCGACCTAGATCTCGATCTCGACCTTGAAGATGGGATTTCTGTGTGTCCTCCAACCCCCGCAAAGAGTCCACGGGTTGTATCCACAAAATCCGCTGTCATCCCCGAGACTCCTGTCAAGCAAATTTCTTTTCTTCTCCCTGACGATCCGAAGCAATTACGATCAAAAGCCCCCAAGATCTCTCCTTATTTCCCAAAGTTACCCAGTGATCCACAATCTTGTCTTCCGTTTCCCCCTATCGATGCTCAATCTTTCGGCCTTGTGCAGGAACAGCTAGCCCACGAGCCGTTCAAGTTACTTATTGCAACGATATTTCTCAACCGCACTCGAGGTGGTGTGGCTTTGCCAGTTTTGTTCAAAGTCTTCGACCGCTACCCCACTATCGACTCCATGGCTGCTGCCGATGAGTCGGAGTTTGTGTCTATGATACGCTGCCTTGGGTTCCAAAACCAGCGTGCTAGGAAGTGCATTTCAATCGCTCAAACTTGGCAGACCAACCCTCCATTGAAAAACAAACGTTATCGGAAGATGCACTATCCTAACAGACTGGATGGTCGGGACATTGGCCCTGATGAATGTGTTGACGATGAAGACCCACGATCAGCATGGGAAGTTGCCCACTTATCTGGTGTTGGTGCTTACTCCCTGGACAGTTGGCGCATTTTCTGTCGTGACGAACTCCGAGGGATGGCTACAGACTGGGTCGGGACTGGAGCAACTACATCTGGATTTGTCCCTGAATGGAAATCGGTACTTCCCCAGGATAAAGAATTACGTGCATATCTTACTTGGCTCTGGCTGAAGGAGGGTTGGGTGTGGGATCATCACACAGGCGATCTCACCGCAGCAAGTGACAAGACACTACGAGCTGCACGAGCGGGTGGAGTGGCCCACGAAGAGGACGGAAATTGGGTACTGGAGACTTCGCCTGTGAAAGCAGCAAATGGATTGCACGAGTATTGACTTGGTTTTGTTAGCTAGTGTTCCTATTTGAATGATACCCTACACCATGTCCTTTTCTCAGTATCCGTCCATGTCCCTGTTCTAGTATCCATTCCCACTGATACTCGACAATTTTGAGTTACAAGGTTTTCGTTTCAGCCTTGATTTTAGGCTTCCATGCAGCACTAAACCTCCACGTCAATAAAGCGGGGCCTCATTTGTCGGTCTGCTCACCGCATTGGAATCTGGAACCTTCTCACTCCCCGATCATCGCCATCTTTGGATCCAACTTCATGCATTGTACCTGATGCTCATGCTTCCTTTAATCCAAGCTTGTCATATTTCACATTAATTGAATCTGTATTATCTTTTACCCCGTAACGGAATGCCGGGGTCCTTCCCGCAGGGCGATCGACGCAAGCGCTGAGCCACCCGTGACAACTCACTGCCCAACCTAGGCGCCAGGCGGAACATAACACAAACGCTACACCGTTGGAGAGCCGAAATAGGAAGACTTTCCCCTCAGTGGCAGTATACTCCATTCTGACTCGACGGGTTGTCAAAGCACAGACGAGGTAAACGGAGTCCGATGAACCTGCGGGCCCAAGGGTTTTGAAGGGATCCACATAGTGCGGCTGCGATTTCGCTGGAGTCATGTTTTTTCCAGTGAGACCCAACAGTACCGCCGATAGGACCGCAAAGCCCAAAGCCAAGCACTGGAAACAACGTCCCAAGCGTTCGTCCCAGCTCTCCCAGGTACGGTCCTCCCGCACCTCAACCAAGGATCCCGAACCAGAACCAGCGGTTCAATCCACCATCTCCGCCTCGACTTCCCACAGTGAGCCCCCACGTCGCTCCTCGATGCCCGGCGTTGACACCGAGAGCCGGTCGGGCACGGCCTCTTTCCTCGAATCGAGATCCAGTCTACCGTATCCGAATTTCTCCAAGGCGCACAGCAAGGAAGATGTTCGCACAGCTAATATCCCTACACCGGACCCGACCGACCTCACCGAACAGGAGGATGGGAAGGAGAATCGACCGAGTCACCACACCGAGAACCACCAAGCCCCTCCGAGTCCACCGCTAACAGGACTGGACCAACCATCCTCTCGAAGAGGTACACCCGTCGAAGAGGAGGAAAAAGACAAGGGCTCAGAGAAGCCCAAGAAGAAAGCAAGCATCAAGATCCGGACGGAGGTGAATCGCTCGTCGTCCAGCCTGAAGTCTAAGAAGGATGATGGAAGCAAGACCGGCAGAACAGTGCGCGCCGAAACGCCCAAGTCCAGGTCATCCAGGACTGAGAAAGAGAAGGAGAAGGAAAAGGACAAGGATAAGGAATCATCACCCCGCGCCACCCACAAGCCTTCCAAGACCAAGATCTCATCCGAAGAGAAGAAGCTCCCGAAACGGTCTAGCCGCTCTACGATGTCGCCTTCGCAATCAAATTTAACGGCTCGTGATGTAGGAGCCGAATCTCTGAATGGATCTGATGCCACCTCTATCGCCCCCAACCAGCAGTATATCCCTGCACGAAAACCCTCCCCGCCAATGGTCAAGCCTCCGTCGCGCACCCAAAACCGTTCGGCAGCTTCTCATCGTCACACTCCTAGCGATGAATCTCTCGAATATGCTCGAAAAGTCGCACCCGGCCCGTCATTCGGGGCACCGCCGCCTCCACCTCCCCCGCCTGCGGTCCCGTTGACTATCCCGAGGGTCGACTACTTGCTACAACATGGTGGTCTGAAGAACAAAGTATCGCGTACACTGCTCCCCGTGTCCAGTTCATCCGATCCTTTCGCCCAGTCCAGTACCCATCCTCATCAGGCTGCCGCCAAGTTTTTTGATCCATTCAACAGCCTTCTTGATGATTACCAAAAAGTAATGAGCAAAAACGGATCTATCGCTGTGGCAACTGGGTATCGCTCTGTTGCGCGACGGCTATTAGACCGTCTAGAGGCAGTGTTCGCGCGTGATATCTCCTCGGAGCCTTGCAGTTGTCTTATGTGTGAACGAAATGAAGAGGAGGAACGCCCATCCGGAGTAAGCTGGGGAGAAGTTTTGGAGCTAGTTTCTGGTCGTCGCGAACTTCCTATGTGGCCACCATTTGTTATGGCTCCAACCGTTGACACTGGCTTAGCTGGCGAGGAGCATATCCCCATGCAGAAGCTAGATGTTGATGTACCGGAGGAGTACCGCGAACACTTTATTCGGCAATCCCGCAAAACTAAGGTTGCCGTGGACAAATGGCTTTCCGAACAAAACGATACACCTAGTAGTGCTCCTGGAGAGGTGGATGATGAGACCCTGACTTTCGCCATGTTGACTCATCTCGAGCCACACCAACGCTCTTTGTTCTGCGCTCTTCTTGGCATCAACTCTTCGACCCCGGTCCCCCGATCCGATGATGAAAAGGTCCGACCTAAGCCCTCTGCACTTGTTTCCTCGTCTCTAGCAATCCAGCGACTCTATCGCCTACCGACACTTCCTCGCGACCCAGAAGCAGCCATGTTCATGCTCAACAACCCTGGCTTGCACCATGTCCTAGCCACCCTATCCGCCATTAGTGATGACGAATGGGAAATTCTTGTCTCCGGTCGCTTCGACGGCTTCCTTCGCAGCGGTGCCGAAGATACATCACAATCGAACCCTCGGTACAGCGGCAGCCGTTCCAACACCCCCTTCAGCGCCGGAGGGATCTCTCGCGGTCCAACCCCCAACTATATGGATGGTAGCTTCCGCCCCGGCAGCCAACCCAATGGAGCTCCAACATCACCCGCGCACGGAGGGCCTATCGCATTAGACGAAGAGACCGAAATCGCCGCTTTGGCAGAAATCGAACGCGACATCTTCCTCGGCATGGAAGCACTCGAAGACGCGTTCGAAACCCTACACCTCAAAGCTGAAGTCGTCCGTCGTGCACTCCGAGAACGCGGAGCAGGTCTTTCGGTCGCCAGCCAGGGCCGACGCGGGTCATTCGTGGAAGCTCGTCTAGGCACACCATTCTCTGCTGTCGGCGGCTGGGACAGCGGCGAGGAAGACTTCCTCAACGACGACGACCGCTCTCTAGCCCCAGATGACTCGGCTAGTAACATCAGCTCTAACCGGCGTCGTCGACCCAAGCGACGGACTGAGCGCCGTACCCCCGCTCCAGTCGAAGAAGAAGACGAGGAAGATTCCCAGGTTGGTCGTCGTGAGCGAAACAATAGGCGCCGGTAATTTTGCTCTTTACTCCGAGCTTGCGCTGTTCAAATTAGCGGGAGGACTTCATGGATTTCATACGAGATGGTTATATTATTGCATCGGGTGCGCTTGATTGATGAACTGATGATACCCAACTCCCTCTCCCTCCCTTTCCAATTTCCAATATGTTCCAATGCTAGTTTTTCCAATGTATTGTGGATTTGTCAGCCATTTGGTTCATGTTCTCCTTTTTTGCTCTTTATGATTGATGAATGCCATGAGCCTTACTTTGTACTTAACTGTTTACACTTAACTAGTAAAATCCACAACATGTTGTCACCCTTGACTCTTGACTGAACAAAGAAAGCATGATATAATGGCTTCGATGCCATTGAAGTGATCTTTAACCTGTCCTATATCGGAGGAGTGACGCTGGAACCTTACAAACATCCGCGGCCTCAAGTCTGGAAAACCATACCGGATACCCCTATTCCACAAAATCATTCATATCCCCCCTATATCGGGACCTCGGGACCTTAGAAGCCAGCATCTGCCGAAATTATATCCCGAGATAAAGGAAGCACCGCGTCTAAACTATTGACAAACCAAAATCATGCTCAGGTGGCGTAATAATGGCCAGCCGGTGAATAACTACCTGTTTGGGTCCTTCGTATTCCATATTGCCAATCGTAATAAACACAAAGTACCGACAACAGGTCCATGCGCCCTGTATACCCGATAAGCGCGTTGCCAGACAAGCCGCTTGTGCCAATGCTTATGCATTGAAACCTAAATTATAAGACTTTACTCAAGGTCGGCAGATGTGCAGGAAGTAGATCTTGATCGGCAAACCGAGATCTTGGAAATAGGGGAGCTTAGGTCTGTGCCGAAAATGGTCTTGTATATCAATGAGAATATGGTGTGGTTATCCAAAATTCTGATGATGAAAAGATTGGCAGTAATAGATTATGTAGAGTGGTCATCAAAGATAGGAGGTGAGTAAGGTCCCTAGGTTGAAAGAGGTAAATTAAAGGTTGCGTTCTGTTTACTCCCTACACTATGTAGAACGGACTTATAAAGACCGACTGAGCGACCGCAAAGCTACGTCTACAGAGTACTGTAACTTCGATTATAGTTGAACGTCAAGGACCGTGAACGAAAATGCCAATTAAAATATCCGCCAATATTGGCACTACTTATCTGATCCCTAGGGGTTTTGTAGATCAATTCGGCTTATTAGGAATTATTCAATACCATGCAGAGCCTTGGAGACATCCTGATCGTGGGGGAGATATCCTCCCCTCGAATAGCCATCCTGCCCGCCATGAGGCTTCACTAATAGACAATAGTGCCATTTGGATTGTTTGGCAAATTAAAGTTCCCTGGGTCCTCGAGGGTCTCACATCCGAGAACCTCGGAACCGAACAATTCGGGTTGTGCCAGGTATGTCAAGTCTCCCGATTTAGTTAATGGTTGTTTCCGACAGAAACGGTGGCTGTTGCTTGTCTTGCAGTCCATGTGCCAGGATATAATTCCAGTTCCAGGGTTAAGGAGCATCTCAATCCAGGATATAGGTAGATGAGCCCTTTAAACACTAAATTATACGTCCTTTCTTGGGAAAGGCTACCGAGGTAGTTTGAGTACTTATCAATCAATGATATTCAGCATTATTCAGCCATGCTGAGTACCACGCACAGTTTACAGAACAGGCTTAGACAGGGCTAGATTGAAATTTAAATAGCGCATCTAGACTACTATTAGGCTATATTAGTGGGAAATCAGATTTGATTTTGACATCCACCAATAGGAATTGCGAATTTATTCCAACGCTAAAAAGAAGCTAATGTTACTGATGCTGATTTTCAGTAAAAGGGCCGACGAGATGGAAGATCAGCGGGGCTAGCGGGGGTAACTAGCGGAATCAGGCAGGTGAAGGCTATCAAGGGTTTGCCCTGTGAGTTTGGATGGGTTTGGAGCTGGAGAATGAACCATGGAATTGGAGAATTTTATTTATGGGCGGCAACATGCAAACCGTGGATCTTGTTTGTTGTGAAGACAATCGTGTTTTGACTTTTTACTTCCCTGAGAATCGATTGACGTGTGTCATGTTTGAAAATCTCGCATTTCACCGCCTTCCACAATGTGTCGCAGATAAAATGACGGCGTACGCAATGCTCGGGCTTCAGCTCCCTCCAGAGATATGAATGCTTTCAGAGCAATTGTAATCTCCACGATCGCTGCTAGCGGGACGGTCCCAGCGTATAATCATCCTTTGATCCCCTTGTTGATCCAGACCACGTTGTGACCCACTAAGCGCGCTAGTTGCTCTTCAATGCTACCGCGCATCATCACCTATTTCGGAGGACTATTTGCCCTTCTAGATCCTTGGCACATGGCAACAAGACTACCCGAGCCATATTTTGCGGATCGGATCTGCACCGGCACATGGAGAGGAGTCCGGAAATAATCCCCGAGGGTATTTCCCGCGAGCCGTGTTGGTATGTGTTGTTAATCGACGCCACATTGGCTGAGACACGAGCTTGTTGACCTTTGATGAAAATTCTGTACCAGATTAACTCCGTTCCGAAAAGGGAGTACAGGGTAAAAGCCGGTATGGTGATGCAGCTCAAGCACATTTTCAATATGTTTTGTGGGCTTGTTAGGCTCAGCAAAATTCACTTACACCGGCTCCCTTTGCCGGGCCCCCACGCATGGGGCAGCCGGTGTGATTAGCGTGGAGCTAAGCTTGTTCCGCGCCCCAATCAGACCATTGCCCAGATCAATATTACATACACGCTGTGAACTATCCAACTGTGCGATCGACCAATTTTTGTCGGAATTCCTTCTTGGCAGGCATGTGCCTCATTATAAAGACTGTCTAGCGGGTCAATACTGTGGGGTTCCCCTGGTTCACGTGTCGTTGGTCACTGATCTCAATTTCCTTGAGAACAATCCCATTATCCAATGTGGTCTTTCGGAATCTGCCCGAACCTGCTTGAATACGCGTTTTCCAATCACTCCAAGACCACGTACACCGCTAGTAATTTGTAGGTTAATCTGCGACAACACCAATCAACCACAGCCATTCCTAGTCCACTTAAGAGGCTTGAACTAGAAATATCAAGTGGGACCGGGCACTCCGTCCAGGGGGTTAGTATTATGTATTTGCGTGGCGAAACTCGCCCGTGTCTTCCGCTAACGTTCCAGAAGCTCGCCCCTGCATAAACATGACAGGGTTTAAACATCAGCACGGCCCGTGAGTGGTCAGAACACTAGAGTATTGTGGACTTTGTCCGCGCCGGTGCAGAGTGTAATATGTGGCGCTCGGAGTAACATGCTTACCTCGCCATGTTCATGTAACTAACGACTTTCCCAAAATGAGTAGATTCGAAGTCGTTCTTGCCTGTTTTCCCCCTATTCGGGACTGATAATGTGTGGTGACGCTCTGATGGTCTTAGTGGGTTCAGCCGCCTGGACCGAACTTTGACTTCATTTGATACCTGGGACACAATTCCTACTCTCTCCACTTCGACCCCTGTTCAGAGAGGGGGCCTGAAAGTGGATACTGCTTGGCAGTTCTGGACCATGCACCACTTTCGATGGAGTCTTTTGTCTCAATTCCTGGGTTAAACTCTTCTTTTCTGGGTCCTGCGGAAATGATGGTCAGGCCAAAGGTTGTTGTGGATTAGCATGACGGCAACAAACCCTTTTTGAAGCTGGGTCGGTGCCCCCTCTTAACTTATTGAGTTTAGAGTTTGTTGTGCCCGGCATAGTGTATGTGTGGGTTTTTTCCATGTCGTTGGATCTGGGTCCTACCCGCGTTTAATTATTCCACTCTACGCTGCGATTTGCATCCTTTCTGGTCTTTCCTTTCGTCCGTCTGTCAGTCATTCGCCAGCCTGACATAGCCGATCTGATAGAGGAGCACACGCTTTCGAACGGACCGGACCGTGCTTTTGACTGACAGGCCTGGATTTGCAGCCTTGCGACTGAAACGAAACTCGACGTCACGCCCTGGACACTGAAACCAGGTTGCCATTCATTATTTTCCACACTTTTCCGGGGGTGTCCTACGAGGTCTCTAATTTGACATCTTGTTGACATAAACAACAATGTCGGCAATCACAATTCTCAAAATGCTGGCGGACAACAGCCGCTCAGGGCATTCCCTGGCCGCTCGGCTTCATGAGGATGTGACGCTAGATATCGACCCACTGCCAGTGGTGCAACGACGAGGCCTAATCGCCGTTACTGTTATGGCTTTCCTGTCGTTTCTCGCGACAGGAGGTTTACTATCGTTCATTACCTACCGCCTTATCTTCTGGAAAGGCTCATACACCAGATACATCGGTTACAACCAGTACATTATTCTCATCTATAACCTCGTCCTGGCGGACTTTCAACAATCGCTTGCCTTCCTGATTTGCTTGAAATGGATTGTCACCGACAAGATCAAATCAGGCACAGCCGGCTGCTTTCTCCAAGGGTTATGGCTCCAGATCGGCGACCCAGGGAGTGGTCTTTTCGTCCTGGCCATTGCGATTCACACATTTCTTCTTGTTGTTTGGGGTCGCAAGATGACCTACAGAACATTCATCTGCTTCGTTTGTGGTGTCTGGGCTTTCATCGCTACCATTGTGATCATTCCAATTGGCATGTACGGACCCGATGTGTTTGTCCCATCCGGCGCCTGGTGCTGGATTAGCGACGAGTATGAAACCGTTCGCCTCTGGACTCATTACATCTGGATTTTCTTCGCCGAGTTTGGTACTGTCTGTCTCTACGCTGTTATGTACTTCCAGCTCCGCAGACAGATTGCCCAATCCTCCATCTTGGGTAACAGCCAGTTGGAAAGTCTGAGGCGCCTGCGTCGCGTGGTTGGATACATGACCATCTATCCCATTGTCTACATTGTTCTTTCACTTCCACTCGCTGCCGGACGTATGGCCACGGCAAATGGCAGCACCCCATCTCTCACCTTCTTCTGTTGCGCAGGTATGTATTCCCTCCACACCTTCCGTTCACGATTGAGCAACCCCGCTGACTTTGACTCAGGTGCCTTCATGACAAGTTCTGGCCTAGTCGACGTCATCCTGTACACTCTCACCCGTCGCAACCTCATCATCGACTCCGAGCCCAGCGAGGATCGTTCTTACAACAAATTCGCCAGCAGCAAAGGACGTCGCGGAGATCACTTGACTACCATCACTGCCGAGCCTAAGTCCAAGAAAAACGCCATCTCGGAGGGCACAGACCTCGATGGCTCGACCGATAATATTGTTCAGCCTGGTGTCGAGATGGGTCCCATGGGCAAGGTGTACCAAGAGACCACCATTGAAATCACACATGAGCCTGCATCTGTATACCCGTCGGAGGGTGCGAGTGAACGCTCCAGCAAGGAAGATTTTGCTGAACCTACATCTCGCGCGTGGAGGCGATGATATGATTTGATTTGACTGCGTATTCTTGCTTCTTTTATCTCATGCTCGTGCAGATATGTTTTGCTGATGCACTTTAATTTCCTGGTCACTTTACCATCCCTTTTTATGACTTCCGACGTGATCCGGTGTCTTCATTCACATCCTTTCTCTATGTTTAACTTCTCTCATGTCCCCTTCTCTACCAACTTTTCATCCTACTGTGGAACTTTGTACATATTCTCGAAAGGGTGGTGTGTTTTTCTTCTGCCATGGGGATTATGAGGACTCCCATGTACACCTATCTATTCAAAAATTTCAAGAATTTCAAGACCTATTTTATACCATCTAGCTGGGTATCTGAGCGCAAATATTCGGTGAAATGAAGGAGCTTGAACGATTACGTTTCTGGTATTGTGGTGTTGTAGATCCAGGCGGAGGTGCTGCGCTTACATCGCCATCAGCAACCAAAAATATACCAAGAACTTCACTAGTTGCTCGGACTAAGCAAGTTAAAAAGAAACTCAGTGGGAATGCGGGGAATGAATGGTATTTCGTGGAATGCTTCCTCCCCCACAAATCCGATGAGTGGGGCCGACCTGCCGGACTATAAGCCTTGGAACCGCACCGAGTACAGTCAACTTCCGCTTTCTGCACACCCTACCATCCCACCAGATTTGGTTGCACACACCGGATGTGTGCACATTATGATCGGATGACATAATCTAGTCAGATGATTTACATACATTATTTCCTCTTTAGGAGGAAGCCCATCTCATCCAATGTTTTCTGTTTCCTCCCATCCACCTGTAACCTAGTGAAATCACCAATTAAGCTCTCCATATATCGAATATTTTCTTCCGTAGCACCCTCTTTATGCTGAACCCATTCCATGACCTCATGCATATAACTAATAGCCTTTGCATCAGATAAAAGCTCAGGTGGTGGCCCATATATATAATCTTCATCCTGGTCATCACTAGCACCAGCAGGGCCGTCTTCAGATAAATCAGCGATTATATCGGACAAATCAGGGTCGCTGGCGTCGATGTTCTCATCTGACGGGTCTAGGAATTCCTCTAAAGGCATAGCTTCCTGACCCTCGTAAGTGAGCTTGGTGGTCACCTGTTTATACAGAGGCCTTAATTCAAGGGCATCTTGTCCCTCCGTCTGATCTTGCCCTTCTATCTGATCGCTACGACCAATAATAGTGCTCTTAATAAAGCAGTTTCTTATGGTCTGATCAGATACGTCCTTACGCCATGCTTGGGCAATCCATCTGATGGTGTAATTGAGGCTCATTCTCTCTCGAGGGTCAATGTTCCGATCAAGCATACCAATCATCCAAAGCATCCATTTCTTCCGATAATGGTGCTTCAGGTTCTGGATGATCCCTTGGTCCAATGGCTGGTAAACCGAGGTCGCGTTTGCAGGGAAAAAGACTACCTTGATGTTGGACGGTGGCGGCGCTTCATCAACAGCGAGGAGGTGTGCAGAAAAATTATCCAGCAATAGCAGGACTCGTCTTTGCTTGCCAATATGCCTATAAAACGAGCGTAGCCATTCTCCCATAATTCCATGCCGCATCCATGCCTTGTTATTCCAGCGCCAGATACATCCGATCGACCGCAAATTTACACCCCGTAGGGCGCGAGGTGTCTTTGCAGTCCCAATTAACCAGAGGGGCATCCGGTCTGAACCAGTAGCATTAGTTGCCACAGCGATAGTGATCCTGGTTTTGTCTCTTTTCTGACCAGCATGACCATCCGTCGATAGACCACCGTTTGGCATACGACGCCAGAAAAGCCCTGTTTCGTCCATATTATAGATATCATCGGGCTGATATTGGTCGCAGATTGCCTTAATAGGTTTCATCTCGTCATGTATTGAGGCTGGGACCGATGCAGCTTCGCCGTGAAAGGTATGATATCGGATCGAATGGCGTTTTTTAAACCGGGTAAGCCAACCATCAGAGAAAAGAGGCACTGGAAGCTCAGCATATGCCGGTATTTTCTTCCAATATTCGACAGCTTTCATCCGAATGAGTGGTCCTGATATCGGAAACCCAGAATTTATATGTCGTCGCTGCCATTCAAAGAGGGCCTGGTCCAATATAGGCCACTGCGCAGTCGATTTCCGGGTTTTAATCCCTGCTTCACCTGTATCAAGATAGTCGTATTGAGATGAAAGGACCCTCGAGACGGTAGTCCGATCAATAGGGCGGCCGAATTTGGATAGAAACCACTCGGCACAGACTCTCTGAGAGGGTTTAGGGCGTGTCTCAGACGCAAAGATACGTAGAGCTTTCTTATGCGCGTCAGAAATGCCCTTGTTCGCTCTCTTTTCGAAGGGCATCCTGGCCGAGAGGGCCACAGAT